>OX465378.1:1879268-2339091 GCA_950004255.1 Mesopsocus fuscifrons
TGCTCTCAGGAGCCGAAATAAGATCTGTCACTGCTTTCCAGAGCCTGGGTGAAACCTTTCAGTGCTTTCCTAAGCTAGAGTCAGACTTAAGAGCATTAGTGACACCTGTTATTGCTCCTTAAGGGCCAGTTTAGGCTATGTTTCTGACCTGGAGAGTAGTATAAGGTCACACACCCTGCTCAAGGAGAAGCGGTAGACTGGTAGGGGAGTACAGGGTTGTAATTTTCGGTCAAGTTAGCGTTCTGGACGCTTTTATTACGTTTCGTACCACTGATTCATCCCATTTACGGAACAGTAGTAGTGTTTATAGAAATGAAAATACCAAAATTTGAAGAAATTCCTTTCGGTATGCCCGATAGCCGTAGGTTTATTCCTAAATTTATATTGATCCATCAAGTGCAGTGCGAAATCATTAAGAATGTAGAATAAGACCATTTTCAGTTGTTTCCGACTCATTCCCTCCACCCCCTGCGATAAGGTTACTTCAGACGAAAAACTTTACAAGACAAAAGTTGTAGATAATATTAAGAGAAATTCATAGCAACACGAAAAAACTCAATATCATACTTACTAAGCAAGTTCTGGGGTAACTTTTCGCCCATTTCAAAATTTGAGGGGTGATTTAAGACCCAGAAGCCCCCCAATTTGGTGTCTTACTATAAGATTTGGAGTTTAACGGTGAATTTTTACTCTGATTGGTGTTGGTACCTCTTGGGCTGATTTTCGGCACAATTTGAGGTACTTGCCAAATTTTGGATTGCGTCTTAAGGGTAGAAAGCCCCAACCGAAGTGCCTTATTTCTTGATTTTCATATACTAGGGTATGCCCCCTATCGTTCACAGGTGAAATTTATGGTCCCCTCGTTCGTCCTGACGAATTTTTCGAAATTTTCAACCCCGTCTTAAGGGATGAAAGCCCCAACCAAAGTGTCTTATTTTTTGATTTTTCTATACTAGGGCGTGCCCCCTATCTTCTGAAGGGGAAATTTTTCGTCCTCCCGTTCGTCAGATTTTTCCGGTCTCCACCGATTTTGGATTGCGTCTTAAGGGTAGAAAGCCCCAACCGAAGTGCCTTATTTCTTGATTTTCATATACTAGGGTATGCCCCCTATCGTTCACAGGTGAAATTTATCGTCCCCTCGTTCGTCCTGACGAATTTTTCGAAATTTTCAACCCCGTCTTAAGGGATGAAAGCCCCAACCAAAGTGTCTTATTTTTTGATTTTTCTATACTAGGGCATGCCCCCTATCTTCTGAAGGGGAAATTTTTCGTCCTCCCGTTCGTCAGATTTTTCCGGTCTCCACCGATTTTGGATTGCGTCTTAAGGGTAGAAAGCCCCAACCGAAGTGTCTTATTTCCTGGTTTTTATATACTGGGGCAAGCCCCCTATCTTCTGAAGGCGGAATTTTTCGTCCTCCCGTTCGTCAGATTTTTTCGAAAATTTCCCGATTTAAAAAATTTGTAGCCCCCAAAAGCCCCAACGGCGGACAGTAAGACTCAGGTTTCCTGAAACTACCAGTGCCTCCCCATCGCTCCACGGGCTCAAACCTTTTCCTCCCCTTCGTCAGGAACAGACCCCCTCAGCCCCCGGTCTAATGGAAGTTCGACTTGGAAATAACATTGACCATGTTAGGTTATTCCGGAATCCTGGATGGCACGTTACCGATCCCTCCAGAAGATGCAACGGAAGAAGTGAAATAAAGGGTCCGACAATGGTCGCACTTGACTTTCTCGCAATTTTTACGCCAGCGGTATCGAAAATTTTGATTTTTTTTTACGTAATTTATTTTTTTTGACCAAAATTTTAACTTTTTCTAAAAAATATTTTGCCATACACTGGACAATAATTTTAGGCACCTACTCACCGGATTTCAAACATATCCGTCAAACGGTGAAGCGTCGTTTCCATGTCACGGCCTTAATTTTCAAGTCATTGAAAATCTATTGAAAACGACCGTGAAGCATCTATCTGAGACCATTTTCACCAATTTTCAAGGAAATCTGTCGATTAGGGTTGTTGCTAATCCGTCTTAACCAATCAAAAACGTGATTTCCATTTATGGAAAATTTTCCTACGATAATGCCAATATTGGCCATAATTATTACGTTGGATTAATTTCGTTCGGTAAAACACCAAACTAGGTTAAAGTACACCTCCGTACCAATTTTTACTGAAATCGATCGAATAGTGCTACCGGAGAGACGACCAACGCGTTTGGGCCAAAACTGGGCCAAGTTATTGGCCCACCTCCAAATGATTGTAAAAGACCTTAAAGCATCTATTCAAAAACACTTTCGCAAATTTTCAAGGTTCCAACTTGATATACGTAGCTTCCAGCCCTTCTTAACTGTCAAAAAACACGATTTTTTGCCTTTTTTTGACCATAGCAGGCGCAATTTTTGAGTTATCAAAATTTATCAAAAAACAAGTCCAGATATTTACATTAGGTACCTACATACCGAATTTGAGCAAAATCAGACGAACGGTGTGACGTCCAGTTGCGCGACAGACTGACGTACGTACGTCGGACGGACATTTTTTAAAAACCACTTTTTTGGACTCGGGGGACCTCCAGGATCATGGGAAACCCAAAATCTCAAAATCGAAATTTTGCACGAAGACATAACTTTCTCAGCCCATGTATTTCATACGGGCGAGAAAGTAAAAAAAATATCAAGACGCAAACAATACAGTGAAGTATATTATTGGCACATCTGTGAACAACGAGACTAAGCAATATCTACTCACGTGTGAAAATGCCAAGGCAATGTGGGAAACGCTGATTTCCATATATCAACAGAAAAATGAAAGACGTTTGGACCTTTTGTACTGTCAACTATTCCAATACAATAAAGGGTCCGACAACAGTCGCACTAAACTTTCTCGCCCCATGTGATTTTTTTTTTTTTTTTTTGGATTTCTTTGAGATTTTTTTGCGGGCGTAATTTTTAAGCAATCCAAAATCGGTTGAAAAGGACCCAAGAGCATCTATCTGAGATCACTCCCACCAAGTTTCATGGCTGTCATTCTATTACTATAGTCCCAAATGCGTTCCGACCATTCAAAAACGTGGTTTCTCATTCTCAACTCATTTTCGACACTTTTTTGACTACAACGGCCGTAATTTTGAAGATAACAAAATTCTGTTCGACAAATGTTTAAGTTACATGGTTCTACACAAATTTACCAAATTTCATGACAATCGGTCAATAAATGTGAATGGCGCCGAAACGATCGAACTTTGGTCCAGAACGGCCGTAATTTTCAACCAATTCAATTTTAGTTGAAAATGTCCTCGAAGCATCTATTTGTCAACACACATACCAATTTTCAGTGTTATAGATTGAAAAGTGTACCGTCGGCGCTTGTCTAAGTAACCAAAAACACGATTTTTGAATTATTTTGGCGGTTTTTTGACAATAGCGGCCGCAATTTTTGACCAATCAAAAAATCCTTGAAAATGCCCCTCGGCAGTGATTTTAGACAGGTCCATACCAAATTTCATCAAAATCGGATGAACGGTATAGGCGCTAGAGCACTGCACGGACTGACGGACTGACGGACTGACGGACTGACGGACGGACGGACGGACAGACTTTTTCCAGAAACCACTTTTTTGGACTCAGGGGACCCCCAGGATCATGGGAAACCCAAAATCTCAATTTCGAAATTTTGCACGAAAACAATACTTTCTCGCCATATATGGCTAGCGAGAAAGTAAAAAGGACGAAGATGACAGCATTGCAGTTCACGTGAGCAAATTACAAAAAATTTTTACGGACTTGAACGAGGAATTGGCTAGAGAAAATGATATCTATAAACTTGATGTTACAGGCCATGTAACATCCAAATCTGGTAAGTCACAAAATGTTAAAGAAGTCTGTCTTGCTTCAAAGAAGGCGTCAGACTCCAATGTCAATAATCAGACCACAGGTAAAGATGTTCAAAAGAATGTGAAGTCAAAAGATGAGAAAACTAAAGTCAAGCCATCTGTGTCCAACGCAAAAACTTCTCAAGTAACGTGGCACAGAAGACTAGAACATTTAAATCATCATGCCATGAAGCTAATGAAAAGTATGGTAGATGATCTTGATTATAATGATAAAGAAGATAGTCTTGAAATGTGTGAACCATGTGTGATGGGTAAGCTATCTCGAAAACCTATGCCTAAGTGTAAAGATGGTTTTCAGAGAAGTTCTGATATTTTACAGCTTATTCATTCAGATGTTTGTAGTTTTCCCGAAAAAACGTTGGGAGGAGCAAATTATTTTGTTTCTTTTATTGACGATTTTAGTAGGAAAGCTTTTGTTTAAATAATTAAACGAAAAGAAGAAGTATTGGAGACTTCTAAAAGTTTCAAGGCTTACGTGGAAAACCAAACAGGTAAGAAAATTCGAGCAATGAATACGGACAATGGGGGAGAGTATGTAAGCAGACAGTTTCAAAATTACCTCAGAGAGTGCGGTATCAAGGACGTAAAAACGTCACCCTATGTTCCAGCTCAGAATTCAATAAGTGAAAGGTACAATAGGAGTATCTGTAATATGGTTAGGTCTATGTTGACCCATGCTGGTCTAGGACCCGAATTTTGGGGTGAAGCTGTGAATACTGCTGTGTATTTGAAAAATCGCTCCCCAACAAAAATTTTAAAGGACGCAGTACCGCAACAAGTATGGAGTGGTAAACTGATTTATACTAAAACTAATACTGCCTTACAGGGCTACTCTGATGCTGATGGAGGACACGACTTCGATTCAAAGGCTTTCGGAGGTTATGTTTTTCTTCTTGCAACAAAAATTTTAAAGGACGCAGTACCCCAACAAGTATGGAGTGGTAGAAAAGTTACAGTCAAACATTTCAAAGTTTTCGGCTGCTTAGCTTATGCTCATGTTAAATTGCGTCAAAGATTAGACTCAAAAGCAAAAAAATGCATTTTTGTGGGCTATTCAATGAAAGGTTATCGTCTGCTTGATATTGAGGACCCTAGAAAGGTAATAATGTCTAGAGATGTTGTTTTTAATGAGAAGCAATTTCCTTATGGTAGCACAGCGGGAAAAGACGAGGAGACTACAAGCAGCACCTACGCAAGATTCAAAATCAGCCCACGAGTAATCACCGCAGGAAATGGACCTGAAGACGGCCATGGTGGTGATGGAAGGCTTGCATTCAGAAACTACAGGCAGGCAAGAGAGTCAGAATCTGACTCAGACGACTCGGACGACAATGCTGATCCGAAAGAAGAGACGCCAACGAAGCCAACTCAAGAGCCTGAAGAAGAAGATCTATGCAGTCGTCTCTCTGGTGTGGGGATCGTAACACCGACCAGCGAAACGCCGCCAAATTTAAATAACACGTCAGATTTTACAGTCAGCACTGACATGATGTCTGAAGGTGATGACACTTTTCAGTCCTTCAATGACTGTGATTCAGATTCAGACCCATGCAACTTTGAGGGACCCGCTCCCACGAAAAGTAAAAGCCGCTTCAACGGATTATTCAAAATTTTTCTTTGTCGAAGGTGTGGATGAAGAGTGAGAAGATTAATAATACTAACATTTCATTTTATGATATCTTGCCAAAAGGTACAAGCTCATTAGCAATATATATGAGGAATGAAAATATAGTGCAAGTTTTAAAATCAGACGACTATAAAACAAAATTTCCAATATATGCTAGTATGATCGAAAGTCATTTCAGAAAGGGTATGGAAAGAAAAGAGTTACTTGAACAAGGCAGTAAAATTTTCCATTTTCTTTTTAACAATTTTCCTGAGGTACCATATGACTGTACTGAAAAAATATTTAGTTACCTGAGTAACAAAGACTTAAGAATTTTGATAGATGCTTGTAAACCTCTTAGCATCAGTAATCCTAATACTAATATTAACAATGTACTGATTACCTCAAGTACATCTCAAGTACAGTACGTTTAAGTTAAGGAAAAATAGCAGAACAAGCTACTTTCAACATTAAGTACCTAATGGCATTAGATATAAAGCAAGACTCGTAGCAAGAGGATTTTCCGAGATAGAAGGAGTCCACTACAATGAAACCTTTTCTCCGGTAGTGAGGTATAGCACTCTGAGATTACTACTCGCACTTGCAGTAGAAAGAAATCTTGAGGTAGATCATTTTGATTTTGTAACAGCATTCTTGAATGGTGATCTTGAAGAAACAATCTATATGAAGATTAATGAGGTTCAAACAGAAGGCAAAGTAGCCAGACTTAGAAAGTCACTGTATGGATTAAAACAAGCATCCAGGTGCTGGTTTAAAAAGATAAAAGATCACAGAAGTTCTAGAGAAATCTGGCTATAAGTCCAGTGATTACGAACCCTGTGTATTCACTAAAAACTCTCAGAAAGGCATCGTAGTTGTAGCGATCTGGGTTGATGACCTTTTTATTATCTATGATGACAAAGAAGAAAAGAAGAATCTTCAAGAAACTCTGATGAGTACTTTTGACATGAAAAATTTGGGTACAGCTAAACAGCTACTAGGAATAAATATTGAAAGAACGGGAAATACCCTGACTATGGATAAGGAGGAGTACATCAAATATATACTTAAAAAATATCGCATGGATCATGCGAAGCCAGTGGGAACCCCTATGGAGACTAAACTCCAGTTTTCAGAAACAGCAAAGGCTTTTAGTGGTCCATACCGTCAACTAGTAGGGGCATTGATGCACCTATGTGTCACGGTTCGACCCGATATAACTTATCCGGTAACGTATCTTAGTCAGTTTAATAATAAGCCAACCGTAGAACACTGGCAAGCGCTAAAAAGAGTACTTCGCTATTTGGTAGGTACCATTGATCTTAAACTGATTTATACTAAAACTAATACTGCCTTACAGGGCTACTCTGATGCTGATGGAGGACACGACTTCGATTCAAAGGCTTTCGGAGGTTATGTTTTTCTTCTTGCAACAAAAATTTTAAAGGACGCAGTACCGCAACAAGTATGGAGTGGTAGAAAAGTTACAGTCAAACATTTCAAAGTTTTCGGCTGCTTAGCTTATGCTCATGTTAACCCAGCAGCGCCCGAGTTTTTTGTTTTTTGAAATTTTAATGTTGAGTCTTAAAACTAGGTGCGCTGATCCTTTAAAATCGTTAAAAAAATGTCTAAAAAAATATAGTATGCGCACATTTCTTGCTAAGTAAGTTTACGTAATGCACCATATATGGTGCGCTAGGCTCTTTCACTACCTATTTTTGGAAAAACATGTATGACTCCTTGAAATTAACTTTATTATGAAAAAACAGCTTACAATTTATGGAAAGTTTCAAAATCTTCAATGCATAGTCCTACATTGCACTTCTTGCAGTATGTTCGGGCAGAGGTCGAACAGCCCTCAGCCGCGCATCGCCTTCTTTTTTTACCCTCGACGTATGCAACCAGGTGGTCGAGCCTGTCGTACCTTCTCAAGTCGCTGACGGGTGCGCCTGTTGTGCTTCCGCTAGTTCTCGGTCGGCCCCCTCCACTGGGAGGCGTTCCATACTTCACCAAATACGACTGCGCGATTTCCCGACGAAACTGGAGCTGAGTCACATTGTGTCCACTTTTCTTATGAATCAGCCAAGCATTCTGCACACATGCATCCACCAGCCAGGTGAACAAGCACCACCACCATTTCTTGCCCCTTACCCCAATGCGATGCCTTGCAAGATTTTGGTCCATGAGGTCGGTTCCGCCCATTCCGCGGTTGTATTTTTTTATTGCATCGGGCATTTCAACTTTCACTTTTTTTTTCTCTGTCCTTGAGAACCGGCCTTCAGAGTGTTTGGGTACCACGCCGTACGCCGTTGAAGCCACGGTGACGACCCCATTGTCTTTCCAGCGCATGTAGATGATGCCATTGGTCTTATCAATTTTATGGACCAAAGTTCCCCTTTCCCGTTTCATCATTGTTTTCTTGCCTTCCAACCCCAAACTCTTTGGGACCCTGTTCTCTCGCATTGTACCAGTTGCATCATAACCTCGGTGCTTCAATGTGACCAAAAGATTTGGGGAAGTGAACAAGTTGTCGGTAAAGAAATTATACCTAAGAGATTGTTCGGGCAACTCGTCAACCATAAGGAGAAGAGGTGCCGCAGCCTTGCCAACCAGATTCTCATAGTAGGTGCTTTCTTTCGGATTTTTCCCTTGGTATAGGTCAAAATTTATTAGGTATCCTGACGATGTGTTTAGGCACCACATCTTGTATCCAAACCGTACAGGCTTGCCACGTATAAACTGTTTGCAGCCATGTCGACCAAAGTACTTTACCATGGACTCATCGTAGTCCATGTCCTGTTCAGGTGTTACTTGGGAAAGAAAATTTTTCTTTATTTTCTCCATGAGAGGCCGTATTTTGTAAGCCTTGTCCGTGAAATCTATTTGCAGGTTGTCAGCACAGTGTAAAAATTGCATTATTTGACAGAATCGATTGCGCCTCATAGCATTATACACCATTGCGTTCCTCATATCGGACTCTGAGTCCCAATAACCTCGTAGGTTTGGCTTCATGTCGTACCCTGACACTAACAGAATGGCTAAGAAGCAACGAAGTTCATCTTTACTGATCTTTGGGTCTGGGAGGTTCTTGAAGGTTGCATATTTTTGTGTTTCGTCATACAACAATTGTATACAACCATCATCAAAGAAAAGCTCGAACATTTCGACTGGATTTTTCTTTCCGAAACGAGAATAATCTGGTTCTGAAAAGTCATCTTTTTTTTCAAAGTCGCCTGCAATCCATCTGATTTTTTGTTTAGCCTGTACCCCCACATGCTGATCTGGAGCTGCTGGTGGAACAGGCGAAGCCGGTGGAGATGAAACTGCAACTGGTGCTTCACATTGCATTTGGATCAGTTCATCGTCCTCTTCTGCGGTCCCACCAATACGCTCGTTATTCGACTTTCTTACCTCCGTTTGTACCAAGAGCTGTCGACCAGTGAGGTGGTTGATATCTCCAGGACCGAATTCCTCATCTTCATCTGAGTCCTCGTCGGTTAGAGTGTTAGCTTCAGGAGGTTCCATGAATACATCAACCGGTTCAAGGTCATCGTCATCAGCCATATCCATAAGTTCCTGGACAGTGATGCCACATCGTCTAAAAAGCGTAAAAATAAATTAAAAGTCAACAAATGATTATTTAACGATGCTTCTCTATGGTATCCAAAAATAGGTAGTGAACGGGCCTAGAGCACCATATATGGTGCAGCCAAAAGAAAACCAATTTTCCGATCGATGAAAAAAGAAGATTACCCTAAATACTTTTCAGCGTAATTAAAAACTTATCCAGAACACTAAAACAACAATTTAAAAAAAATAAACCACATTTTAGGACTAGAAAGAACTTACCCAAGACGGCGATGCGCCATTTTCACAAAATCGAAGGAAAGGCACTAGTGAATTGGACAACAGCTCGGTACCGAATGAGGAACCCAAACAGAATTATGCGAGTTCTTGAAGTGCAACATGTCTAGACATGAACAATCCTGTCATGACCCGCTCACGAGCACACAGTGTCAAGCAAGCCGATTCTAACAAAGGCCTGCTGCTGTTACATATATGGTGCACTAAGCGCTGATGGGTTAAATTGCGTCAAAGATTCGACTCAAAAGCAAAAAAATGCATTTTTGTGGGCTATTCAATGAAAGGTTATCGTCTGCTTGATATTGAGGACCCTAGAAAGGTAATAATGTCTAGAGATGTTGTTTTTAATGAGAAGCAATTTCCTTATGGTAGCACAGCGGGAAAAGACGAGGAGACTACAAGCAGCACCTACGCAAGATTCAAAATCAGCCCACGAGGCTTTCGGAGGTTATGTTTTTCTTCTTGCAACAAAAATTTTAAAGGACGCAGTACCGCAACAAGTATGGAGTGGTAGAAAAGTTACAGTCAAACATTTCAAAGTTTTCGGCTGCTTAGCTTATGCTCATGTTAAATTGCGTCAAAGATTCGACTCAAAAGCAAAAAAATGCATTTTTGTGGGCTATTCAATGAAAGGTTATCGTCTGCTTGATATTGAGGACCCTAGAAAGGTAATAATGTCTAGAGATGTTGTTACAGTCAAACATTTCAAAATTTTCGGCTAAACAGCTAAAGTGCTTACCAAAAGCCAAATTCGACCACTGTTCTGAACTGACGGGGTTGCGAAATTTAAAATATGGGGAGTTTGTAGAGTTATTTCAAATTTCCCACTATACATAATATTTATGATAGATTCATCGATATCTTAATTCGATACTTGTCAATCTTGTGATGTCTGTACTGGTAGAAAAATGAACACGTTTCATCTGCATTATAAAGTTTAATTATTCAACTATTTAAAACTTTATTTAAAACCCTACACCGAGGGAGAAGTGTGCTTCTAGGCAAGATATTCAGCTTTTTAGCCAACCAATATGTAATACAGACAAGAAATTGCTCAAGTGTTGAGTAAGTGTGTCACCCTACAGAAGCTGCTGCAAGGGCAGGCAGTCCTCTGCAAGAGCGGTCACTATAAGATACCTGACATTTGCCGTCGAACTAAACAATACTAGTTTGTAGGGGGATTATGCTATCAGACTCGCTACAGCGGCGTCAGAAAGGTCAATATGACTTCCGCGATCATGAGTGAATTGGACCTTTCGATTTTCATATTTATTATTCCTTATAATGGCTCGCAACCTGCAAAAATCGGTGCTGGGGGCTTTGAATGAGACGACCAGAGGTGCGCGTCTTTCAAGTTTGTTCAATGACGTACGGGGGCGGAACCCAGATACAAATGTGCTGAAAAAGGGGTAGATCAAGCAGCAGCGAGGTCGCAACACTGCAGGATGAGAGCAAACCGTTGGCAGCATCCTGACCAGACACTCAGATCTGACCATCGAGAAGCATCCGTCGTGTTTTACCTCGGTTTAGCTCTCTTACCTCAGTTATCTTCAGTCGCAGTTATATTCAGTTACCAAAATTATTACTTATATATTGTTATATATTGCGTGGTGTATCCCAACCCCATTACAGCTGCCGCCTCCACCACTACCAGACTGTTACTAGTCCTGCAGCACCGACGTCTCATTGGTAAGTGAAGGGGGATTATGCTTTATCGTGGACCATCAGAGTCGCTACAGCGGCATCAGAAAGGTCGATATGACTTCTGCGATCATGTGTGACAGCAGTCTCTCTGCTCTAGACTGTTGGCCTTGATCGCAAAATGGTGGAAAATCGAATACATATTGGGACGGGTCTCTAATGCGGACAAGAATCTGGGAACTATCTAGAATACATTTATGGCTCCAACAACAACAACAGAGGCGGAGACACGTTGGCACGGGTCTTTATTGTGGACAAGAATCTGGCAACGATTTATAACAATTCGGTAATGAGTTATGATAATCTTTTGGACTTTTCTGTAAGAATAAAAATAAAAATGATTAATAAAATGTGAAGGAAATATTGACACCTGGCAAAACTATGAAATTTTAAACAACCGAGGGAGATGTGTGCTTCTAGGCAAGATATTCAGCTTCTTAGCCAACCAATATGTAATACAAGAAAAGAAATTGCTCAAGTGTTGAGTAAGTGTGTCACCCTACAGAAGCTGCTGCAAGGGCAGGCAGTCCTCTGCAAGAGCGGTCACTTTAAGATACCTACCCGACATTTGCCGTCGAACGAAACAATACTAGTTTGTAGGGGGATTATGCTATCAGACTCGCTACAGCGGCGTCAGAAAGGTCAATATGATTTCCGCGTTCATGAGTGAATTGAAGCTTTTGATTTTCATATTTATTATTCCTTATAATGGCTCGCAACGTGCAAAAATCGGTGCTGGGGGGAGTACATCAAGCAGCAGCGAGGTCGCAACACCCATAACGACGCCACCCAGTCGTCACCCGAAAAAATGAGAAAACTAGTGACTTAGCTGTTTATAAAAAAAAAAGCCAAAAATTCAGCTCTATTTCTGAAAGTTTTCTTTTGAGGTGTGTGAAAAGAGATTTATGACAATAATGAGAGCTCACACAAGTGTAAGGTTTTCTTGTAATGAGTGTGGGAAGACTCATAGACATCCAATGACCATGATCTATTAAAACCCCATATAAAAGACAACAGAAACTCAGGGGAAGATATTCAGGTTTCTCTATTGTAAAATCCATGAGAAGGCTGCTGATAGCTTTATCTAAAGATTACTGGTGGTCTACGACGAAGATATGTAGGAAACATATTGCCTCATTATCACTATATCATTACGTTTAAGACATAATTAGTCGTTTTGTGGCAGATGAACACCGTTGTCACTGTCAACCTCAGCGAATCACATCTCCAGACGTGGTTTCTGCCGTGGTCTGCGAAGGAAGCGTTGTTCCCTCTGCGTGTGTAAACAGTGGAACTTCGTCATTCGCACCGCAAGGGACACAAGTGAGACAACCCCTAGACACCCCGGGTGAAAATGGGCAAGGAAGCTACTTAGCGACAGCTAGCCGTCTCCTCAGTACTGCTGTACCGTGCCTTGGCTTCCTCCCAACCGGCTCCAGTTGACACCACTTTCAGTGCTGACATCTTAACTGCGCTTAGCGGAACCGTCTCTGTACCTGTTGACGCCACTGCTGTTCCTGGACCATCTTCAGGCGGGAAATATTTTTGCACAAGTGCAGTACTAGTGACAGGAAAGACACAGACGCAGCTGTACGATCCAACAACAAGAAACTGGATGTGAGGTATCTAAAATATAATGTCATATTTTTTATTTGCTTTCGGAAAAACCAAAAACTAGTCATTGACCTGCACAGTGGCCATTGAAGGGGGATTATGCTATCAGACTCGCTACAGCGGCGTCAAAAAGGTCAATCTGACTTCCGCGATCATGAGTGAATTGAAACTTTTGATTTTCATATTATTTATTCCTTATAATGGCTCGCAACCTGCAAAAATCGGTGCTGGGGGCTTTGAATGAGACGACCAGAGGTGCGCGTCTTTCAAGTTTGTTCAATGACGTACGGGGGCGGAACCCAGATACAAATGTTTCGTCCGTCGTGGGAAGTATACAAAAGTGCCTGAAAAAGGGGTACATCAAGCAGCAGCGAGGTCGCTACACCCTGAACGACGCCACCCAGTCCCGAAAAAAGCGCGAAACGAAAAGAAAACACAAGCCCAAGCGTAAAAATAAGTATTCTGTACAGAAGCCCCCTAAAATAATAAAAATAAAGCGTCCGACAATGGCCGCACTTGACTTTCTCGAAATTTTTACGCCAGCGGTATCGAAAATTTTGATTTTTTTTTACGTAATTTTTTTTTTTGCGACGAGCTTTAACTATGTCCCCCATAATTTTATAAATATATTCCACGGGATTGCTGACGTCCAGGAAATGGAGCCCCATTTTCAGCCAAGCCCAACGAGCCCCGCGAGCACTTGCGTGGCCACAGTCAGAAGCTTCAGGTTTTCTTCCTCCATGCCTAAAATCCGGAAGACGTCACTGAGGCCGATCCCAGCTTCAGAATCAGTAGGGTTGAGTTGGTAAGCTTTTTGGTAGCAGCGACGAGCTTTAACTATGTCCCCCATAATTTTATAAATATGGCCAAGGTATCGGTAGTTTACAGGACACCACTGATTCAGCTTTGTCGCTTTGAGAATCAGTCGTAGAGCAGTATTAACGTCACCTTCTTCAAAATAAAGTTTCCCTAACTCCAACCACACTTCATAGTGGTCCACTTTTCTCTCAGTTGCTGCAGTAAGCAGAAGGGTGAATTTTTCCTTTTGGCCACTCTGTTTTAACCACATTGCTTCAAACAATAGTTTTTCAGTTTCAAGCGTTCTCTCTTCATTCAACATCGCCATATATTTTTCATATCTTTCAGTGTCATTCATTTTTATAGAAGCTTGATGTTGAGACTAATGATGACACTCGAGATGTTGCAGATCCACGTTACAGCTTAAGGAGGAGGGACCAGATTCGCCGACCTGCAAGGTACGACGTGAACTACGTGGAAGTAGTAGAGCCACAGACCTATCAAGAGGCTATTGAGTCTCCAGAAGCTGAGCAGTGGATTCAAGCCATTCGTGAAGAAGAAGAATCACTCAAAGACAATGATACCTGGCTCGTATGTGATTTGCCGGAAGGTAAAAGAGCTTTAGGAAGTAAATGGGTATTTAAAGTTAAGGACGAAAATGACAAAGTACGATTTAAAGCCCGATTAGTGGCGAAAGGATGTGCACAAAAGGCAGACGAGTATAACGAGACGTACGATATTTATCGCTATTTTAGTTATTTTTTAGAGCCAAGGTGGGTTATTTCGAGGTGGCCACATACAATATGCTTTTGGACAGCGTTTTGTCGAGGATGCAAGTGGGGAGGGAGGGGCAGTTTTGAAGGGATGCCGTATCGATCTTGGAATTCCAACCTTTACGCATCCGGGCGTCCAGTTGTAGTAGATATGCCCTTTTAGGTAGATTTCGAAGACAAATCTACCTATTGTAGTCGTACCAGTAGTCTCACTTTTGAAAAATTTCTTCACAGTTCTTGTTTTTATGACCCCTGGATCCCAAAACCACAGTCAGTTCAAAAGTTTTTAGTGCTTAGTGCTTTTAGTGGATGAAAGTAATCTTCGTAATCTACCTACGCCTTTCGGGGCTGCCGAAAGGGATTTTTTACATTAATTTGTTAGATCGACTACTTACTTTATCGATCATTTTGTTCTTCATTCTCCTTGTTTATTTTTTTTATTGTTTTGAGTATAGTTATTGAAAAATATCAAGAGACATACGAAACACTTTGATTATAACGATAAAATCAAGGCCTTATCAATTTCCGCCATACAAAAGACAAATCACAGGGATGCGGGTCTGGAAGTAACGTGTGTGGGCAACAGCCATTCCTGAGTTAACATCCCAGCCAGGGAGCCAGGACGCCGTCCAAAACGCATCGTTTGTGGCCACCTTAAAAGTTTCTCCGAGGGCCCTGAATCCTATAGGATGGAACGTTTGAGCGACTATTGTCGTGGCCCATCAGCCCCGTACATGAATACGAGGGCTCGGAGACAAAAGCTAATGTTGGAAAGAACGCACCGTTAGGATTTGGGGACTCGAATGTCTTTCCTCACAAATGCATCTAACCGTTGAATTCTTATTCACTCGAGGGGTATGAACAAAAGCATGCACCCTTCTGCTTCAAAGAACTGTAAAGAGGGGAGTTTCCTTTTGAAAGGAGCCTTTGAAATTACACGCATGGTGAGATCGCTGATCCTGTTTCAACAATGCTGCTCCTCTGTGTAAGGGTGAATATCAAAGAAGAGGGGTGCGGGAACAAGCCCTGCAACTAGATCCATAATAGGGCTCCAGGACCCAGGTCTATATGTATAGAGATGGTTGTCTTTTGAAGAACAAAGTTTTCAAAGTTTTTCTGATCGGCATACACCTCCGATGTATTCAGCAATTTAAGGCTAACAGCCTTGCTGATAGTCGGGTGGAATTGCCATATTTCCCATTAAAGGGGATGGTCCTTTCACTCACAAACTCTAGCGCCTATCCTGTCCGACTATTATTGACAAAATCTGGCAGACACCGGTTATAAAATAAAGGGCCCGACAACAGTCGCACTTAACTATCTCGCCCCGTATGATTTTTTTTTTTTTTTTTTTTTTTGGGGGGATTTTAATATTTTTTTGCGGGCGTAATTTTTAAGCAATCCAAAATCGGTTGAAAATTACCCAAGAGCATCTATCTGAGATCACTCCTACCAAGTTTCATGGCTGTCATTCTATTCCTGTAGTCCCAAATGCGTTCCGACCATTCAAAAACGTGGTTTCTCATTCTCAACACATTTTCAACACTTTTTTGACAAAAACGGCCGTAATTTTCAAGATAACAAAATTCTGTTCGACAAATGTTTAAGTTACTTACTTTTAAACAAATATACCGAATTTAATGACAATAGGTCAGTATATGTGAATGGATCGAACTTTGGTCCAGAACGGCCGTAATTTTCAACCAATTAAATTTTAGTTGCAAATGACCTCGAAGCATCTACTTGTCAACACACTTGTCAACACACTAACCAAAAACACGATTTTTGAATTATTTTGGCGGTTTTTTGACAATAGCGACCGCAATTTTTGACCAATCAAAAAATCCTTGAAAATGGCCCTCGGCAGTAATTTAAGACAGGTCCATACCAAATTTCATCAAAATCGGAAGAACGGTATAGGCGCTAGAGCACTGCACGAACTGACGGACGGACGGACTGACTTATTCCAGAAACCACTTTTTTGGACTCAGGGGACCCCCAGGACCATGGGGAACCCAAAATCTCAATTTCGAAATTTTGCACGAAAACAATACTTTCTCGCCATATATGGCTAGCGAGAAAGTAAAAAAAAATATATATATATAAATGATTACTATCTGAAGAAAATATTGCCACCTGAGAAGATGAAACTTGTGTGTTCAACTTTAAATTGCCCTGCCATGTATCCTTCACTATATTCCTCTGGTAATATGGAATATAATATGTTTGTTGTGAGATATAATATATATATATGTTATATTATAACTATAAATATATGTAGACGTTAGATGTAGTATCTATTGTGTTTTGACGTTTTGAACGTTGGGTTGGCGTTGCTGAATTTTGTGCGGGATTTTTAATGCGGAAAATAATGAGGGAACTACACATATAGAATACATTTATGGCTCCAACAACCACAGAGGCGGAGACACGTTGGCACGGGTCTTTATTTTGGACAAGAATCTGGCAACGATTTATTACAATTCGGTATTGAGTTATGAAAATCTTTTGGACCCTTCTGTGGAAAAAAAATAAAAATTACTAATATCTGAAGAAATTATTGCCACCTGGGAAAATGAAACTTGTGACTTAGTGGTGAAAACGAACAACTGAGGAAGAGGTGCGCGAGTAGGCAAGATATTCAGCTTTTTAGCCAACCAATATGTAGTACAAGACAAGAAATTGTTCAAGTGTTGAGTATGATTTAGTACTTTCAAGTGATGTGAAGCATAAAATTCTGACCTATTTCTGAAGGTAAGTAAAGTTGTTACGAGGAAAATACTGCTGAATTCGAACTCTTATTGTACTAGTGTGGGATGGCTTATGCTGCAGCTAATAGCCTCAAAAATCATGTGATGATGACTCAAACCAACAAAAGTCGGGTTTCTTTTGATGTAATGATATTTTGTCGGGTCAGGAGGCTAGTCCGCAGCACCGGCAGCTCATTCGTAAGTGAATGGGGATTATGCTATCGTAGACTATCAGACTCGCTACAGCGACGTCAGAAAGGTCGATATCACTTCTGCGATCATGTGTGGCAGCAGTCTCTCTGCTCTAGACTTTTTGCCTTGACCGCAAAATGGTGGAAGATCGAAGACATGTTGGGACGGGTCTCTAATGCGGACAAGAATCTGGGAACTATCTAAAATACATTTATGGCTCCAACAACAACAGAGGCGGAGACACGTTGGCACGGGTCTTTATTGTGGACAAGAATCTGGCAACGATTTATAACAATTCGGTAATGAGTTATGATAATCTTTTGGACTTACTGTGGAAAAAAAAAATGATTAATATCTGAAGAAAATATTGCCACCTGGGAAAATGATGAAACTTGTGACTAAGTGGTGAAAACGAACAACCAAGGGAGAGGTGCGCGAGTAGGCAAGATATTCAGCTTTTTAGCCAACCAATATGTAGTACAAGACAAGAAATTGCTCAAGTGTTGAGTAAGTTACACCCTACAGAAGCTGCTGCAATGGCAGGCGGTCCTCTGCAAGAGCGGTCAGTTTAAGATGCCCGACATTTGCCGTCAAACAAAAAAATGATAATTCTCCTAAAAAAAAAAGAAGAAAAAAACACATTTAACTTTCAAATTGTCCAGCTATTATTATTTATCCTGACATAAAGTCGTTAATGGCGTTGTAATTCCAGAATACTCGGGAAATATTGTTCAAAGACGATTTTAGTTGGTCCTACCCAAAGGTAATATAGGATTTGTTTTTAAAAAAAGTATTTCTCAGTCGTTAATTCGGTTTGGTGAGATTTTGTCACAATTTAGTTAATTGTCTCTCATCTTAATAAAAATTGATAGAGAGAAGTAATTATTTCATTCCAGGATAGTTTTGAGTATTTCTGGATGAGAAAGTCACTAGTTTGTTTTCAATTACTCTTTTAATTTTAATTGTTTAACTCTTTCGATCATTGGATAAATTTTCTGAAAGAACGTTAGTAAAGCAAACTTAAAGTTATTTGGGGGGTAAGCGATCCCCGTCAGCGAAAATCGAAATCAAATTTTTGCGCCTAGGCAAGATATTCAGCTTGTTGGCCAACGATATGTAGTGCAAGACAAGAAATTGCTCAAGTGTTGAGTAAGTAACACCCTAGAAACTTGTGACTTTGTAGTTTCAAGCGATGTGAAGCTTAAAATTCTGACCTATTTCTGAAGGTAAGTAAAGTTGTTACGCGGAAAATACTGCTGGATTCGAACTTTTATTGCACTAGTCGGACCAATGGACCATTCGGCACTATGCATGAATTATAATATTCTAAAATGTAGAACATTAATTCTTTTATAATCTCACATGTTTTCACCGTTTTTAGGACAATTTTCTTTGTTATCAGTCAGGCAAATGATCCGTAGTATATCGTAACATGGGGATTTGATAGGAGTAGCTAGCAAAGATGCTACTTAATCTTTATTTTTAGCGGGTATGGTGTGTAACTATGGAATATTCAGGTTTCTCCAATTCAAAAACCATGAGAAGGCTGCCGACAGCTTCATCTAAAGATTACGGGTGGTCGACGACGAAGATATGGAGATAACGTATTGTATCATTATCATTACATCACCAGACATAATTAAAATCCAGGCGACTGGGATTTTTAGTCATGATGAGACTGCTGATGGACTGCTTCAGCTGACGGATGTTAGGGGTCATACTCCAGACAGAAGTGATGTAATGGAAACGTACAATGGTGGGGCAAGTTAAGGTTGGTTGTGAAAACGTCTGGTGGCAGATAAACACCGTTGTCACTGCCAAGTAATTGGCACTGAAAGCGGCGGGGGTTCTCCTGAGTATAATATGTGATAGCCATAAAGTGGTTTGACAAGTGAAAGTGAGTGAATTGAAAACTTTTCATTTTAATCTTTACATTTCCTTATAATAGCTCGCAACCTGAAAAAATCGGTGCTAGGGGCTTTGAATGAGACGACCAGAGGTACGAATCTTTCGAGTTTGTTCAATGATGTACGGGGGCGGAACCGAGATACAAATATTTCGTCGGTCGTGAAATGCCTGAACAAGGAGTACATCAAGCAGCAGCGAGGTCGCAACACCCATAACGACGCCACCCAGTTGTCACCCGAAAAAAATGAGAAAACTAGTGACTTAGCTGTTTCAAGAGAAAAGAAACCTAAAATTCAGCTCTATTTGTGAAAGTTTTCTTTTGAGGTGTGTGAAAGGAGATTTATGACTAAGACTCAGCATACCTACTGTATGAGAGCTCACACAAGTGTAAGGTTTCCTTGTAATGAGTGTGGGAAGACTCATAGACATCCAATGACCATGATCTATTAAAACCCAATATAAAAGGCAACTGGAACTCAGGGGAAGATATTCAGGTTTCTCTATTTTAAAATCTATGAGAAGCCTGCCGATAGCTTCATTTAAAGATTACTGGTGGTCTACGACGAAGATATGGAGGTAACATATTGCCTCATTATCATTATATCATTACGTTTAAGACATAATTAGAATCCAGGGAACTAGAGAAAACGTCCGTTTTGTGGCAGATGAACACCATTCACATTCGAAAACGCATACTGGCAGAAAGCCGTTCTAGTGTGAAGTATGTGGGACGGCTTATGATGCAGCTAATAGTATAAAAATTCATATGAGGATGACTTATACAAAAGAACGACGGTACTCCATTGAGGAGTTGTGAAATGAGATTTTCGGTGGGACTAAGTATATCATTAATTTACCCTTTGTGGTGCTAGATTTTTTGTTAGCCAATCGCGGTAATGTCTAAGACTCAACTTACCTACTGTATGAGAGCTCACACAAGTGTAAGGTTTCATTGTAAAGAGTGTGCATGGGAAGACTCATGGACATCCAATGACCATAATGTATTAAAACCCCATATAAAAGGCAACTGGAACTCAGGGGAAGATATTCAGGTTTCTCTATTTTCAAAATCATGAGAAGGCTGCCGATAGCTTCATCTAAAGATTACGGGTGAAGAAGTCACTGCAACTGGTACAATAAGAATCACCACTGCAGTTCCAGGCAGAGCCTTTAACGATGTGTGCACCATACTTAACAATGGTAACAGAATATTTCATTACTTACTTTTACATTATACGTGTAGAATGAACCATCCCAGACAGTAAAGTTATTGGGAAATATTTTTGCACAAGTGCAGTACTAGTGACAGGAAAGACACAGACGCAGCTGTACGATCCAACAACAAGAAACTGGATGTGAGGTATCTATAATATAATGTCATATTTTTTATTTGCTTTCGGAAAAACCAAAAACTAGTCATTGACCTGCACTGTGGCCATTGAAGGGGGATTATGCTATCAGACTCGCTACAGCGGCGTCAGAAAGGTCAATATGACTTCCGCGATCATGAGTGAATTGAAACTTTTGATTTTCATATTATTTATTCCTTATAATGGCTCGCAACCTGCAAAAATCGGTGCTGGGGGCTTCGAATGAGACGACCAGAGGTTCAAGTTTGTCCAATGTACATGTGCCAACGTGTCTCCATCTCTGTGGTGGTGACTTCGTTCTGGCAAATTTTGTTGGTGGAAATCGGCAAAAAACAACCTACGCTTGCATCGTTGAGGGTCTCGAAGAAGATAATAATATGGTTTTTGTTAAGGGAATGCGGTCCCTCAATGATAAGCGCACCTGTCGGGTAGCTGAGAATGACAGCTCAATGGTCTGTTTTCATGAAATTGTCGGCAAGCTCCCTGAAGCCACTATAAAACTTGATGGTCGACAGATAATATACATATTTCAAAAAATTGTTCCTGTAAAAGAGAAATAAATAAATACTTAACTGGCTTACGTTTACAGGATTTTTGTTTCTTCCTGCATCTAAACGATGATTAGATTAAAGCAGATATAGTGCAATGCTAACAGAGATGTCTATGTCTTAGACAGTGACCATAGTTCCTTATTGATGCCTAGTTATAGGTGTCCCGAATTAAGTGGTCCCGAATCAGGAGCGTTCGAAATTAGACCGTCCCGATTTAGGTGCCTCAACCTTGTCCCAAGTTTAATTTAATTTTAGGCACAATAACAGGCTGATTATAGTGATTATATAGGAAGTGCCATCGCCAGTTAGCCGAATGAACGGTTTATCTGACTCAGAAGGTTTCTTCGCTGTTGCTACTAAGGTAAAAAAGTTACACTCAGAAAACCTCTTAAGCGTCCCGAAATAGGGGCATTTACCTTATTTCTGGATGAGAAAGTCACTAGTTTGTTTTTAATTTTCAGTTTTCAATTATTACTCTTTTAAATTTAATTTTTTAACTCTTTCGATCATTGGATAAATTGTCTGAAAGAACGTTAGTAAAGCAAACTAAAAGTTATTTAGGGGGTAAGCTATCCCCGTCAGCAATTTCTGAGTCAGCAAAAATCGAAACCAATTTTTGCGCTTAGGCAAGATATTCAGCTTTTTGGCCAACCATATGTAGTGCAAGACAAGAAATTGCTCAAGTGTTGAATAAGTAACACCCTAGAAACTTGTGAGTAAGGGCCTAGTCGACCACCTCCCCGTACCCTCCCCCTATCCTACCGTTATCTTCCCCACAAATCGAAAACTGCCGATCGACCAACCGACACTTCCACGTTTTTTGCTGCGGTCATCACTGTCAACAACAACAACATTCGCGCTAAAATTTCATGGTATGTTGACATCTTTTATTTTTCTGTGTATTTAATTACCTATTTATTAGATATTATCGTTGTTAGAGTCAGAAAATACATTTCTAGTTATTAGAATGTTAATACCTGATAGAAACAATAAGAAAATGTGAATGTTTAGGTAATATATGTAGGCACGAACTGAGTTGAATACGAAATTCATTCTCATCCACCATTACATGCCCGTAGTGTACCCTGGTACTTATGAGCTGACGATTAGGTATCAGTGACAAATAGAATAGTAGGTAATATGAATGAAAAAATTCTGTTGCAGACGAGTCAAGCGCAAATTTTACCCCAGACGAGGTGGGTTTGCTTGTTAAGTTGGTGCAGCAGAATGCAAATATAATCGAATGCAAGCAGAGCGACACAAAGGGTGTGGGAGGAGAAGGGGAGAAGGTGAAGGTGTGGGAGGTGCTGGCAGAAACTTTTAGTGCCCAATCCGGACACCACATAAAAAGATCAGCGGACCAGCTGCGAAAAAAGTACGAGTCCATGAAGAAGGTTGGTACCTAATTGCTTTATAAAGTTTGTTATTGGTGGATGTAGGTTTTTACTTTCTCGCCCGTATGTAATACATGGGCTGAGAAAGTTATGTCTTCGTGCAAAATTTCGATTTTGAGATTTTGGGTTTCCCATGATCCTGGAGGTCCCCCGAGTCCAAAAAAGTGGTTTTTAAAAAATGTCCGTCCGACGTACGTACGTACGTACGTACGTCACTCTGTCGCGCAACTGGACGTCACACCGTTCGTCCGATTTTGCTCAAATTCGGTATGTAGGTACCTAATGTAAATATCTGGACCCGTTTTTTGATAAATTTTGATAACTCTAAAATTGCGCCTGCTATGGTCAAAAAAAGGCAAAAAATCGTGTTTTTTGACAGTTAAGAAGGACTGGAAGCTACGTATATCAAGTTGGAACCTTGAAAATTTGCGAAAGTGTTTCTGAATAGATGCTTTTAGGTCATTTACAATCATTTGGAGGTGGGCCAATAACTTGGCCCAGTTTTGGCCCAAACGCGTTGGTCGTCACTCCGGTAGCACTATTCGACCGATTTCAATAAAAATTGGTAGGGAGGTGTACTTTAACCTAGTTTCATGTTTTACCGAACGAAATTTATCCAACATAATAATTATGGCCAATATTGGCATTATCATAGGAAAATTTTCCAAAAATGGAAATCACGTTTTTGATTGGTTCAGACGGATTTGCAACAACTCTAATCGACAGATTTCCTTGAAAATTGGTGAAAGTGGTCTCAGATAGATGCTTCAAGGTCATTTTTAATAGATTTTCAATTACTTGAAAATTAAGGCCGTGACATGGAAAATAGAAAACACGTACTTTGCGCGTAGAACGACACTTCACCATTTGACGGATATGTTTGAAATCCGGTGAGTAGGTGCCTAAAATTATTGTCCAGTGTATGGCAAAATATTTTTTAGAAAAAGTTAAAATTTTGGTCCCAAAAAAAATAAATAATGTAAAAAAAATCAAAATTTTCGATACCGCTGGCGTAAAAATTGCGAGAAAGTCAAGTGCGACCATTGTCGGACCCTTTATTATAAATGTCGAACGCCAAATGTTTCATGGGCACCTTGACAGGCGGGGAAAAGCTTAATTATTGCATGGCGTGACCAAATCTCTCCCCTTCCTACGTAAACTCTGGGAAGGCTGTGGACCCTGTGTCCCACGAGGCCCCAGCCCTTCAAGGACTATTGTGCCAATGAGGACCCATGTAAATCCATAAGAAAGACTCATTTGTAGATGCTCCGAGGTATCGCAAAACTAAAACAACTCGTATATAATAAGGAAGCGTCACTTCCCCCGTTGAACTGGTACAGACCTCCCTTACGTAGACCTTTTATTCCTCCGTTTACAGGCAGTGAAGGAAAAATGCGCGAATGAGAGGCAGGAACTGTACAAGACTGGGGGAGGGCTGCCACGTCCCACTGTCCTGACAGCCACGGAAGAAATGATCAGAGGGTTAATAAAGCAGAACGTGGAAGGGCTAGAGTGCCCCCACGACCCCGACATCATTGGGGCCTCTTGTGAGGAATCGGGGCATGACGTTTCAGGTATGATATTTATGATACGGCCTTACTGGGACTTCCCATCCTATCAATTTCTACCCAGCTGTGGTTAGAGACAGAATCGCATTACATTTTACATACCTATCTGTTTCTTTTTCACCCACTCTTTATGGCATAATTATATTTTATGTCTGTACACATTTTTTTTTTTTTAGAGAATGCAGACGAAATACAGACAGACGAATTTTCGTGGAGCGGGCGGTACTGTCCAGCAGATCTCAGGGCACCCATCAACCCGCTGCTGAAATCTGGACTGCGTCCGGTGTCTGCCGAAAACCATGAAAGTAGGTGTTTACAGCAAATTTCCAAGTTGAGGCCTATTTGGACAGTCCCATGCTATTTTTTTTTTTTTTTTTTTCAAATACCCTCCACCATTTCATAAATTATCTGTCGTCTTCAACCAGCAGTCCGAAGAAATCCCCAGCCACAATATGGTACACGATGGGGACTTTTAGGTGGGTTCGGAACCACCACCGCCTCGATTTGTATCTATTTGAGTTGAAATATTGACTTAATCCCAGATTTTTAAACGGATATAAGCTGCTACATCAATTTTGCTTCAGGTAACGAGGACGCCACGGTGTTACTAGTGACAGTACCGAACATTTCTTCCATGACCCCACCTTCGTCAAAAAGAATGTCAGTGTCAACTACGGAAATTCCTCGTAAGTATAATGGCTTGCAATAAGAACTGGGTTAGGCGTAGAGTACTTAGAACCAGTCTCACCGACGATTGTTGAGATTTAACAAATTTTTAACTATTGTAAAGAGCGTAGCTAACTATCTGTTAAATGTTAACAATAGTCGGTGAGATTGGCCCTTAGGTAATTTTCCCATGGACACACTACAGAATGACCCTGTCGCCTGTCGCCTCACTTTGCTAGTATTTCCTTCATGAGTATCAAGTAGAAAGCCTCATCTTCGGCTTATCTATGACTAGACACTGCACCAGTATTGCTTCAATTTAAATTTACTGTTTCTTTCAGCTAAGAAGCGAGTGAATTTTTCTAAAAAGAGGGACTCAGCGGCGGAGAACATAGCCTTGTTGGCTGCCAAAAAGACAGAGGTGGCTGGGCTGCAGGTGGCTCAGCGACAATCATCCCCCATACCATAGCAGTGATTAATTAGAAGTAATAGCTCAATAGCCTCGGGAAACAAGAGGTCACATGAGTTGAGTAATAATTGTTTGTCGCGAAATAGATTGGACACAGGCCTGGCTGACGATAGCTGACGGCGACCAGGCACTTTAGTGAGGTTGCTGAATAATGGAGATTAGGCAATTAAGCCAGACCGTCAGCAGGTCGTCGGCTACGGCCCGGGCCTGATTGCGAAATAATAAGATAATTAAATGCAATTAGTTGCAAGCAATGACGGCTAAGGAGGTCGACAAACATAGGTTCAGTCCCCGAAGGGGGAATGTCAGCAACCCGAAATCGTGGCAAATAAAAACTGAGGACACAGGTCCTCAGCAATCAGTCCTGAACAAATCTATGCAAGTTGCTAACCGGAATCTCAATCTTTTTTTTTGTGCGTGAGTCATGCGTATATTGATATTGTATGATGTGTCTTTAGAGATGTGTGCTTGAACAGTCAACATTACTACATCTTATGGAATGTGAAACAGCTAGGGAGATGTTACTGAAACTAAAACAAATATTCCTGAAAGACTTGGATCAACAAAAATGTGACTTACTTCAAAAATTTTACAACTTCAATTTCAACCCAGATACAGAGGGAAATCAGAAATGGTTGGTAAAAAGCGAGCGCCCCCACGCAAAGCACTGAAGGTCTCTTTACACCATGCGTTTTGACCCGCCGATCTGGCCGGTGACATTCCAAATCGCATAGTGTAAAGGCGAATCCGCGCGATCTAGCCCGCCAACTCTGAACTTTTGGAATTCCATTTCGTTGGAAGTTCAAAACTGAGCGATCCGATCGCTCAGATTTGAACGCATAGTGTAAAGGGTTTACGGCGGGATTTTTCAAGGTTGTTGTGCGATAATCGATCGATATTTGTGTCCGTCGTGTCAATAGATTAGTGTCGTCTGCTTCTGTTGTTATTTGAATAAACATTCTCAAAATTAAATAAAGAAAAAGAAATGGAGAAGGAGGTTATTAAAGAGTTCATCGAATGTTACCGAGAGCGGCCTTGTTTGTGGAATGTAAAGGAGAGTAACTACCACAATAAGAGTATGAAATCGGCAGCCATCCTTGAGCTGCAAGAGGTGTTAAGGAAAATTGAACCGGAGGCCGATGTCACAACAGTGACCAAAAAAATCAGCAACCTAAGAAACGCCTTTAGGAAGGAGCTAAAAAAGGTAAAGCTATAATTTTTGCATGCCTACGGTAAAAATTACTGAGGTAGGTACTATCTTACTACTATCTATCTATCTATCTATCTATCTATCTGACTACTTGCTACTTAACTACACGATTGATTACAGAAAATCTTACACTATAGTTAATGCAATTGCTTGCAGAGTGGTAATCGTAATTTTTTGGATTGCAGGTTAAGGAATCGGAGCGCTCCGGCGCGGGCGTGGACACGCTGTATATACCGAAACTATTTTATTATCATGATCTATCTTTCCTAACTGATACCGAAGACGTGCGGCCGATGGCTTCAGTGCAGGAGGTAATTGTAAGTACCTAGCTACCTGCACCTGCACAAAGGCAGGTTTTTTCAAAAAAACAAAACAAAAAGAACACATTTCCATACAAATATTTTGTTCACAAACCTACATAGGTAGGTAGGTGCATTTATTTTTATAAAAATGACATTACCTACTTTCTTTGCAGGATCAAACACTGAGAAAAATAATTGGTTAATGGAGGCCAAAATCAGCTCATTTAATTTTTGGCCAATAAGTGGAAATGGAGCGCTCATTTTTAGTAAGGATGCACTCTCCATTTAAGGCACACTCCGTTTCTGTTAAGTGGAACTTTTAGGTCACGTGGCCCCTAAATAGATTTTTACTTTTCTTTTACTGGAACTTTGGTTCCCTATCACTAAGTGGAGCACCCTACCGTTCCTCATAGTGGAGTTTGTCACTTAGGTTAAATTAACAATGATGTGACGTCACAATATATATTATCCAGGTAGATGTAAATGGAGTCAGTCACTTCTCTTAAGTGAAGCATCCAATAAAAATATACGTGACGTCGGTTTTATCTCGCCTCCATGACGTCACCAGCATCAAAAGACGCTTCTACTTGACTTAAATGATATTTCCAATAAAAAAAAACCACGTGACCTGAATTTTTTTTTGATCCATGACGTCACGAGCTTCTAATTGGAGGCTTCAACTTAAATTAAATGGTACATCCAATAAAAAACCACGTGACCTGCAATTTTTTGGCGCTAAATTTGAATTTTATAAAATCTTCACCACTGTGACCTTAAGTGAAAGTTAGTCATTTGGAATTTGATCAAGTTTTCACCCCTAAAGGCGCATTCATCTAATTTTTATGAGTTGATTGGTGTTAGTTTTTCTCAAAAATATGTTCAAACAAGGCCACAATGTGCATTTTACTATAAATATGTGCGACATGGAGAACAGGAGTTTTCGTGGTCCACTGTCCGGGGGACGAAGGGAGTCAACTTGGACAGAAGTGACACGGGATTTTTTAGAATGTTAGGTTGGAACGGAAAACGGTTTGCAAGGAGAACCGTCTGTAGTGTTTTATGGTCTATTCGGAGTTTATGCAATGTGTTGGAGGGGGAAAATCATTGTAGACGAAAAAAATGACAAAAGACAGTGAAATTTTTCTGAAAATTGCATTTAGAAGATTCATACACAGCCGACACCGAGATATATCACTGAGAGAAGGAACGTATGGCGTACCTGTGGTGCTTATTGTCTGGTTTTGTTTATTTTGAGCCCATACAGCGGAGAAATTTGGTTTTTAAACAAAGGTAGAGCAGAAGACGAAGTTTTCGAGTGAACGTTTTACCCTTTACACATAACTACCCTAAAAAATGGTGAGAAGGACACCCTTTAGTTTGCGCGTGGATGAAACAGGAAATTGCGTGCCATAGCAAGTGTCAATCATGACGTCAAAATTCTATTTAAATTAAAAGAGACAATGGGAAAACCCGGAAAATCCATTTACTTTTACGGGCTCCAATTACTTTTAGTGGACATTATTGGAGGGGCTCATTTCATTTAAATGTTCACCCTATTCCATTTAAAGCAAGTGGACATAGGCGGTTAAGGTAAATGGAATAGTTGCAGACGCCCCGCTAAGGGCGCTGTTACTAGCGTTGCGTCACACGCCTAAATCCATCCTTCGCGTCAGCGGCGTCAGAACAGTTTAAAGTGTCAACGTCCGTGGGTGGGTAATGTGTTCTGTTGCTTCCAGTGCCACTTTCCGCGGTTATGTGAACTTGTTATACTTACCTACAGTTATTTTTGTTGTGGTGTAAATGAAAGTCCAGCCAATACTAAAAAAAAACTTCGGGTCTCATCAATTGCCCGCGTACAGTGATAGCGAAGGAGACACTGAGAATGGCCGAGATATCTGTACTGGATGTAGTGACTTCGTGTGGATGTGAACACCTCCATCAGGAGCTCAATGGTAAGTTGATTTGTTCTGAAAGTTCTTGTTGTCTATGTCTTTTTAACGCCATAAAAAAAAATCTGGCAAAAATTATCTCATAGTAAAAGTACTATTGTACACCTTACGTTCTGGCGTTAGAAAGGCATTATATCGCAGAAGAAATTTTGAATAGTTTCTACTGAAAATAGTTATGTAGGTACATTTAGTTGAGGAACATCCTTCAAGTGGAACAAAAGTGGGTTACTGGACCAGCCATCAAACCACAATGTATGGTATTTATTCTAAGCATATTTACATCCCTCCATTTCCATGACCGTGCATAATGTTACCCCTACATATCGGCTATTTATTATCAGCATTTTATTAATGTTTTTGTTTTGTTTGTTTTTCTCTCAGGTGGTGAACAAGGATGTTCTTTGGCGGGGCTGCTGTACCTACCGCTTATGACAGAAAGGCCTCCACCAATTTACCCATCTCCCCAGCGTGACGACTCTTCAGCTTCTTCTGCGTCATCTAAAAACTGTCGGTCACGGTTTCGGGTGTCAGTATTTTGTCACTGTACCATATCCTGCGTACCGCACTCACAGTGTTTTTGCAATATACTGTTTCACTGGACTGGAGACATAACTGTATACTTTTTCCAGAGGTTATTGGTAGCCTCCAGCAATGTTACTGCTATGTGGCTGCCATGTCTACATCGGGGTCGTGCAGGTACCATCCCTATGGCTAAGGAGGGCTATTGGGGTTGCTTCCCCTGTGGAGGGAGCCCCCTAGCCTGGAGGGGGTGCCTGCAGCACCCTATTGCGCCACTTGCAGTAACCGGATTGCTGTAGGTTACTTTAAACGACCTTCCCATGTAGGGGTAATGGATTGGTACCATACTAGGTAGTGGATAGGTACCATACTAGGTAGTGGATAGGTACCATACTAGGTAGTGGACAGGTACCATACTAGGTAGTGGATAGGTACCCTAATAGTAAATGGATAGGTACGAGTATTACTGGACAGTACGCTATCCCTAAAGGTGTCCTCCAATATTAGGAAATGTTTCGCTGAAGCCTTGTGAAACATCCACTTAAGTTTACTGTGCGAATCTACTTACACTACTCATCTAATAGCAGGGTTTGATTGGGTTCATTTACGCTTAATGGATGCACTCCATTTCCTTTAATTTTATGCACCGTTCATGGAAATGTCTGGGTTCCGTCACTTCAAATAAATATCCATTTTCAGTAAATGCCTTCCCGACAATAAAGGTAACTATACAAATTGATGATGTCACAATTGTCGTGACGTCATCACTTGACAGTTGTTACTGAAGCCCTCCACTTCGTTTAAGTGACTGAAAATTAAATGGAATCTTCTTCTTCGACTCACTTACTTTAACTGCACCGTTTAGTGGAATGTGGTCGTTTACTGTAAGGGGGCATTCTAGTAAGCTCCAGTTTAACAGGAAGTTCACGTTAAATCTACGGGACATTTTTCTGAGTGAAGTTTTAGTAGTAGCTGCAATGAAGAGGGCACTGAGACAGCAGTCGAAAAACAATCAAAAAAAAAAATGAAGACGAATAACAAAGATGGGTTATTGGAAAGGGTGGTGAAAAGAATTGAGCGCGAAGAAGAAGAAGATGAGGCAGAGATATTTGGGAAATATGTTGGTAGTAGCATAAGAAAGTTGTCGCCAGGTCAGGCAGTTTATGCAAAAAAAATGATCAACGACGCCCTATTCTACGCTGAGATGAAGGCTCTAAATGTATCTAGCCGCATAGTCACCGATAACATGGTGTTTCATGTAGCCGAGGAGGAGGAAGGATAAGAGAAATTTTGAAAATCAAATTGTTTTATTTATTGACCAAGATGTACAGATAGGTACAGATGTACACCTACTACCCGGTGCTAGATAATAAACACTGGCTGCGTAATGTGTGGTAGGTAACTGGCCTAGACGTTAGCATACCTGTTCTGCCAATCAACGGCGCCTACTGTGTTAAAATATTCCATGTACATTTCCCTCACGGCTTTGGCGTCCCCGGTAGGGTTCCGTGCAAGTTGACTTATCTGAAGAGTAGTTAAAGTTGTCTCAAATTCATCATCCAGTTCTTCTTCCGGCGTCTGGTAAAAGCCTGGGCATTTCTTTCGTAGAAAATTGTGTAGGGTGCAAATAGTGAGGACAATAAGATCCACTTTTTCTACAGGTAAATTAATTGCGTTCTGGAGGATTCTAAATCTATTACCGATGATACCAAATACATTCTCAATAATCCTCCTTGCCCTCGATAATCTATAATTAAAGATCCGTCGGGCAGGTGTAAGGGTAGCTTGACTGAATGGTTTCAGTAATTCTTCACGCAGAGCAAATGCCTCGTCGCCTACAAAGACGTAAGGCAGTAGAACGCCCCCTAATCTAGTAGGTGTTGCCTGCGGTAGGTTGAGAGACCCACTGATTAGTTTCTCGTAGAACGCAGTATTCCTAATAACTCCCCCATCGGACAGCCTTCCGTTACAACCAACCTCACACCAAATAATCTCATACTTAGCGTTGGCGCATGCCATTAGGACAACACTGTGGAATTTTTTATAATTGTAGTAGTAAGATCCGCTTCCTGGAGGGGGTGTTATCCTTATGTGTTTTCCATCAATGGCACCGACGCAGTGAGGAAACTGCCATGAAGTTTCAAACTCTTTCGCTATCATCTGCCATTCTTCTTCAGTCTCAGGCATCTAAAACAATTAGTAATTTATACCTACAGTAAGGCTGGATCCCACCATACTCAGTTAACAGTTAAACCTCCGTTAAATTCCAATTTTGCGTGTTAAAATCCGAATTTAACGGAGGTTTAACTGTTAACTGAGTATGGTGGGATCCAGCCTTAGTATCCCAAAACTCAGCACATCACACCAGATTAAACCTATAAGTACATCATAATTTGTTATGTACCTACCTACCTACCTGCCTAGGTAGGTACATACTTCATATTCTTAGCTATACTAACGGCCATCCCACCCGTTGTACACACCGTTGTCTCCTAGGTGACATTGTTTGTAACGAACAGTTCGAACACCACCCAACCATTGCTCAAATTTGAGCAAGGCTCAGTCGTTAGCAACACCAATCAAAACACTAGATATTTTGTTGATTTTTTGTTAACAGTAGCAACGAAGGTATTTGAGCCTTGCCCAGCTTTGAGCAATGGTTGGTGGGAATGGTTGTCAGTATACAAATTATGTCCTTACCTTCATACAATCGTTGTAGAGGCAGCTGAGAATAGCTCTGCATGTCTCAGGTATAATATGACTGAGACTAGATGGAGAAATTGCAGTTGGAAATTTTAACTCTTCATAAGACATGCCCGTGGCCAAGAAACGCAGAGTAGCACATAATCGTTCGTGTGCAGATATGCTCTGTCGGAATCTGGTGTCCTGCTTCTGTATGTATGGTTCTACAAGCTTCAGCAATCCAAGGAACACGTCTTCCGGCATGCGCATGTAATTGTTCCAGTCGTTTGGGTAAAGCTGCAATTCTTTCATTAAGTTGAGATGAGACAGGCTGTTTCTTTTTTGATACCACTGCTTGCACCACTCAGATCTTTCTTTTCGATTTTCAAGCTTTAAATATAAAGCCACAAATAACGCCAAATCTTTCTTCTTCAACTTCGCCATGTTTGTTTACACAAAAAACCGCGGGTACGGACGCATAGTATAAATGGTGGTCAAACGTCCAAATCGGCCGACCAAAACGGCCCGGCCTGGACGTGCGTCCAGATATGTAGGTGTATTACCACCTTGAGAACAGGTCGATTGGGACCAAATGTTCCGTAGCCAAGCTCCGTAAGGCAAATGCGACGAAGGAGCTGTAGGCCATCACAAAATAAGCGTTCCAGGACAGTTTCCAAAAGTGGAAAAACCGTTGGGATAAAGGTGAGCGTCAGGGAGGAGAGTAGTTTGAAGGGGACCGAGAGGCATATCCGAATGCACGCAGGAGACAAACTCAACAAGCCAACCCTCTCATGCCCGCAGTGTGGGAAGACATTCACACGGGCAAGCACCCTTAAGTACCATGTCCGACGACACACTGGTGACAAGCCCTACTCGTGCCCCCACTGTGAGAAGACTTTTACACAGGCAGGCACCCTTAAGTACCATGTCCGACGACACACTGGTGACAAGCCCTACTCGTGCCCCCACTGTGAGAAGACTTTTACACAGGCAAGCATCCTTAAGTACCATGTCCGACGACACACTGGTGACAAGCCCTACTCGTGCCCCCACTGTGAGAAGACTTTTACACAGGCAAGCATCCTTAAGTACCATGTCCGACGACACACTGGTGACAAGCCCTACTCGTGCCCCCACTGTGAGAAGACTTTTACACAGGCAAGCATCCTTAAGTACCATGTCCGACGACACACTGGTGACAAGCCCTACTCGTGCCCCCACTGTGAGAAGACTTTTACACAGGCAAGCATCCTTAAGTACCATGTCCGACGACACACTGGTGACAAGCCCTACTCGTGCCCCCACTGTGAGAAGACTTTTACACAGGCAAGCATCCTTAAGTACCATGTCCGACGACACACTGGTGACAAGCCCTACTCGTGCCCCCACTGTGAGAAGACTTTTACACAGGCAAGCATCCTTAAGTACCATGTCCGACGACACACTGGTGACAAGCCCTACTCGTGCCCCCACTGTGAGAAGACTTTTACACAGGCAAGCAACCTTAAGTACCATGTCCGACGACACACTGGTGACAAGCCCTACTCGTGCCCCCACTGTGAGAAGACTTTTACACAGGCAAGCAACCTTAAGTACCATGTCCGACGACACACTGGTGACAAGCCCTACTCGTGCCCCCACTGTGAGAAGACTTTTACACAGGCAAGCAACCTTAAGTACCATGTCCGACGACACACTGGTGGTCGGTGGCGGATGTCTGGTCCTGTCTCTGGCATTTCGTGGCCTTAAACTTATCTTTTTACGGATCAAGCTGTGATTTGTGCTTAAAACTACAAAAAATTTATCAATTTGTGAATTAATAGTGATCTTCCTTGTCATTTAGTGCTACATCGAAGATTGTTTTTAAATAACCGTTGGATCTTGACCAGGTAGGGTTACTGGGCAACGTGCAGCTACCATTCAGATGAGTAGCAGTGGGGAGCCCACTAAACCAGGGAAGGATGAGGAACCGGGAAAGGGCCCCTCATCCAACTCTGGTGAGTCGGATGCGGAATTGGAACAGGAGATTTGCGCCGCTATGGGCAAAAATCTCAAACTTAAACAAAAACTGGCCCCAAGTGAGCGGAAGCTTTTGAGAAGACTCCGCTCAGCGGGTATAGGCACAACTAAGCTCTCTATTGAGGAAGCTAAAACTGGGTGGGAATCAATAAAGGTGATTCCCAACATAACTGTCCCTGTCCCTGCGCCGTCCGTAAAGCGGACTGTGTCCCAACGCACCCCCGATGAAGGAGCTAGTGGGAGCTCCAAACGGGCAAAACCCAACGAATTACCGAGGGCTAGCTACCGTTCAGTGGTAGCTAGCAACGTTATACGGGTGGCTGTGATCCCCAAGGATTACCCTCTGACTCTTTTGTCAGAGGAAGAGTCTGAGGCGATTCAGGCCACTATTATTCATAAAATCGATGAACTTGTCCCTCCCAACAAAGCTCCTGCGTTTGAGAACTGCAGGTACTTGGACGAAGCTTTTTTGGGATCTGTAAGGATAAGCGAGCCTACGAGTTTTTGGTTGAGACTCTAGAGGCTGGCGACAAATACAAAGTGGTGGAAATGAAAGATCTTCCACCACGTACTAAACTTATCTTATACTTACCTCAGAAGGTGGATCTGCCGGTTATGATGAGCATCAGTCTGGGTAAGCACGCCTCAGTATTTCAAGCTGAAGTGCTTGCCATTAAACAATGTGCATTAGCCAATATTGCAAGGAACTATGAAGGTAAACCCATTAATATCTTCACTGATAGTCAAGCTGCAATAAAGGCTCTAAAAAATCCACGAACTAAATCTATTCTCGTTGAAAGCTGTAAGAGCGTTCTAAACGAGCTCGGTGGCAATAACAAGGTAACCATTTCGTGGGTGCCTGGCCACGCAGGTATAGCAGGCAATGAAAGAGCTGACCAGCTAGCCAAGGAGGCAGCGAGTATGGCGCCTCCCGATGAGGAGACCGATGTTGGAGCTCCATCGAGCCTCTGGAGGCTTGACATCGACTTGTGGCTAGAGCAGGTCAGTAATAAAAGGTGGAAGGAAACAGACGGTCAACAACACGCCAAGGCTTTTATGAAGGCCAGGCTAGGAACAAAGCAGAGGAGGGAAGCACTGACGCTCTCTAGAATACAACTAAAACATGTCGCTGAGGCCATTACGGGCCACAGCTTAAGAAAACACTTACACAGGATGGGTATAGCCGAGTTACCCACCTGTAGGGGGTGTGGCAAATGGGAGGAAACTCCCGGTCACGTTCTCTGTGAATGTGAGGCCCTCACCGACCTAAGAATCAAACTATACCACAAACCATTACTAGAGCCTGCTGACGTTATGCAGCAGCCTCTAGTTAAAATTCATGCCTTCCTGCAGATGGCCGGACTCCTGCAGTAAGGTAGGAAAAGCGGGGTGGCACAATGGGCTCATGTCTAAGTGTTCCACGGGGCCTCGGGGCTCCCCCACCCGCCGTAAAAAGAAGAAAAAAAAAGCGTTCCAGGACAGTTTCCAAAAGTGGAAAAACCGTTGGGATAAAAGTGAGCGTCAGTGAGGAGAGTAGTTTGAAGGGGACCGAGAGATGCAACTGCTAATTAAAGTACATTTTGTATTATCTCATCAGTCTACGTATTTTCTGAGCAGGCCTCGTCCTGTTGCAAAAATCAGGATGTCCTATCGACCGAATGATAAAGAATTCAGTGCCGAAATTACATTTGTGGGAGTAGAATTACCAAAGTATGTTCGAGTCTATGGTTTATCTTGCCCAGTCCGAGCTAGTATTCCTCGACCACTAGTCTGCTATTACTGCGGGTTCTATGGGCATACTGCGGCCCAATGAGGCATCAAGGATAAACCCGGCTATGTAAAATGTGCTGAGAATCACCCTATGATAGAATGCAAATTTTTAGTGCAACTGAGCAAGTAGGGGACATGTAAAATATGGAAGCAGTTATAAAAGAGGAGATACTATTGGTAAATTTCTCCATTGCCGAGGCTCCCATGCAGCTAATGATCCTAGCTGTCCCAAGTTTAGAGCGCAACTAGCCCGGAAACGAGCCGCCTTTCAGCAAGGAGTTTCGGTCAAAGAAACCTCTACACCTACACCAAGCGGTGGGCAGAAAGAGCGGAAAAAACCAAGGAGAGTTAGCAGTAGCGAATTAGTATAGAACAATAATATCCACAGCCGGGAGTTCTCTTACCTTCCCCCCGATTGTCATACGAAAAGCATATCTCAAATAAAACGAACGAAGCGTTTCGTCTTTTAGGCTTTATAAAACGGAATTCCTTCAATTTCCAAAATGCCATGACTCTGATGAAGATGTATACACAACTCATTCATTCGAAGTAAGCTTGAGTACTGTAGCATTATCTGGAATCCGTTTCATAAAAGCAGAATAAATCAAATTAAAAAGCCAAAAAAAAATTGTAAAATACATAGCTCGCAAATTTATTTATATATACCCGTTGTTCATCTTCTTCTAGGTTAGTTTCATATGCATACTATGGAGAGCCGGAGACGTGTTAATGACATGATTTACCTATACAAGCTTCTAAATAACTTGGAAGACAGTCCGGCATTGATCACCAAACTCACTTTTAATGTTTACATTTCCCAAACCAGATCAAAAAAATTATTTTATCAACCGTTTAACAGACTAGATGTGACGCAAAATTCGCCGAGTCTAGCCAATGATCACTGTGAACTGGACCCCTTTCACAACAACAGGGAGCTTTCCGTCCAGACATTCACCCAATAATTGTTAAGAGAAGAGTTTCCATGTATCTGGGGACTAGGGTTATTTCAAGCTATTATCTATAGCTATAAACTAATATCACTTTATTCTAACTTAGCAATATTGTATAATGTAAGTGGTACTGTCAAAGGTACTGCTTTTATACAATACAATTATTATTATCAGATATTTTGCCCGAAGGGCGCAGAGGTTATCCCTCAGGAGGAACAAACTGTGAAGTATAAACAATTTGCAAGCCCGGGTCCATCAGGTGATATAATTCTCTTGTCAGAAACGTGGCTGTGGCTGCGTAACATTTTTCGCTGTGATCGTCATGGGAAAAGTGGAAGAGGTGTCGGAACTGCAAGTGCTTCCTCTGGAGTTTTAGTAAATGAACCTTGTTCATTTGTCATGGGACCATCCGCAATACGTCTGTCACGGGTGAGGGCCTTCTGAAGGCGAGATAACACAGGGACGCTTTCAACTTCCTGACAGAGTTTCCTCCAGGAGTCTTTTTTGGCTCGTCTGATCTCCTTCTTGTATTCCTTGCGGACACTTAAATACTCGGCAGTAGCCTCACCTGTACACAAACGTCGCGCCCTGTTTGACAGTCTTCTCACATTCCTCCTCAGCTTCTCAACATTTCCTGTCCACCACGGCGCACGGTTTTTGAACTTTTGGCAGACGAGCGGACAGCTTTCATAATAAGACTCCATAACAGCATCAGTCAGCTTCATAGCAACATCCTCGGCATCCTCAGGGCTGTCCGCCCTTTCCGGGACCAAACTCAGCCTCTGCTTCAGCAGCTCGCGAAAAAATACCCAGTCCGTTTTCCGTTTGTTTCTAAAGAACTTGTCAGTTAGATTCACAGGGCCACCAACTTCAAAAAGAATGTGCATGTGATCAGAGAGGCTTTCTTCGTCTGAAACATGCCAGTTTTCTACTTCCCGTTCTAGTGGCTCAGTCACCATCGTCAAATCAATCACTTCCAACCGGAGTGCATTTTTAAAAGTCGGCTTTGATCCTCTGTTGACAACGAGAAGATCCGTTTCAGCAATGAATTCGAGAAGAGCCTGCCCCCTATCATTTACGTCACTGCTGCCCCACAAAATATGGTGGGCGTTTGCATCACATCCCAAAACCAGAGGATATGCATACCGCTTACAGTAGTCCACGAGATCACGCACAGGTTGTAGTGGGGGATCGCCTTGTTGATCGTAGGGAAGATACCCAGAAGCAACGACTATTTCTCTGTTTAGCCACCTGGCTGTTGTCACTCTCAATTTAACAGCAACAAGGTCCCGTTTGTTGAAACCCGGCACAATTTCAGCATCAATATCTTGCGTTAGAATGCAAACTCGGGGGTAAATTTCTGAAGGGCAGGAGAAAACTTTCCCCCGAAAACCACCTATGCCTTTGAGTTTGCCGTCACCTCCAATCCAAGGCTCTTGAATTAGAGCCACACCAACTTTTGTCTCCAACAGTGTGTTCAAAAGGACGGAGGTTGCACCAGCCGCATGTTGCAGATTTCCTTGTAGGAACTTAACCATCGCAGAAATTTTCGAGGTACAGAGACTCCGATTTCTCTGGCGTATTCCTCCCTGTCAGCTTTCCTTCCTCCTTCCTCGATCCTGAGGCAGCAGGTCCATCCTTACTAGTGTGTCCAAAATTTTTGTCAGATTTTCTTCCAAGATCTCTTCGCTCTGCCTGTTTGGTGTTCTTAAAACTTTGTGCCATACCTCGTACCAGGTCCCGGAAACTTGGGCATGCCATACTGTCAGCTCTGTGACCAGTGACATCGCACACGTAGCAGTGTGACTCCCTTGAGCAGTCTTTTGCAGTGTGTTCGGTGCCGCAACATTTCCAACAGCGATTGCTGGGCGCTTTCGGGGCTTTGCACTGTACTGCCGTATGTCCAAAGCCTTGACAAGAAAAACACCGAGTAGGCTGATGTTTGGCCCTTATTCTACAGCGAACCCATCCAACCTTTATCACACCCAACTGCACAAGATCTTTGGCACTCTCTGCCGGAAGAACAACTGTCGTGAAGTACCGCCCACAGAAGCCCTTCCTTAATTCTCCGACTTTACACATCTCCTTTGATACTGAGGTAGCTTCAGTCACGGCGTTCTTGACTTCATCCGGAGATACGGATTCATCTAGGTCCAGTACCATAACCGCGGCCTGCGCCTTCTTCAGTTCCACCGTGGCTGACTCCCTGACCTTTTCCAGGAAACGATGTCGACCCCCTTCCTGACTTTCTCTCACAATAAGTTTCACGTCTCCCCCCCGAGTTTTTGAGATTTGAGAGACCGTTACACCTTCCTCCTCCGGGTTTAACCTTGTCTTTAAGGATCTCACCATATCCGAATACGTGGCCTCTGACGAGCTTGCCTTCACGATAATAGTTTCGACCTTTTTATCTTTCGTCCACCTCCTTTCTTTTCCTGTCTCTACCCTTTTCTTCTGCTGCACGGCACATATCATAATCTCAGTTGATGACATGCAAAAAACGCATTCTACCAGCTTCCGCAATCTCTCGAGGTCTATAATTTCCGGCTGGGCAGCAAGAGTGACTCTGGAAAGTTGCAACTTCACCACACTTTCCTTAACTTTCTTCAACACGCTTATAATATTTGCATCCTTCTCATCATCTAAAACAAACCCAACCAGTAGGCGCCTCCTGTTCACTTCGCCTTCGGATTGTCCCCACTCCGAAAAAGCCAAGTCAACGCCCAAGACAGTTGTTGTCTCCTTGCATTCTGCAAGTGCCACTTTTCCACCACCTGGGTTTTTCTCGTAAACGTCTTTAATCGAAGGGAATTGCGCACTAAGCCGGTCAACTAAGGTCTTGGATGCATCATTGCCCGGCTGCACAAGTACTACCCTTCCCTTCTTCCTAGTTGTCTGCGAGCTCCTGAAAGCCCTGCGGGGCCACTCAGTACCAGCAACCGCCATTATATCTTCCGTTTTCATGTTGTCTGAGAGTTTTCCCCAGATTTCCTGCGCTTGACTCCACTCCTTAAGGACCTTCGGTGTTTCCGTCTGCGATGCGGTCGATACCAACACCTTTCCTTGATAATTTCCTTCTCGATCAAGTACCGGATCAGTTTGCGTGCTAGCTGCATATCCATCAGTTGTTCCAACCTCACCAACCCCTTCCAGATTGGTCAGCGCTACACCTTGTCTCACAATCGCGGAGATATCAGCAATAGCATTTCTGATGTCCCCCTTGGTGTTAGGGCTCGCCCTCACCAGGTTATCAAGCCTACTCGCAGCTTTAACCAGAGTCTTCGCAGCACTTGCGTTGTACATCAGTCCTCCCTCCATGCTGTCCCAGTTGTCTTTTCGGCGCCGTTTCAAAGCTCGGTCAGCACTCGCCATAAAGGATGACCACGTAGCATCATGAACATCTGTCAGCGATGAACTCCTAGGCCGACCCTTAGGGGGTGACCTTTGAAGGAGAGGCTTCCTTCCAAAAACATCAATGGCACTAAGTGGCATAAGAGGCCCACCAGGGCCCGGGCCCGTCTCTTCCAACGCACCACCCTGGCTACTGCCCTCAACGTTCAGCTTCTCAGAACTCATCGTACAACTGCGTAAAAGAAATCGCGTGTATCAATAGTTGATAACCCGCACTCAACAGTCGTTATAGGCCGCGCGGTGAAGCGTCCCACAGAACGACCTTGGGCGCCCGGCGCATGCGCTACACTTGTCCACACCACTGGTATCGCCGTTAAAACACTAGTAAAAATATGTTTATTTGTCTTCCTGCCCACCGATATTCACTAAATTTCGGCTAACAGCACCATTTTTGTTCACCCATCACTCCCTCAAAATTGAGTTCGAAGTTTTCCGTAAAACCGCAGTTATTGCGAAAAAACACAGAGCGAGCAAAACACGACTATGCATTACCGCGACCGTTCATTGCATAAAATGTTACTTACAGTTGGTGTTCAATTTGCGAATTAGGAGTTCATGGGTCGGCTCACTGGGAAACAACCGGCGACGATATGTGAGCCGGTAACCGATGAACTCACCATTCACAGATCTCTGTGAAGGGGGAGTCCACTCGAGTTGATCCGATCGGATCATCAGTTCGAACTGGCGCTCCGGGTACTGATACTAGTCACAACGACAACTCCAACAGGAGCTGAAACCTATCACATAAGATAGTTTTACTTCGGTTATTCTGGTATACTGTGGCTATGATTGGAGTCTAACATATTAAGTGTGGCAAGAGCTATAGTTATGGATTCGAGCTATTACGCTCACAAAAAGCTTCAGCTAGACGCTTTGTACATAGTTAATATAAGTTAGCCATCTAATTATTTAGATCGTCAGGAAGCATTGCGTCACAGCTCCAATTGGAGTGAAACATTATGCTCGTAAAAAGCACAGGAAGCACCGTCACAAGCAGAGAGAGGCAGAAGTCCACGGAGAGCATCAAGAGAACATTGCCAGGACGCAGGTCCTCTCTAAACCATCTGCCGTACGAGTACGTCGATCAATGCTCCAACATGAAGAATAGAATAGAGAAGTTAGAACGGCTTTAGCTACTCGGTTAATAAAAGAAAAGGATGTAGAGACTGACTCAACCAAAGAAAATTAAGAAAAACATAATGAAAAACCGTCAAGAAGAATTCAAACCGTCACCATATTGGTGCCGGTAATGTCTGCATGATTCACCGAACTGCTACTGTGGGACGGAGGTGCCGAAGCCAAGAGCTGACACGCAGTACAATGGAGAACTATATTTTCCTCACCTTGAAAACTAGCCATATCCAGGATAAGTTGCCTTGTTAGTCCTCTAGGTTACACCCAAGAGAGATCCTGAGAGGTGACACCTCAAAAAGAAACGAAGGGAGAAGCTTAAGCTACTCGGTTAATGGTAATGCGAAAACGACGCAGGTCCTCTCTAAACCATCTACAGTACAAGTACGTCAATCAATGCTCCTACAGTTCCAGTGTCTGATTCACCGAACTGCTGCTGTGACAGTGAGAGTTATTGGGGAATTTGTTGCACAATGGCAGTACAAGGGACAGGAAAGAGACAGAGACCGAAATGAGTGGGACACAGGCAGTGCCGGATCTATGGGGGTACAAGGTGGTGCCCCTGGACCGGGCGCCAAATTTGAGGGGGCGCCAAACGTGTCATTCACAAAAAAAAATGTTTGTCAGCCAACATGAAGAATTCGTCACACACACTTTTGCGAGTGTGTTGGCAATTAAATAATAGCGATACATCAAACAGTGATGCCAAAATAACAACATAAAACTTCGATACATCAAACAGTGATGCCGATTAGCCATTTTGTAAACAAAAAAATTCAATTTATTTGACTTTCGACATGCAAATTCATGACTCCAGATGCAAATTGTGGGATGGTCCCCAACATTTCCATGTTGGGTCCAAGAGCCACTCCTGCGCACATCATGGTGAATTGTATGTTTCTCGGGGTTGAGTAATCCAAGACAGCAGGGGTGTGCAATAATCGGCACAAGGGATAGGTAGGATGGCATTTCATGGATGGGAATTTGATCACACGTAACACAGAAACTGACATTTCTTTGGACGCGAATGTGGCAATAAATTTTGAATTTGACCACCCTATAGCGAACGACGCCTTGGCCAGCCAACTGAGTAATCCCAACCCATTTTCTGAGAATGCTATCAAGCATCCCGCTTTCATAACTCATAACTTCCAATTCTTCCATGGATATATCATCATCATTTTCTATGGATTCTATTATGGATGCAAGGAACTCCTATCAGCACTACCACTGTCAGTCTCATCATCATCATCATCATCAACTTCAAAATCACTGTCCGAAATCTCTAAGTCGAATGGATTTTCACTATCGGAACTTGATGAGGTCTCTTCTGGCACTATTATGTTTCGAGCCGGGGGAATGGGTTCAAGATCTCTGAAGCATAAAAAGAAAAAAGCTATGTCCGTATCTACCGCTGAAAGTTTTTCATCGGAACTATGTGAAAATAAAGGGTCCGACAATGGTCGGATTCCAGCCTCTTTCGATGAAAAGCATTAAAGCCCTCACCTTCGGGCAGCAACGGTGCTGTAGATGTGTTGCATGATGAAATGGAGAACGAGGGTGTATAAAATCAAGTCAGGCCAAGGGTTAGATAAGGAACTGGAGGAGTCGATTAAGTCAGAAAAGGAAAAATGGAAAAAAATTCTAGCTGTTGTTATAGATGCAGTTATGTATCTTGCCACAAACTGCTTGGCGTTTAGAGGCTCTGCAGAAGCACTGAGTGAACTAAATGGTTCGGGAGCTCGTGGGGACAACCATGCGTGAAGGGCTTGACAATTTTCACCCTCCCAGCGGGATGCGGATTTGGTCCAGTTGTTCAAAAACCGTTTTCTTGCTGTTGCGGTCTGGGGCTTTTAGCCCCCAGAATTTTTTCAAAAATCAAAAAAGGGCCTTTTTTCTCGGGAGGGGCTTGATGGGTTTAAGTGATGGGAAATGGTGCGCAGTAACCCCCAGTCACTAGAAACACCAAAGCAAGAAGGTTTGTCCGGGGCTTTCCCCAAACAAGAAAGGTTCCAAAATCTCAAAAAGGGCCAAAAAAATCGGGAAAAGCTTGATAAAAAATTCCTTCACCGGGAGGTTCCCCATGATCGCCCAAGTCCAAAAAACACTTTCTTGCTGTTAGGGCCCGGGGCTTACCCCTCCCAAGAAAGCCGTTTTTGGAAATTTTCGATTTTCCACCTGAAAAGGTTAATGGACAAAATCGGTCGCAAATGGTGCGGAGTAGCCCCCAGAGACTAGAAACACCAAAGCAAGAAGGTTTGTCCGGGGCTTTCCCCCAACAAGAAAGGTTCCAAAATCTCAAAAAGGGCCAAAAAAATCGGGAGAAGTTTGATGAAAAATTCCTTCACCGGGAGGTTCCCCATAATGGCCCGAGTCCAAAAAACACTTTCTTGCTGTTGGGGCCGGGGCTTACCCCTCCCAAAAAAGCATTTTTTGGAAATGTTTTGATTTTTCACCTGAAAAGGTTGATCGTCAAAAACGGTCGCAAATGGTGCGGAGTAACCCCCATGATCGCCCGAGTCCAAAAAACACTTTCTTTCCCCTCCCAAGAAAGCCTTTTTTGGAAAATTTATTTATTATTTTTGTCAATTTTTTTAAAAGTAAATCACACGATTTCATATGGGTGACTGATAATAGTTTGTACAGTACTTAGCATAGCCATATCCACGGGGGGGGGGGGGGGGAGGGAGGGGTTAATCCCCCCATGAACGGATAATTAACTTGGTAATGCCAACGTGTAGCAAAAAAATATAGGCGAACCCCCCCCCCCCCCCCCCCCATGACCGCTTTCTGGATACGAGCCTGGTAGCAGCAGCAGCAGAGGCAATCGACTATATCATACAAGGTCCACATCAGAAGGCCCCCCGGGATCTTCAAAAAGCACTCCGAAATTCGAATTTAAAAAAATCGTTGGTCCGTTCTTGTAACCATAAGTGGAAATTTTTATTATTGGTATACCTACACAGATATATAATATATTTGTATAATATGAATATCACGGAGGCGATTATGACTACAATGACGGGGATGATTTCAGTGTTTCGGTCTCGGCGAAGTTTCCATTCATCTCACCCAGTCCACAAAGGGCGTTACAACGACTACAACGCCTGTGCTGTTGCTCTAGACAGCGAAATGGTGGAAAACAACAGAGGCGGAGACACGGGTCTTTATTGTGGACAAGAATCTGGGAACGATCTCCAACAAATCTGTGGCTCCAATACCGTCCACGTGGACAATCGCACTCTCTACAGCGGCGCGGCGTCAGAAAGGACGATTTGACTTTCGTGGAGAACTTCTACACCGCGCAAGCTGAAGTTCAGAGAATCCTGAGCGGGGAAGCTTAGACCGGTCATTGGCTTTTACTCTGACCCTTGAAGGATGGATTACCACAAACACATCACGAAAAAAATGAGACGTTAGGGGGTTTGGAGTGAACACCGCCTCTAATCAGCATCCTGAAGAAGCCTCTGCAACTGGTACAATAAGAAACACCACTGCAGTGCCAGGCAGAGCCTTTAGTGAATTGTGCACCATCACTCACGTGAATAATGTTAACTCGTCCATTAATATTGACACCCGCAGTGTAAGCCATTCCAGTAGTTCTAACATTACAGTGATGGGAGGCTTGGTTCAGCAGGATCTGAACCCTATATACTGTCTCGTTGTTAGGTTTCTTTTGTGTGGAAAACGCCATATCTGTCTGCCATATCACCTGCCCTCCCACTATGCAGCTTCTACAGGGCGTCACTAACTCAACCTTGAGCAAGTCTTGCACTACATACTGGTTGACTAAAAAGCTGACGGTCTTTCCTAGGCGCACACCCCTCACCCCTCCCTCGGCTTTTCGTTATTTAGGCTATGACAGCCTTCCAATGAATCTGGACAACCCTCACGCAACCCTCACCCAGATATGGCGTTTTATTTTTTCAACGCTAAGTCATAAGTTTCATCATTTTCCCAGGCGGCAATATTTTCTTGCAAAAGAAATGCAGTCCAAGAAGACTGTAGGGATCTGCTCCGATAGCCAAGCGGCCTTGCACTTGGACGTCCTGCATGCACAACCCGTGATGACGTCAACCCTCGTCAAAGACTGTACAAATGCCTTCTGTAAACTCAATACAGCTGACTGTCGACTGCGGTTGATATGGGTTCCTGGTCATATAGCGGTGTACCAGACAATGACGAAGCTGACAGAATAGCCCGGGAAGGTTCCAGCGGGAAGCTCTGTGGCCCCGAACCAACGACAGCAATTTCCTGGGGCACTGTCAAAAACGATATCGAGAAAGGTAGGGGGTCACTCAAAAGCTTGCCTGGAGGGCCCATGCCCAAAGTGGACGAAACAGCTAGCTCTAGGACGGACGGCCACGCGTTTGGTAGTGGCCATGCTGGCAGGACAGACCATTCCGTTGTCTGTCCACAGGGGCAGCCAGCCCCATTCACTTCTCTCACTTACACTCCGACACGGGCACACAATCAACTACTCTTTCCCTGCTGACTACCCCACTGATACGCCTATCCTAAACCTGCTAACTATGACCTAGGACCGTGGCCATATAACCTACCTACTCTAGCTCGGTTGGGTTCATCGTTCCTTCAAGGAGATTACTACCTCACACGGGGCTGTTGTTCTACGGGCCCACCGCGAGGCCTAAGTCAAGATACCCGTCAAGACCTACTTCTACTATAGGTGCCTATTCTATTCTATTCAAGTAATGTCAAGTAATGTTTGTGAAAACGTTCATTGGTGGGACAAGTAATGACTGAATTCGGATTAAGTACCCTGCACCAGTAATTCCATAGAATGTGCAATGTGGGTTAGTGACGCCCAGGCGCCCTACAGAAGCTGGTTAAAAAGTGCTCATTTTCCTAAAAAAAAAAATTAAAAAAAAAAAAAAAATCAGTGTAAGGGTTCAGATCCTGCTGAACCAAGCAACGACGGTCATAATTAAGGCTGAATGGGACACTCCCATCACCATCATGATGGAACAACTGGAATGGCTTTCACTGCGGGAGTCAATATTAATGGATTAATGAACATTAATCTTCAAAATGGACCGTGACCTAGTGCAAAGAAATGCAGTCCAAGAAGACTGTAGTGATCTGCTCCAATAGCCAACCGGCCTTGCACTTACACCCCCTACATGCACAACCCGTGGTGACGTCAAGCCTCGTCAAAGACTGTACAAATGCCTTCTGTAAACTCAATACAGCTGCCTCTCGACTGCTGTTGATATGAGTTCCTCGCCATAGCGGCGTACCAGGCAATAAGGAAGCTGAGAGTTTAGCCTGGGAAGGTTCCAAAATGCCAGGAGGAGGAGGAGGTATCTCCAAACGAGAGATGCTGAGACTGAAAGAGAAGGGAGAAGCTGAAGATGCTTGTCGGTGGATAGTGGATGGAAACTCTTTCATGTGAAATGAAGCCTAAAATTAAGACTTATTTCTGTAGATAAGGCAAAAATAGCAGAACGGCCGTCCAGGACGCTCTGTATGCTCAGGTAGACGGATGCACGTTATACCCGGCAAGACCCTGTATCCGAAACCGGATAAAATAAAAAAATAAATTCGGAAATAAAATCACCTCTCCAACACAGCGGGTGACCTCTACTGAAAATTTGCAAATATGACCTCACGTAGAACCTGAACGGCCGTCCTTAACGCTTCGTATGGAACTCCAGAGATATTTCGGTACCGTGATAATCTAACGGTTAGATTAAGTTATTAGGAGGTCCCCAACCCAACACTATCTCCACAGCCAACTGGTTTAGAGGCTGTCTCGTAAACGAACACTGGGAGAGCCACCGGCTCCATCCCCACTGTATCGGCATTCACATAATTGTGATATGATCCGTGGTTGGGAACTTATCTATAATTGTAGTCTCAATGGGTGGGGAGCTACTGTTTGGTAGCTAGCTGAGCAGATGAATAATTCTTAAAATGGGTTGCTCTGCTTGTCCCCCCAACCATGTGCTGCTATTAGTCCCCTACCCCGTCATATAACTGCAAAATCCCACCCTAACTATGGCCCACCTTCATCCATTTTTCTGACCAAAAGTTGTGCTACTATATCTAAAGACAATGATAAATTACCATACGGCTCCTTGCGACACAAAAGTTACCTTTTTGGCGTATCCAAAATCTTCAGGTCTGCCAAGTTGTCACTGTGAAGGCCGTCACAACAAAAATCTCGGGAATAGTTTCAGTTCGAGATGAATTTAAATTGATAAAAACAATTTTTAACCCATGACATCACACGACTATTTTCATACGTCTCTTGGGGTAAAAATACAAATTTAGAACAGCACTGATTTTATCCTACAACCGGGGGATGAATTCTGGACCGAACTGAAACTATCCCTACAACTTTCATCTATAGAGTCCACCTCACTACTGGATGAGATTATAACGTGAGTGATATCCAGGGGTGGATAGACTACACAAATGTTAATTGTCGTTACCAAAATGTTTATCCAAATGTAGATCATCCAAAATGTAGATCATTACGACACCTTCTTCTTAAGTTTACATTCTTGTTCTAAACAAAAAATAATTTTGGAAACCCTGTGTTTTTTTTAGAACAATGGGTGTCGTTACTCTCATCCCAGAACGAGGTGGACTATAGGTACAGAGGTGCCAGAAGCTTGCTGCTCGCAATGTTAATCTTAAGGGCGGCTGAAATGCATCATCAGGTAAAGCTGAGCCTGAAAGGAAACCTATGCTGCCAGTTGGCCTGTCGTTTGGGATTCTGTTGTTTCTGTTATACTAAACAAGTAGTGGCGGGAAGACAGGTCAGTGTAGGTGCATGATACCATGGCAAACTTTTCACAAATTACGAACATTGTAGATCTCACCATGTGACAGAAACTCCTGGAAACTGGTTTTATCTTTGTGCTAACTCAGTATGCAGCTCATTTTTTAAATCTAGATAAACGAGACTATGCAATTCTGGCACCTATGCCCTTAAACAGTAACAATTGCAATATTTGAGCACTTTTCTCAAGAAAAGTTTCGTCTGACAAAGCGTGCACGCAAATTCCCTTACCACATCCATTCTCTTATCGTATATAGCATAGCATTTTGTACTTTGAAGAGAACAAAATCATCTGGCTCAAGGTTCGCTTCACCAGTTCGCAGGATAAACGCTGCACTACCAAATCCAGCTTGTACGGTGTAGAAGTTTTCCTTGGAAGTTAGTTAGATAGCCTGAAAGGCTGCTTTGTACTGCAGCCCTAGGAGGGCCAGGGACTAGTGGGATACAGGAATCACACCCGACGGTCGAGTGAAGGCCTGGTGCCTATGATGGCTAGGAAGCGGAATAGATGCCGGGTCCCCCTACTTATATCTCAGTGCCCTGCCTACAAACATTGCACTAACCTCTGGCTTAATTTAACTGAGACTCTTCGAACTGAAACCTGACCCCCAAAAAAATCTGGAATGGAGAAAAGTGCCCAAAAAAAGCAGGAGCATATTTTAAAAGTGACTTATCGTTCTGGAGGCCTGGCTGGCAGATCCGGGGGAGATCCAGATGGTACTGCCAATGCCGTGATGATGATCCTGATAGTGCTGAGGTGTTGATCCTGGCAATGCTGAGAAGATCATCGAGTCCTTGTTTTGATCCTTTGCCGATATTTCACATCTATCTGAAATAAATAAACCTATGTGTTAGTTGATATAGACGGGGGATTAGCTTTAAGATATTATCCAAGTGCTTCACAGGCACACTACCAAAAGCCCTTAAACCCCATAACGTATACTACGGGACCAACAGTACTAGGTGGAATCTGAATCACCAATTACTACAAGTGAAGAAGACATTCAAAGTTCACTAGCTTTTCAGGGAAACTGACTGTAGCGTTATCCTTCCGAAAAGAAAGTTTGGCGCCACGTTTACTGATCTTTTATGTGAACACATGGACTGTGGGAACCCTGTAACATCTGTTTATTACTAAGCTGTTCCACCGAGGCTGGCACGAAATTTAAGGAGGCATGGGTAGATGCCATTTCTATTTTTATTTACCTGAACCAGAACAAAGGACTTCTCACATTATCATAATAATTAACCTCACTACTGAAATAAAAACCTATTAGATCCTTAGTCAGTTCTTTTAAGAGCAAAAAGTAAGCAAAAATTCATTAAAATGACTTTTCGATACTTCACAGTGTTGATCTTTCGTAATTCAAACACTGTGAAGTAGCCAAAAGTAATTTTAATGAATTTTTGCTTACTTACGTTCTTGAAAGAACTGACTATGGATTTAGTATGTTTTTTGTTAAATTTATAAATATGCCAAGAACATGTTTAGCTTACTGCAAGTGTGAAACCATCCAAGAAGGAGGTTTAGAAGATGATTTGCCTCTTCCCATAAGCTGAACATTTGCGTCATATGTTTATAAATTTATCGAACCGTTAAATTGGAATGGTGAAAGCCACGCTTACTTACAGCGAGGTGTTCGATCCATAGTTCAATCCACGAATTCCTTGGTGCGATTTCCGTGATACATCGTACATCGTGATGTTCTTCTTACTCCAACATCTGCCTTCTTGCTCCTTTTTCATTTCTCAAATCTGATAGCATACTGTAAATTCAGCTGAGAATGGGTCCCACCTAAACACAAAAGCACCGTTTAGGCAATGCACTACTAAGGACAAGGATTTCAAGGTTTCATATGACCCACTGTCGGATTATTTTCGTGAATTTTTCCTCTGAAGGGGGAGTAGCAGCGACAGAATTTCAGTGTTTTTTTTAACTATGGGTGAAGTTACTTTCATCCAAGTGCGAGGCGGATTATGGTAGTAGAGCTAACTTACGTGTTTTGCAAGCTGCTGGAAGCTGCTCCACTCCAGTCGGATGTCCGCAGGAAATCCGGCGACTGCACTCGGCCTCAGCGAACAAACTCTTCATCGTACTGCAAGCCCAGCGACCCCTTCGAGAGAGCGGGACACTCCGTGACGACACGCCACAGTTTCCTCTTCTTTTAGGAGAAAACGAAGTTGAGCCGCTCTACACCCCTCACCTTGGTCATCTTCCCACGTGATAGGCGGGGATACTGACCACTACTGGCTCTCACCCACAAACCTCATGTTTCATTTCATTGTCTAATCTTCTTGGGAAGAAATCGGCCCCTTCATACCCTCATCTCGATCATCCTGGCGTCACCTTGGAAGAGATTTTCCTCGTCCAGCCACGGTGTGCCCCTGTCTCTTCTTCTTGGCGAAATTGACATCTTGGCCTCACCTTGGAAGGTACCTTCCTTGTCCAGTCATGGTATGGCCCCGTTTATTTATCTTGGAGAAATCGTCATATTGGACATAGGTCCAGTCATGGTGGCAGTGGCCCAGCCATCATGAATTGAGCACTGAGTCTCCCTCTTGACACGGGATCACTTGCCATCTTTTTTTTAGGTCCCTCCAGACAAGTTTTAGATTATGGAAATTTACCTAAAAAAAGACAGGAATCCAGTTCAATTAGTTAGTTAAAAAGTTAAGGGCCCACGCACCTACTTGTGGTTAATGAATATTTGGTGTGACATCTATATGCTACCAGTAGAAAACTATTCGACCGGGATTCGAACCCAAGACTTCAGTTGCGCAAGTCTAGTGTTTTTCCTAGAGAGAAGTCAGCAGAAGCCAGACAGGACTGTAGAATGCAGAGCTGAAGCCAAAGAGAAGTCAGCAGAAGTCAGACAGGAGTATAGAGTGTTGAGTCGACGCCTAAGAGAGGAGTGGATCGAAGGAGTGTAACAACCACGCCATCACATGCGAGAAACATCCTTACCACAGAATTTGAACCCTGACCTCTTGGGATACAAGTAAGCCTGTCGGACCGTTGAGACGCTGAACCGAATCGAACCGAACCATCAAAAAAGAAAGATTATTTCAGGATACAGCACCCACCAAAACTGACGGACAAACGAACGAAACCAGTTTCGGTGACGACAGGAAGAACTCCGGCCCCTTACAACAAAAACAGCCTAGGCCTAAGGCTTACGAACTGCAAGACTAAACGAGACAAAGACGCAGGGAGTGGGGTGTACAGAAAAAAGTGACCTTCAACAGTTGTTCGGGGGAGCTAACCTGCACTAACCCAGGTTACGGACGGTAGTGGGTTCTACTAACGAACTACTAACATGGATTGTAGAAAATACCACAAAGTTACGAGTTCATTTCTTAATCAGAGTCCCACCTTTCATCAAACCAAGGAGGTAAATTAGTCAGAATCACGTCAGACCGCCGAGTTTTCCTCCAGCCAGTGAAGGCTACACATCGGGGCTGGCTAGGCCCATAGCGAGGCAAGAATCATCACGACAAGACTCGACAAGTCAGACTAGAACCTGGGTCTCTTCCATCATCGCTCTGGCCCACAACATCCAAATAGCTTACCTTATTGCAACACACAGTTGAGGTAGGCAAAACATCCAAAATAGCTTACCTTATTGCAACACACAGTTGAGGTAGGCAGCTCTCTGATGAGGTGAGGTAGGGAATTACACGGTAGAGCTTACAAGTAGCCACTGCCCATACACTGTTTCTTGCAGCATTGAACTTGCCAGCCACCCATTGCCATGCTTATCTTACGCAACTCCCGTCTCAACTTTACTCCAATTTTCGCAGAAACTTCCCAACACACCTTCCATGACCCATGCACTGAAACAATTACAAACCACTTAATCAGTAAATAATAAGCTAGGGGTTAAAAGTTAAAACCAACAACCAACACCATTTGTACAAGATTAGGTTAGGTCATTTTCTCTTTGATAGGTAGGTACTTACAGATTCTACTTCAATCGCTGAAAATACAAAATAATGCATTCTAGGCATTTCACACACAGTTCTATACAAGTTTTAAAAGATTTATCACACTATTTACGGCTAATTAGAGTGAAATGAAATTTGAAGGCAAAGGAATATCCAAATCGGCTGCTTGGCCAGGCCGGAAGTCGCAAGAACGCCACACAAAATGGCCGTTTATTTAAAGACAAATTTAAAGACAAAAAAGGGCGCGAAATTTAAACTTTTTTTCTTCGCTTATCTCTGTTCTTCGCTAAAAACAAATTACTGCTGTTACCATACACCATCAGGCTGGCTGGCTACCACCGACTGGCCAGTCATCTTGTCATCATGTAGCAGCTCCTGCAGCTCTTTTGCGGACCTTTTTATCACCCGTGATAACGAAATTATCCCGGAAATTTGGGGAAAAATAGCATTGCAAGTAAGCATAGTGATTTGTGGTTATCACGCGTGACAAATAGATCCCCAACAGAGCTGGAGAGGAACAGTAGCATTGTATTACATACGGTTACATATCAACTCACCGGCAGCAGGCTATGAACTGACAAGAAGACTGGCTGATAACTGATGGTGCATGGTAATACCCGCCCACACCAGAGAGAATTGACGAGCTCTGACCACACTCACCGCCAAGGGTTGGAGAACAGTAGCGTACCCAAGGCTAACATAATATAGCTACTTATTAACGGTGGATTTCACCGGTTCAGCTTAACGGTTAGTCAAATTAATAAATAAACTACGCTTATTTCAAGTGTCAAACCATCCAAGGAGGTATGGTTAGCTTCTTCCGATAAGCGATAACAAAGACGACATACGTTTATAAATTTAACTAACCGTTAAACTGGACTGGAGGCCACCTTAATACGTACACCCTTGAGTATTTTGGCAGCTCTGAATGGCAGTAATACCTGTAAGCCACCAAGACACATGCAAATCTCCTAGAGGTCCGGGTTCGACTCCTGGTATAAGCAAATTTCTCGTTGTGTGGCATGGATGAAACATCGTATCAGGCTTCGACTCACCATTTGTCATGCACCTCGGCTTCGGCCAAAAAGACACCAGTCGTTGTTTATTCTCCACAAAAAAAGAGAAACACTTTTATGAATCCTGCATTGAATGAGGTGAGCCCTGCGAACAATATTGCACTAGATGGTATATAAAGAAGGTACGTCCAACCATCCTGAGTTGTATATAAATTCGGAAAATTAGCGCAATGTTTACCTTACCCACTTAATCCTCTAGGTTGGCTATCTGACTCTTAGGCAGAGATGTATTGTACACAGAAGGGGGACACTAGAGTTTGTCATTACTTTTGGTCTACCCAATGGTTTCAGTAATTTTCTTGCAATCTTCCTACAGAAAGCTCTTCAGGCATGGACGTTACACTCAGTACCAGGCTTCGGCCCACTCCTGTCTGGCGTTAGCCAACTCCTCTGCACCTCTGTAGGTCTATTCCGGATATGTTAACGACAAGACAACGTCGAAGTGGCGAAGTTTCAGCTATGTTTTATCGTTAGGAGCGTGACGCATAATTAACGACCGAAGATCCGGAACAGACCTGCTGTAGGTGTTATACCCTATCTCGGACGCTCACACTTTTTATTTTTAAGAAGGACCTTACAAGCCTCAGTTGCAGCAGGGTGGGTATTCGTTGCTCCATCGTGGGTTCGAAAATATAAAACTTCAAATCTTCTTCCAGAGGTTTCTGATCAACATTTCTTGGTGAGTGATAGTGCTTGCCATCGTTCTGGACGCCTTCACGGTCTCCGGTGAAAGAGGAATTCGCCCACACTGTAAAACAGAAACAGAGTCCTTCAGAGTGAAGCAACGTCTGTGCCAATAGCAGTTTTTACAACAATCGTATACAAGAAAACCACAATTTATCTGTTTAAGACCAGGCAGCAACTGGCAACTGAGTATGCCGTTCTGCCTCCACAATATTAACTAGCAGCTCATTCCTCTTGCTACATGATGCAGCGTCCGGCTACTGCGTTCATCCGGCCCATAAGTTCCAGTAAGGAGGTGAAAAACCTCAAATCTTTCTTGGAGGAGTTTCTGTTCTTACACCTAGGTGGCAAGGCCCTATGAACTCTTGTCTTTCAGATAGGTAAGGGGTACCTTCATACCTCTGCTCAAGTATATAATTCAGTTTGGTCTCCTAACATAACATAATATATATGCTGTACATGCGTACACTACGTACTCATTTCGACCAATCCAGTAGGTACTCGAATATGTAGCCTCAGAGTCTTAATTCAAGACGTTGCCACGTTCACAGATGACGTCGTTTCATTGCCTCAGTAATCAGAATACGTGCTCTCAAGGGAGGCGTCACCGTAGCACCTGAAAACGAAACAAGATTAGAATCCAATCAACCTGATATTTTCTTAGCAGTGACATGATCACAGTAGGAATGGTAGGTGCAGAAAATATAGGTACTATTATATGTATTGTAAGTTGGCAGAAGGGATGACTTCAGGTGGGCGGGACGCATCTTACCGTGAGAGCTCCGATCTTTCTCGCAGTCTTAGAACCGCCATGGCACTGTGCGCTGCCTTTACATAGTGGCTACCATTGCTAATGGGGTTTTCTGAACTATACAATACCCTTGTACCTCTCCTAGGTGTACTTAGTTTTTGGTCTCATATTCTACAGATATACGGTGATCAGATGGCACATATCTCATCGCCCATGGTTGAGAGGTATCTATAAGATTGATATCTAAACTATACAATGGATTATTTACCCAAGAAATCCAGCGGATACTCCACTATGTAGCCCAGAATCAGAACACAAGATCCACCAATTCAAGACGTTGCCACGTTAGGAGATGACGCAGTTTCGTGTCCTCAGCAATCAGAAAGTGTGCTCTGCAGGGAGGCGTCATCCATCATCATACCTGTAAAAGGAACAAGAATACAATCGAATCAACTTCATCACTGTCTACGTTCCTTAGCAGGGAGCGATCACATTAGGTACGTAGAAAAATGCATCTGTTGTAGGTTTCAGGAAACTGCTGTGAACACAGCCTTCCTTCGTAAAAGGCCAAAATGTGTGACGTCATGTGGGCGTCCCGGCGCAGATTTGTCACCGTGGAGGCTTGAAACTTTAGCACAGTCTTAGAAAACTCATGGCTTGGCACTATGCGCTGCCTCCACAATGCGGCTACTTAAGACCACCGTAGCCCACCATGGTTTCGTGTCTCTGGGGGTAAGTATTTCACTTTGGTCTCCTACTTTAGCGATATACGCTAATATGACGGCATAAGTAGAGCCCATGGCTCACCTTCATTAACATATTTATAGACGTACTCACCCACTTCGACCAATACTCGAATATGCAGCTCAGAATCAGAACCCAACATCCGTTAATTCGGAGGTGGCTCAGTTTCGTTGCCTTGGCAATCAGAATAAATATGTTCTCTCCAGGAAGGCGTCATCGTCACTGTCAAATCTGTAAATGAGACAAGAATAGAGTCCGATCAACTTGCTCTGTGTCTGTGATTACGATATCTCGGTGGAACACAGCCTTCCAAGGTATCGTAAGCTGGCAGAAGGGGTGACTTCAAGTGGACGCCGGCGCCGTACATTCCTTAGGTGAAGGCTCAGAACTTCAGTGTAGCTTTAGAAACCCACTGCTTATTGTGCACTGTCTCCACAAAGCCGCTACTTCCACTACCGTTCCTAGCCGAGGTGAAAGCTGCAAAGCTACCCTCTGCTAGAGATAAGCAGTTCAATATTGGTGCTCACTTATTTTAGTGACAAACGGGGATGAGAAGGCTTATAGCCCATCACTCTATGTTTATAGGTATCCACAAAATGTATGCCTAACTTCAAGGGATTATTTACCTAAAAATAATCCAGCAAGTACTGAAATGTGTAGCTCAGAGTCAGAACCCAAGGTCCACTAATTAAAGACGTTGCCACGTTCGGAGATGACGCAGTTTTATAGCTTCACGTTCGGAGATGACGCAGTTTTGTAGCTTCAGCAATCAGAATACGTGCTCTGCAGGAATGGCGTCATCATCACCGTCATATCTGAAAATGAAACAAGAACAGAATCCGATCAACTTTATTTCTAAGTATAGATATACACAGAGGAGCCTTACAAAGTATCGTAAGTTTCTAGAAGGGGTGGCCGACTTCTTATTCAGGGACCTCATAACTCCATTGTCTTCAGTTACTCAGCTGGGTGGCCCTGCAGAACCTGGAGACGGTCCTTAGGCTGAAGGAGGGACGCAACTGTGCGACAAGTCGCAAATCGCCAATACCATGTGCTCTAGGCGCTGTCCCCACATCGCAGGACACTCGAACACAACGTGACGGCGCGGCGGGTCTCTTCTTCGTCTTGACAGTATAACGACACCAGGGGTTCCCTGACCCCTAGCTTCGGGACGTGCACGGGTGCTGGGTCAGCCAGTCTCGTGTCCTTTCTGTCCATCTATTACTAATATTATAAACAATGCATGTAGTTGTTGTGTTTGAATTTAAATACATTATTATCTGTAGGATTGTTTTCCTCTTGGAGGGACCTTCAACGCATCTCTTGCAGTGCTCAGAAAGTATTACGTTGGTGCAGTGGGTTCGGAACTCTCTGAACAGTTGCGAAGCGAAAGCACGTTGCACTAACGCTTCCGTAAGGCGTTATTCTTTAGCTAATTTATCTGCTTTTTCATTGCCCAAAACTCCATGATGTCTTGGGACCCAAATAGCTGAAGTATGTATGATGTCTTGGGACCCAAATAGCTGAAGTATGTATGTTAGCATGGCCGATGTTAAGGCAAAGGCAGGCTTGCTTACATTCTGTGACCAGTGCAGACTTCCATTCTCCTCGTGTGAGCAACAGTAGGGCTGCCCGAGCAAACAACAATGTGCCACTCTTCACCGCCGTTTTGGCTGATTCAGTCATTTACGGCCGCTTTAATTACTTCAGCCTTACAAGGAATTAGGTAGGTAGGTACTTACATCTTTTTTAAATCCAGTAGGTACTCTAGCTAGGTCCGATCAGAAAGTTGGGACGCTTCTCTCCATAATGTAGCTCAGAATAAGAACCCACCAAGATCCGTTAATTCAGGACGTTGTCACACTCAGAGATGAAGCAGCTTCATCGCTTAGGGATCAGAACATCTGCTCTCCAGGGTCATCGTTATATACCTGCAAATGAAACAAGAATAGAATCCAATTATTTTGATCTATGCCTACGTCTCTTAGCAGTGGCATGATTACAGTAGGTAGGTATGTGCAGAAAATATAAGTAATGTTGTAGGTATCGATGGGGCTTGAAGGGGTGACGTCAGGTGCATGGGTGTCATGGCGCAGATTTCTTACCGCGAGAGCTCCGATCTTTCTCGCAGTCTTAGAACCACCATGGCTCGACATGGGCTGCCTTCACAAAGCGGTTACTTAGGCTACCGTCCCCCATGGGATTTTCTGAACAGTGACGTCGTACATACGGTAATCAAATGGCACATATCCCATCACCCATGGTTGAGAGGTACCTACCTATAAGATTCAAATCTAAACTACAAGGGATTATTTACCCAAAAAATCCAGCAGGTATTCGAATATGTAGCACAGAATCAGAACCCAACATCCACCAATTCAAGACGTTGCCACGTTCGGAGATGACGCAGTTTCGTTTCCTCAGAAATCAGAAAGTGTGCTCTGCAGGGAGGCGTCATCGTCACACCTGTAAATGAAACTAGAATAAAATATAATCAAATTGATAATACTTATACAGTACAGTCTCTCTCTATATTAACCGTCAAAGGACCATGTCTATAATGAGAGTTCGCAACAGAAATGGTGATAGTGAAAACAAACCACTGTGAAACACAGCCTTCCGTTATATCGTAAATTGACAGAAGGGGTGACTTCAGATAGGCATCACGGGGCAGATTTCTTATGGTGGAGGCTCAGAACTTTACTGCAGCCTTAGAAAAGCCAAGGCTTGCTTGTGTGCTGCTTTCACAACGCGTAACTTAGACTACAGTTCCACACAACGGTTTTCTGAAACCTACAATGCCTATCCCAACCCCTACAGGGAACGTATCAGTTAGTACGTCACTAAATTATGTCTCTGGGTTCACTTTCACTAGCAAGGATCTTCAGAAGGAGAAGCATTAATCTGTCTGCTGACGATGTCACAACCACCGCCATTGCACGGCACAGTGACTCATTTGATTGTCCTTACGATACCTTACATCGAATTGCAATGAAACAACCTCAACAGTTAAAGGTCTTGGGTAGATTACCTATCTATTGAAGCACACAGGTACCAATTACACACAAGACCAGGGTAGGCGATAAGTTCTACACATGGATTTGTAAGTTACGTACCTGCTTCATTTCTGTGTTTTTGCTAAAAATTAGCTTTTTTGCGTAGGTCCAGCAACATTATATAGGAAATTTCCATTAACAATGAATAAAAACTCCTTTTAACGCGGAAAAATGATCAAAATAAGTAAATGCTATTTTATAAAAATCTCATCAAGAGTGAAAACAAAATGGCCGATTTGAGTACGTTCAGAAACCCCAATATTTTCAATTTATTATATTTTCGATTTATTCTACTATCGATGTAATATGGCGCGGGGATTCGAAAAATTGCCGGATGGAAAGTCAATAATTTTCGGTCCTTTTTACTTTACCTGTATACGGAGTATACGTAAGGTAAAGTATTGTATTCGTGCGGGCCAATTTTCGGCAAACCTCAACTTTGAAACGTCATTGCTCCCAGACCTCAAAAGCGACTGAAACTTGCATATAAGTTTCGGAAACGTCCATTCCTTTAGGATATGAAAACCATCTCACTTTTTCCCTCCGACGAAAAGTTTGCCCACAGGAATTTTTAGAAGAGGTCAGGTACTCCGTGTCAGTACGTATGTATGTATGTATGTATGTATGTAGCTAGCTAGCTATGTATGTGGCATTGACCTGGACGGCACACTTTTCAACCGATTTTCTTCAAAATCGGTAGTGACCTTTCTAAATTTGGAAGAAATCAGAATCCGGAAGCCCACTTTCCCCCCTTTAAAATTAAGGGGGGTTACCCCCCCAAAACTCCCCCAAAAAGTAGAAAAAAAATATTTGCTAAAAAATGGCTCTAACGATTTTGATCAAATTTTGGGCAATTATAGAACAAAAAATTACAAATCCAATGATACCACCCACTACCCCCGCATAACTCCCTGGAAGGGGGCAAGTCCCCCCTAGACCTGTAAAAGGGTGAAATCAGTGGATTCAGTGGTTTGTGGTATACGAGTAGTTCTGGATAGGACACATGACAACCGCCATACCCGTCACAAATGGTATATGGCTTATTTCGAGCCCCCCCCCCCCCCGGGGGGGGGGGCAATTTTGAGTGACTTTTAAAGTGCGGCTTATGGGGTCTCAAACTGTTCGGGGTAACGTTGTGAAGCAATTTTTTGTGTCAAAAAGTTTTTCTGAACGCATCCAAGCACCCCACCCCCTAAGGGGGGTAGATTTGAGTGGTTTGCGAAATATGGGTTGTGTGGGCTCAAAATGATCGGGAGATCGTTCTGAGGCAATGTATTTGGTCAAAATGTTTTTTCGCCACCCCCCCCCCCCCCCCCTTATGGGGGAGTTTTGGTTACTTTCCAAAGTACGTTGTATGGGGTATCAAAATGCTCGGGGAAACGTTCTGAGGCAATTTATTTTGTCAAAAAGGTTTTTCCGAGCTTCCCCAACCACCTCACCTCGTTTTAGGGGGTAGTTTTGGGTGGTTGCCGAAGTACGTCGTGTGGGGTCTCTAAGTACTCGGGGGAACATTCTAGGGCCATTCCTTTCGTCAAAAAGTTTTTCCGTCTCCAATCATTTAACCAAGGGTTTTTTTCTATGAATCACGCAAATAAGCAGGTAAAGTTTTGTCCGACCGTGTCGTACCGCTTGTTTTATATATTATTGTAATAAAATTTCATAATTTGTATTTTGTAATATGATGGCTTATTTAGTTTTCATCAGAAGCCGAAATGTAGTCTCAGAGTGTAGACCTGACAAGGTCAATACGAAACCTAACCAAAGTGGGGCCAAAATTTGCAACCTCTATATACCTAACTACAAAACGAAGAGGGCAGGCATTTGGAACAATAGGTTTCTACAAAACCGCTATAGAGTTCCTATTTACAGCTCATATACCTACAAATTCTCCAAATTCTATGCAAGGGCTCCATTTTTTTTTTATTAAGAAATAATTTGAAAATGGGCGGGAAATAAATGGCGGAAATGCCGCTTGGCGCCTGCGCAACCCACATCTCTTACTCTTATTGCGCATGCGCTGCTGATATCTTTCTTTGACGGTTACTGGTGTCAGTTTTCACCTTCACCGGTTTCAATTCCTCAAATTTCCCGAAAAAACAGCTTTAAAATGTTCAAACTCTTCACTAGGAACGAAGCCTTCCGTGGTTTGTACCTTATTTCAACTTTAAATCATATATTTCTTTGAATTGATGACTGTAATCCTCCATCTAACCATCCATCACTGACACTGCTATTTGCCTCCTTCTTCTAATGTCATTTTTCTCATTTTAGAACAACTGGAGTTGGCTGCTTCACAAATAGCGAATACTCGAACTCTTTTGATTGAATTGGACAGCAGGAGCACTGCGTTTTCTCGAAGTATGCGCGGAGCTACCAAGACGTAAGTAAAACACATACCTACCTACCTAACCTATGTTCATGCCTGTGAAGTTTTCCACGCAGACAAGGAATTGTATAACGTTTTTTAAGTAGCCACTCACTCAGTCAACTCAACACGAGTGTAGTGTCATGCAGGCGCATTGTGCTTTTTTGCTTTTTACTAAATAAAGCGACTTCGTCATGTCTCGCCGCGCAGCACCGCCGCAGCATGGATTTGGCCGGGCAGACGCCCAGCTCCATGCGATCAAAAGCGGCTAGACGGTGGGGACCTATATTCGTCACTCGTGCATACCTACCTACGATTTTTCCAAGCATGCGGTCTTTTGGACCCATTCTGATCCAATATGGGGTAGGGTGGTAGAATATTCAGTGTGCTTTCGTGGTATACCCATGCCTATGTTTCAGTGGCCGGCTTAGGCTTAGGGCCATGGTGCTTGTACCTGAGACATAAGTTCACCTCTGGACCAAAACAAAGCACTTTTTCTCACATACCTAATCACAGGAACTAACCCAGACCCCCGGAATGAGGGAGTAGGGGGGGGGGGGGGGCTTCGTTAATCGCAGTCATATCCTGCTTTTCCAGGCAGACGTAAGGGCGCTCTCATCTCCTCCCCCGCATGTCTCCATAACTGGTCTGTTTGGAACACTGAGTTGTAATATCTCTGTTTTTATAGGGACGCCGTCGTCGCGCCAGCTGAACTGAACGAGGTTCGGGCCCGTGTTTTCGAGCAATACTTGACGGTTAGAAATTATCCATAATTTGATTTTTAGTGACTGTGAAGTTATGACCAGTTCTTGGTTAGTGTTGGCCGATACGGCCATCCGATCGTACCAGAAATATTTGGAAGAAAAATAATTGTGCCTATCGTAGAAAGAAACGGCGGTGTTTTATTTAACCACCAGAACAGCAATCACGGGAAGAACATCCGGAATGTAATTACATAATATATGAAAAACTTCCTACAAGCTAATACTTATGCCTGTGCAAGACTCGAAAAATCAACCCTTGGTATATGCATTCTTCGCTGTTGCAGTTCCTTAAGTATTTTTTTTTTGTTTAGCTGGGACCACTCATGAAAAAGCTTGAGAAGGAACACGATAATACGTGGGATACAGAGGCTAAAAAACAATTCCAGGACCTCAAGCGAAAGTACGATCAAATGAGTATCGACTTCAAGATCATCGACAAAAGAATTAACGAGATCGTTAACTTCACTTTCACCAAGATCCACTTACGTGAAGAAATGGGGTAAGTTATCCCTCTGTGAACCCTACAGGTTAAATGTCGGACAGGTGACAGCCATAGCTTCAATAACACATACCAGAGAAGCTATGCCTAAAGACGTATCGCAACACCTGGGAATAGTTCACCTGAAGTTTATCCCGCAAACGAAGGAACAGGGAATTGAAACAAACTCGTAGTTATTTTGCCTACCTAACGGCCTTTTCACATGCAGTAAAATGTCGTCGAATTGGAAGAGTTTTCCTAACAAAATATGGGCTGCCATCCGTGGTCACCATGAGTGATGCTTTGGAAAAGAAACCTACCTGAGTTTATGCAAAAATTCTTGCGAGAAATCTTGTTTTTGCATTTCGTGTTCTTGCATGTAAGAAAAGAAGCAAGACAAGAAATTTTTATGCACCACTGTTCAGTTGTTCTGACGATGTCTCAAGTAAATGGTTATGTTTTGTAGAGTTCCGAGCTCAAGCGGAACCTCGTCTATGTCTGTGGTGCCTCGGCGGAGCCGCTCAGCAGAGAACTTGACCATGGCTTCCTTGTTTGACGCTCCACCTTCACCCTTAGCTCCTGGACCAAGCGGAGAGAAGATGCCCCTCCAACCTGAGCGGTTAGTACAAGACATTACTTTCAACTAGTCAGGTCAGTGGCGCTAGGGGCTGACAAGGGCCAGAGCCTAGCGGGATACAGGGTCCCGCCTTTCGCAACCTCTGCAAAAAGGGGAGATTTGGTCTCAATAACGCCCGACAGTCGAGCTTTCCCCTAGTCAAGGGCCGGCCAAAATTCACCAAGAAAAACCTCGACTAGTTTGGACTGTTGGGCTGCGGACTTATTTTAAATTAACTTGAAATGGTAATAATGATGTTAATTTATATTCACGTGAAGCAATAAAAGCAAAACACCGTTATTAGTATAGCAAAAACTACCCTCTTTATTGAAATAAAAACATCTCAGCCACCAAGATATAGGTAGGTAGGTAGGTCAACTAATGTTACTCCACAGCCCGTCGACAATTTTCGTCACGATTTGGCACAGGAAGCAATATCGCAATTACTGAAAAACCTTTCAACGCGATTTCAACTACCTATATACTTGTGTAATTTATGATGTTTTGCAGAGGTGAATCGAGCGGAACTACTTCGAGCAAGGCGAGCTCAAGTTCATCTAAAACCTCCTCCTCTCATGGGATTGAACCTCTCAACCTGACTGAAGTTCGAAGCAGCGACACTGCTGGAGGTACCTATCGCGTGTCCCCACGCTTCGGCCCCGGACGCTCCGAAGCTGCTTTCGCCGAATTTCTCGATCAGAAACAGTAAGTACCTACCTGATTTCGAGATTAAGGAAGGCTCAGTTTCGCTTCCATAGTGATGAAAAAAAATATATATTACGGGAGTCTTCTGTATACACACCCAATGGCCTACGCACCTACTTGAACTCACAGCCTTATACTTTTGGCCCAAAGGCACATAGATTTTTAACTAAATAAACTGATTGTTGGCCGAAACCAAATGAATGATAAGTGTGACATCCATGCTACCCAGAGAAAATTGCTGCTACCGGGATTTGGACCCAGGACCTCAGTCGCAGTCGTGCCAGTCTAGTGTTTTCTCACTGGACCGTGGTGAGGCCACGTCCAAGGCATATACTGTTCTGAATTATATACCTTGTGTACATCTGTTGGTATATGAGCTGACTGCAGTTAGACACAGTCAAACTGACTCCCCAAATTTGGGTAGTCAGTTTGACTGTGGCACTCTCTTTTGTTCGCTGGTCAACTTTAACAACAGACAAATCCCCCATCTTGCGGGATACGACGGATCAACTGTTTGTCCAGCCACTGTAAGAACGGCGTCAGGAGGCGAGATTACTGAGAGTTTGGTAGGGCAATGGCTACAGATCCACCTATACCATCACCACCTCTCTTTAGGCAAAAATACAGAACCAACTACTTAACCTTGCACCAACCGTAATCAGACTGATCGGCATATTTGGCCTTAAAGTGGTGTTTAATGCCAACTTTCAAGGGAATCATTGGATATTTTTTTGTTCATAACTATCTCGTAATAATCAAAATCACTTGACCGTAATCGAAATAATTCACTAGTTTATGATGTTTAAAAAGTGAGGTTTTATATATTTAATATTTCAGAACAAAAAATAGCCGATAGTTCCCTCGGAAATCTGACCATTAATAAACTTTAAGAAACCGCACGGAGTAAGTGCATTACGATTTTTAATGCAGTGCGGAGAAAATTTTCTCTACCAGTCCAATCTATGAATGTTTGCTTCTAGTGTCCCTCAGTGCGGCCGAGTGGTCAAGGGATCCAGCTTGTGCCCTTAGAGGTATCTGGTATCCCAGCACAAGCAAAATTTTCTGCTTACGGCATGGATGTGTTCGGCCACTCATAATCTGGCTTCAGCTAACTCCTCACCACACCACTCACACCAAAAAAATAAAATAATGCATTTTCAGATCTTCGTGGACGATTCAAAGTGAAGGCTCGATGGGGATGTCTATATCCCGTCCGACCTCTGCGACCATGAGTTCCCACCCAAGTTTGCCACCGTTGCAAATTCCCTCAGCAGTGGACCAGGAAGAAGTGCCAAGCGCCCGCGCCGCAGCGCAAGCAACGTACACGATAAGCGCAAGGGCAAATGCAACTCACACGACCAACGAGAGGGCAGAAGCTACGCGCAGGATTAGCGAGAGGGCACAACCTACGCAAAGGATTAGCGGGTGGCCACCAGCAACGCACATGACAAGCGAGAGGGCACCAACACCGTTGACGTTCAGCAAGGGGAGGTGGAACGTCCGCACCCATGTCGAAGAGAGGTAAGTTCGCATAGCAACTTTCAGAAAACCGCTGTGAGCAACGGTAGTCTAAGTAGCGGCTTTGCGGAGCCAGCGCACAGCAAGCGCAGGGTTTTCTAAGGCAGCTCCCACGTTGGGAAATCCCACCTCATGTGACCCCTTATCTGGCAACATACGATAGCTTGGAAGGCTCTGTCTCAGTGAGGTGACCCTCCATTGGATGGTGACAGGGAACCCTGTGGAGGCTTGTTTTACGCCTATGTATATTCCCTTCCATTTGAAAGAAAGCGGTTGCAAGGATAGTCGGCGAGCAATTTTTTTAATTTTAGCTTTAGTATTGGTAGATATAGTAAATTCCCTGTCTCGGAGACTATTCTTTCTCTACATGCGCAGACAAACATTTTATTTTATTTTCAGAGCTCTACTTTTGGCCGCTCTGTCAAGCGATGAAGACTTGGATGTTGTGACTGAGATGACCCAACACCGTCAGAGATGGACACGCCGCAGTGGGAGCCACACTCCTCCGCAGCCACAACGCGGTGGGAGCCACTCTCCTCGGCAGCCACAACGCAGTGGGAGCCACACGCCTCCCCAGCCACAACGCAGTGGGAGCCACACGCCTCCGCAGCCACAACGCAGTGGGAGCCGCACTCCTCCGCAGCCACAACGCAGTGGGAGCCGCACTCCTCCGCAGCCACAACGCAGTGGGAGCCACACTCCTCCGCAGCCACAACGCAGTGGGAGCCGCAATCTTCCGCAGCCACAACGCAGTGGGAGCCGCTCTCCTCCCCATACTCAAATTGAGATGTCAGTACCAAATGTTTAGTAGCTACGAGTAGTGTGCTTGATAGTGAGAAATACTGCGAGAGATTGGCTAAACTTCTCCGCTGAGCGCTCTTCATTAAGCTTCTCGACCATCTAGCCGCGATAGCATAGAGTAGGAAAGGGATGCGGTGCGCGTGCACCACAGGAGTCCAGCCAGGCTATCAGAATCGTCGCCCAGGTGCGGCGGGGAAAGATACACGGAGTCCTTCAAAATAACATTGAACTTCTAAATTGCAAGAAATTTCTCATCTTGATGTTTTGAAAATATGGCCAGTTAGAATGTAGGTACTTATTTACAGTATTTACCTCCCACTATGAGCACACAATTCCACATATTTAGTTGGTGGTGAGCCCAGCAACTAGACCATTTTACCCACCCATCGTTTTAGTGCCTACGGTTTTAGGTAGGTGGCAAAGCACCACAGCCTCGATATACGTTTCACTTGACTTGCTGACCCTTTTAAAAAAACTGATGGGATCGAACCGCGGTGTGTAAACAAATTGGATGAAGCACTTATGTGTTTGGATATTTTGTTTCAGGCAGCCGCTTATACCTGGCTCTCAACGCGATGAAAACGCCCAGTCACGATGGTACAGTAAAATAATTAATTAATTAATGTAATAAAACACTTGTGCCTCTCAGTAGCCGAGTGGTCAAGGGGTCCGCTTTGTGTCCTGACAGGTACGGGTTCAAATCCCGGTGTAACGGAATTTTTTTTTGCCGTATTGGCTTCGGCCCACTCGTACTCTGCTTCGGCAAAAAAAAAAGTGAACAACCAACTCATCGACTTATTAATACAGGGTGGATAGGGAGTCGGTTTAGATGATATCTGGCTAAACTGTGTGTGTTCGGAAGCGAACGGTTACCTACAGAGATACATGTGCGGAAACAGGAACATATACATTAGTCTCTATCTGTATAACGACTATCATGGGAGCACGTTAATTTGGTTGCTGTAAAGAGAGTGCACTATAGAGATGGTTCTGGAATGAGTCAATTGTGGAGATACCCACAAATTAAAGGAACCGATTAACCAGACGAATATCTGGATGACATGATACCAACAGAAAATTGCTGCTACCGGGATTCGAACCCAGGACCTCAGTCGTTCGAGTCTAGTGTTTTGCCACTAGACCATATGGTGAGGCCGGTTCCCTAGGATTTGGCCATGTGTTACAGTTATAGGGCATGTGTGTTTCTCTTTTCTCACAGTCAATTTTTTGTTTCAGGGACACCCTCTCTTACCCGACGTTCGTAGCTGTCGCTTTAACTGTGTGTATGGTGCTATTTTGCGCGGGCTTAATGTGGCTGATAATCAAAGCTAGCGGAAACTCAAAACAATAGATGTTATTATAGGTGTATTTATTACGTATTATTATAGGTGTATTTATTACGTATTATTATAGGAGTATTAATTACGTATTATTATAAGTGTATTCCATAAGTTGCTGAAGTCCACAATAGTGTCCCCATAAAAATGACTACAGCACCGACGTTTCCCTTCGGAAGGATAACGCTACTGCAACTTTTATATAGTCACACTATAGTGCACTTCACCAACTTAGGACGATTAACATTTTCGGTGAGAAAATTCACTTGTTATACTATTTATTTTTCTTGGTGAAAAATTCACTGTTCATATATTTCTTCAGGGTGGATTTCACCAGTCGAGTGACGGTGGTTAAATTTATAAATGTATTCAACCTTGGAAGAAGGAAGTCTATACAATGGGTCGGCTATTCCCTTATAACTTATAACCGTAAAACGGGGCTGGTGAAAGCCCTTACTATCCTTTGTTTCTCTGGTTTAAGTCTATCTAAGTTTCTAAGTTCAGTTTTAGTTTCTAACTTGAAGTCTGAAGGCACGGAAGAGGTCATGTTTATTTCTATTGACCTAAACCAAACCAAACCACTTTTTCGCAATTGAAATAAAATCACAGTGAATCCTTAAGAGGACGCTATACCTGACGGTGCATTTTTTGCCGCCCATAAGATTAACATTGGGAGCGGCGATTCATTTTCAAGGTTTACCCTTAGTTGGAAAGTCACAAAATTTTGCCTGTACCTAGCCCTAACAATGTTCTAGGGAGTGTTCGAAGCAGATTTCCCATTTTTTTTTTTACTGGTTTTCGAGATACAGGACTTTTCTTGAGGTATGCGATGCTAGCATTTGCAAAACAGTTGCAATAAAAGAAACCAGTGGGAAATTGGGAAATCTGCTTCGAACACTCCCTAGAACATTGTTAGGGCTAGGTACAGGCAAAATTTTGTGTCTTTCCAACCAAGGGTAAACCTTGAAAATGAATCGCCGCTCGCAATGTTAATCTTATGGGCGGCAAAAAATGCACCGTCAGGTATAGCGGACCCTTAATCACCCCTTTTACAAAGAGGAAGTAAAATTTCAATAAAATGACTTTTTGTTACGTCACAATCATTGAATAACCAAACATCAACAGACAGACTGGAGTATATGAGTAGCTTTGCTGATATTTGTTAATCCAAACATTATTGTAATGTAACCAAAAGCCATTTTAATGAATTTTTGCTTATGTGCTTAAAAGAGTTGATTAAGGATTTATAATGGTTTTATTCCAATCAGGAGGGCAGTTTCTATGATAATATGAGAAAAAGTGGTTCGTTTTGGTTGAGGTGAACATCAACAAATATGACGTCTCCCATGTCCTGTTTATGTTTACGTGTAGACGTCATTGTGTTGTAGGGTGGGTTTCACAAGTACCTGCAGTTCCCTAAAGGGCGCCCTGAAAGAGGACTTCCAATAAGAAACATTGGCTGATGGATGGATAAAGCTATAGTCAACTTTTAGGGAATATTGTTGCAGAATTTAGCAACTTGTGAAAGCCACCTTAAAAGGAGAGGAGTGGGAGGAAAGTTTGTCAGTTTCACTTTTAATATTTATCTTATTACCTACTATGTTATTCTTAGTAAGGCTGCATCCCTTACCATACCAGGTTAACAGTTAAGCACCCGTTAAACTCCGATTAGTTTATGTTAAAAACTGACTTAGTCCCACCATGCCCAGTTAAAATTAAACTGGAGATTTACCATGTTAAATTTAACTTAAAAGTTAAATTTAACATGGTAAACATAGGACAAAATCTCCAGTTTAATTTTAACTGGGCATGGTGGGACGCACCCTAAGCACTACAATTTTTTTTTCTTTATTCTGAAGGAACATAAGGGCGTTGATTTCTTCTCAACAAATACAAACAAAAAAGAAACTGACTTTTTGTTACTCCGCAGTGTTTGAATTACCAATTGTCAATAAACCCAGTGATCCAAAATGTGGAGTCTGTTGATGGTTGGTTTTTTAAACATTGTGAAGTAACCACCAAAAGTAATTTTACTATATTATGTTCTTTAAGAGAACTGACTAAGGATCTTATTTATTTTTATTGCAATAAGGCAGTTCTATAATAGGAAAACCTAAAGTCTTCTCCACGCAGTAGCCCTGCACCTCGCTCCATCTATTCTCCAGCAGGCAGTAAGCGGTGAAAGGACGTGGGCTAGACAGGAGTCATCCACCTACAACAACAACAAATAAATCACCACATTCTCTGGCCAATACCGGGCAACAAGACATAACTGGTAAAATGGCCAAAGTGCCGACTCTGGGCTCCCCCAACCACTTCTCCACAGCCAATGTGAGATCTGTAATGATCTTCAGAGCAGAAAAGTGTTTCTCCCTAGCTCTGGAAAGCAGTTACAGGTCTACTCCAGGCTCTGGAGAGCAGTTACAGGTCTACTCGAGGCTCTGGAGAGCAGTTACAGGTCTACCCAGGCTCAGGAGAAGTGACAGAAAGAGGCCAGGGTTGGCATTTTTTATCGTTTCGGCCACTCACTACACCTCTTGTACATTTCTCTATGAACGCCGATCGTTGTTTTTATTAGAGAACACATGGATTTGTGAACACACAATTTCTGTGAAGGTTGGCGCCTCCATGTTATGGACCGGCTACCCCCACTCCTTTTGGTGAACAATCATAATAATATAACGGTATAAGGTTTACAAAACTGAGGCAGAGTCATCGGTGAAAGATGTATAGTACACGACAGACGCCGCCTCGGTTTTGGACACCTCTACCATTACCTAATGGCTTTAACATTGTGCTTAAGTTCACCTCACTCTTCGTTGGGAGTAAAGTTAGTCATATGCAGGGGTGAATAGACTACAGAAATGTCATTTATCGTTGCTAAACCCTTTTAGATCATTGTGACATTGGCTATGCAACCAGAGGTGCAACTGATTTAGTGATTTAACAACCAGATTCAGGAGAACCAAGAAATATGAAGGGGTCCCTCTGGTTCCAGCGCCAACTTTGCTAAATAAGGTACCGAGAAGTATAAGAGCTCTGCTGTTAAAACATTTCAAACCAGCTACTCGTATTTATTCATTTTTGCTTGTAACTCTTTTTACTCCAACGCTCTCCTACTCCGATAGCCAACAAGTAATTGTTATGTTTCATGAATCTAAATCTTTAAGATATGACGCTATTTTACCAAGGTAGGTATGTGCCATTCTGTGTTCTTACAAGTTTCTACCTCACCTGCCTACCTAAATAAAACGATCTATTTATTTCGTCGTTACTCTGAGGTGGACTTAAGTACTGAGTAGGAAGAATCCGAACCTTCAAGGGAACTCGCCAAGGTCCCAACAAGTTATCCTCTTCTCTGGCATCACACTGTAGACAGTTTCCCATCGCGCTTCTTAAGCCCAGAACATACAAACATACACCGAACACCAACGAGGGAATTGAAGCTTTTCTGGTCAATTTTATAGCTTGCGTAAATCCCGAACAAACACCTAGAAAAAATTGACAAATCAGTATGGAGAAAAACAAACCTGGGAGAGCAGTGGCGCACTGAAAAATATTTTTTGAAAGGGAGGGGGAGCAGAGGAGCACCAGAATCCAAAATCATCCTGAGTAAGGTACGGGGGCCTCTTATCCATGAAAAATAAAGGATCCGACAATAGTCGCACTCAACTTTCTCGCCGCATAGGTAACGATTTTTTTTGTGAGATTTTTTTACGGCCGTAATTTTTAAGCAATCCAAAATCGGTTAAAACTGTCCCAAGACCATCTCTAAAATCACTCATACCCAATCTCATGACTGTCGTTCTATTACTGCAGTCCCAAATGCGTTCCGACCATTCAAAAACGTGGTTTCTCATTATCAACACTTTTTTGACAAAAACGGCCGTAATTTTCAAGATAACAAAATTCTGATCGACAGATCAGTTACGTACTTTTACACAAATGCGCCAATTTTCATTATAATCGGTCAGTAAATGTGAATGGCGCCGAAAGGGTCGAGCTTTGGTCCATAACGGCCGTAATTTTGAACCAATTCAATTTTTTTTGGACATAACTTCGAAGCATCTATTCTGGCGAATATTCTTCATGGGACCAACTGCTACTTACACATTGCCGTTGGACGCAGAGGCGCCCACTTTGTCCCCGCGAGAATTCCAGCAGACTTGTAAGATGCCACCAGTGCCTCTGTACCAATGCACGAGATCTCCACTCTGAGTGGACCATATGCGGACGCACTTGTCGAAGCCTCCTGAAGCTAGGAACTTGCCGTCAGGGCTGAATGCTACGCTGTATACGGCCTCTGTGTGCTTGGTGAGGGTGTGAAGGCAAGCCCCACGTTCCACGTCCCACAGACGTACAGTCGAGTCAAACGACGCGCTGAAAAAAAGTTAAACAATTAGTTGGAAAGAGTTGATGACTGGTAGGGGTAAATAAATGATGAATACAGGAAAATTTCATGAAGTTTGTCAGCAGCTGATGGAGGACGGGGCTCTTTAAAGCTGATTTTAAGGATACCTGATACCAGATATCTGATTTTTATTTTATTTTTTCATTGTGTTGCGAGGCCCTGAGTGGTTCACGCGAATATTCATGGTAAGGTAATTAATTTATAGTTGTTGGAGGAGAGCAGACGTAAAGTAGGGAGTTCAGTATTAAGTAAGTAGTGCTTTAGGACTTACTGACGAGGTAGCAGACGTGCAGAGGGCTATGTGGCGAGCCACACGAAATACAGGCAAAATCTATTTATAGCCGATGCTTAGCTCAGCGTGGCTCAGCCTGATCGGCACTGGTGGTGAGTAGAGAGGGCAACCACCCCTCCGCTGCCATCTTAGATTTTGGTCTCCTTTTCGTCCGGCGACAATATCGTATTTTCTCAGTTGTGTCACACACATACCCTCCACATGGCTTTCATACTTTTCCACAACTATAACAGATAGAGATGGGTTATCAACGAAAAACAGGGGTAAAGCCCCCCTCCCCCTCCTTTTAATAAGAAAATCAGATTTAAGGGAAGGGGGACTTCAGCCACATGGTCCAATCTGAACTATATCCAGCCAAAGTGTGATCAGAAAGTCAGTTTTGGAGAATTTGACCACCTGCGGCTTGTTTCCAGTTACGATAAGTCGCTCAGTCGATTAGTTTCTACATATTGAGATCTGTTAGAAAGGTATGACCTAATCCAGTTAAAGGTATGCCTCTGCTACCAACCCGATACAATTTTTCAAGCGACAAGTTGAAGTTGGCACCTTCAAAGGCGGCGCTAGATTCTAGGTACGCTCCAACTGTGTTGCTTCTGTAGACATATAATTTGAGAATTGTGTTCAAGTTTTCGATTAGGGCGCCGGTTGCGCTTTTCCACTTTTGAACCGTTTCCAAACAGCACTGACAGCACAGAGCGACATAGGTGACTCAAACGCTGGGCAAGCTCTGACAAAGGCGGGATCTTTATAAAACCAACTGAAGACCAGAAAACTCCTCTGAGCCTACATAAATACATTTTCTGACATTTGGTATGATCAATTTTAAACTAGATACTGTTTAAGACGTGTCTTCACGTCAATTTGAATAAATATTACAAGTAACAATGCACAGGTTAGGTTAAGCCATTGCTCCGGAAGGCGTCTTTTAGTTTTTAGCAATAATTGAGGCTCACCAGACTCTTGAAGATATTTATATATGCGGGAATTTGTCTTAGAACTATGGAAAGCCATGTTTTAGTTTAGCTTATGCCGCTATTCGATGAAAAACTGAAAAACACGATCTGACTACAGCATCAATCCAACGGACAACCAGCCATCAGCCATCTTCCTTCCACAACAAACGTGGCAGCAGACATAGTTAAAGGGAAAACAAAATATTAATTTAAATTAGATATTATTTATCGTTAAAATATATAATTTAGATTTTAAATTTTATTTAATTTATATTTAACTTTTCTATATTACATAAATAAATTTACAAAGTACCTACTTAATAGAAAATATTTATATTTCAGTTTGTAGTGTTGGCACACTGTCTTAATATTTGAACGATTGGCGCCAGCGAGTTCTTAACGTTTTTCTGTTTTTCTGTTAATTTCATTATTATAATTCACTGACTATCATGGACAGACTACAAAGAGTTGCAATATGGGTTTGAGAAAGGATTTACCGTGCTCGGAAATGTAAATTTTTTCATTAGCGCAAGTACGAAGGCTCCGAAACGGAATCCAAAAATTATATTTTTCCCAGGTGTCCATAGGGCAAAGTTTGGCTAAAATTATGGATTTTCCACACGTTCTGAAGTGCTAAATTATTCATATAATTATTACTAAAAAAGTAGTAGGTACTTTTGAAAAATATTGTTTTAAAAGATTGTAGGAAATAAAAAGATTAGTTGTGTTAAAACAAGATTTGATTATCAAGTGTTTTTGTGTGGTGGTTCGGAACCCACCTAAAACTGTAGGTCCCCATCGTTTACACGATGGTGGGGGAGCTGATATTTGGTAGTGCTGCTAGCTGAGTCCAATGGATAGTTCTTGAAATGGTCTAGGTAGTTGCTGGACTTGTACTCCCCAACCCTCCGCTAGAGGAGTAGGTATAAGTGTTCGCCATACTTACGAGTACAACACGAAGAGGATGTGGTGCGCTGCGGCCGAGTGCAGTCGCCAGTTTTGCTGCAGGGATTCAGCTGGAGTAGACCAGCGAGCGGGGCTGCTCTATGGGCCCAATAACAGAGGCCTAAGTCAACATGCCCCAAGCTACACTATACTACTACTACTGGAGGGTCTTCTGGAGTCTGGAGGGGATGTTGCTGTTTGCGTCCTTGGAGGGTCTACTGGAGGACGTGGCATTCTCGGCCTCTTAATGGGAAAAGGCAGTTTTTAACTTGTTGTTTTGCTGTACAAGACGGTGGCGTTCTAGTTTATAGGTATGTGGTCTGCACGATTCCAACACTCAATCGTCCTTGCTACCAAAACGGCTAGTGATTCGTCAGCTAGTTATTCATACCTACATGCATGCATGCATGCATGGCGACTTCTCTAGGGACCAAATCCCCCACAGTCGACTATCCACTATGCGAATGCGTCCTGAATCAAGCTATTCATTATCACTATAATTATTTAGGTCCTATATTGACATAACAAAATACCAGCCACCTTAGATTAATATTTTTTAATATTTATATACCTAATATGTTATTTTATTACCTATGTATAAGTACCTATATATCACACGCCCCACAACACAATATTCTTTCCATCAGTACCTATCAAATACCTACCTACCAGTGATTTTAAAAAATATGCCTCCTGTAAAACTATATTTATTACAAGGTAAGGATGGGTTTCACAAGTCTGTAAAGTTGACTATAGTGTTGCCTAATAGTTGACTATAAACGTAGGTGCCACGCTATAGTCAACGTTTAGGCAACACTTTAGTACACATTAGCTTCTTGGGAAAGCCACCCAAACTACTTGAAGTTAACAAAAATACACTTTATTATAATTTTTTATGCTTTTTGATTGGATTAAAACTTTCATTTTAAAACTTAGTACCCTGTCTCAGTCATTGCTTTAAGAGTTACCTACTCAATAAAAATTTTATTACAAACTATATTACGAACGAAGTACCTAGCTCCATAGAGGAAGGTAAATATTTCTAAATTACATCTGATTAGTTAAAGCTAGATCTAGATCTCAAGTTAAGTTAAAAGCCTATATATAACTTATATAAGTATATAAGGTCTTACTGCTAGGTACAAATCCCGGGTATTTTGAACAAGTTAACAAGGTAAGTAATTAGTTATCAACACGCTGTTAAGACGGAATATACATTTGCTATTTGTTTCCGTTTATATTTAACTAGTCTGAAATATAATAATGGCTTTTTAACGTCCGAACTGAACTGGCTGTGTTGTGGTTCTATGATCGCGTAATTTTTTTGGTGAGAAAAATCACTCGATCGTAAAATCACAACTAAGCCAATTATTTTCTGACGTTAAAAAGACATATTACATTTTGGGATATTTAAATATCCTACTTTTTCCTACATAAACAGATAGCAAATGTATATTCCGTCGTCTCAACTGTGTGTTGAGAATAATGAGAACAGTCCCTCGCTAACTTGTTCAAAATTCCTGGGATTGGGATTTCTCGTAAAAGACCTTTAAAGCTGAATAGTTAGGCTGGATTTCACCACTTCTTGTAGTACACTATAGTGTCTCCTAACCAACGGATTTAACGAACAGATTTATCTTATCGTATATGTTTAGCTTATAACAAGTTCCTTGTGATAGCACTTGTCATAAGCTAAACATACGATAAGGTAAATCTGTTGGTTAGGAGACACTATAGTATACTACAAGAAGTGGTGAAATCCAGCCTAAGGCTTGTAGGTATCTTCGCAATACCTAAAAACATTTACTGGTTCTGTGGCCTGGAGTGCTTCATGTCAGTTAGGGCCAGAGCCGCCGCCGTAACCTCATCATGAGAGGCATTTGAGTTTTTCAAGGACACCAACCCGTAAGCAGCAGAAACCTCAGGCTGTTCCATGTTTCCCATCCTCTGAATTACGTCTGCAGCCCTAGAAAAAAATAAAATAATAAGTATGGTGGATTTCACAAGTCCAGTTTAACGGTTACTTCAATTTATAAATTTATCACAATTACATGTCCTGTGGCTTGGAGTGCTTCATGTCAGTTTGGGCCAGAGCCGCCGTAACCTCATCATGAGAGGCATTTGAGTTTTTCAAGGACACCAACCCGTAAGCAGCAGAAACCTCAGGCTGTTCCATGTTTCCCATCCTCTGAATTACGTCTGCAGCCCTAGAAAAAAATAAAATAATAAGTATGGTGGATTTCACAAGTCCAGTTTAACGGTTACTTCAATTTATAAATTTGTCACAATTACTTGTCCTGTGGGGTGGAGTGCTTCATGTCAGTTTGGGCCAGAGCCGCCGTAACCTCATCATGAGAGGCATTTGAGTTTTTCAAGGACACCAACCCGTAAGCAGCAGAAACCTCAGGCTGTTCCATGTTTCCCATCCTCTGAATTACGTCTGCAGCCCTAGAAAAAAATAAAATAATAAGTATGGTGGATTTCACAAGTCCAGTTTAACGGTTACTTCAATTTATAAATTTGTCACAATTACTTGTCCTGTGGCTTGGAGTGCTTCATGTCAGTTTGGGCCAGAGCCGCCGTAACCTCATCATGAGAGGCATTTGAGTTTTTCAAGGACACCAACCCGTAAGCAGCAGAAACCTCAGGCTGTTCCATGTTTCCCATCCTCTGAATTACGTCTGCAGCCCTAGAAAAAAATAAAATAATAAGTATGGTGGATTTCACAAGTCCAGTTTAACGGTTACTTCAATTTATAAATTTGTCACAATTACTTGTCCTGTGGCTTGGAGTGCTTCATGTCAGTTTGGGCCAGAGCCGCCGTAACCTCATCATGAGAGGCATTTGAGTTTTTCAAGGACACCAACCCGTAAGCAGCAGAAACCTCAGGCTGTTCCATGTTTCCCATCCTCTGAATTACGTCTGCAGCCCTAGAAAAAAATAAAATAATAAGTATGGTGGATTTCACAAGTCCAGTTTAACGGTTACTTCAATTTATAAATTTGTCACAATTACTTGTCCTGTGGCCTGGAGTGCTTCATGTCAGTTAGGGCCAGAGCCGCCGCCGTAACCTCATCATGAGAGGCATTTGAGTTTTTCAAGGACACCAACCCGTAAGCAGCAGAAACCTCAGGCTGTTCCATGTTTCCCATCCTCTGAATTACGTCTGCAGCCCTAGAAAAAAATAAAATAATAAGTATGGTGGATTTCACAAGTCCAGTTTAACGGTTACTTCAATTTATAAATTTGTCACAATTACTTGTCCTGTGGCTTGGAGTGCTTCATGTCAGTTTGGGCCAGAGCCGCCGTAACCTCATCATGAGAGGCATTTGAGTTTTTCAAGGACACCAACCCGTAAGCAGCAGAAACCTCAGGCTGTTCCATGTTTCCCATCCTCTGAATTACGTCTGCAGCCCTAGAAAAAAATAAAATAATAAGTATGGTGGATTTCACAAGTCCAGTTTAACGGTTACTTCAATTTATAAATTTGTCACAATTACTTGTCCTGTGGCCTGGAGTGCTTCATGTCAGTTAGGGCCAGAGCCGCCGCCGTAACCTCATCATGAGAGGCATTTGAGTTTTTCAAGGACACCAACCCGTAAGCAGCAGAAACCTCAGGCTGTTCCATGTTTCCCATCCTCTGAATTACGTCTGCATCCCTAGAAAAAAATAAAAAAATAAGTATGGTGGATTTCACAAGTCCAGTTTAACGGTTACTTCAATTTATAAATTTGTCACAATTACTTGTCCTGTGGGTTGGAGTGCTTCATGTCAGTTTGGGCCAGAGCCGCCGTAACCTCATCATGAGAGGCATTTGAGTTTTTCAAGGACACCAACCCGTAAGCAGCAGAAACCTCAGGCTGTTCCATGTTTCCCATCCTCTGAATTACGTCTGCAGCCCTAGAAAAAAATAAAATAATAAGTATGGTGGATTTCACAAGTCCAGTTTAACGGTTACTTCAATTTATAAATTTGTCACAATTACTTGTCCTGTGGCTTGGAGTGCTTCATGTCAGTTTGGGCCAGAGCCGCCGTAACCTCATCATGAGAGGCATTTGAGTTTTTCAAGGACACCAACCCGTAAGCAGCAGAAACCTCAGGCTGTTCCATGTTTCCCATCCTCTGAATTACGTCTGCAGCCCTAGAAAAAAAAAAAATAATAAGTATGGTGGATTTCACAAGTCCAGTTTAACGGTTACTTCAATTTATAAATTTGTCACAATTACTTGTCCTGTGGGTTGGAGTGCTTCATGTCAGTTTGGGCCAGAGCCGCCGTAACCTCATCATGAGAGGCATTTGAGTTTTTCAAGGACACCAACCCGTAAGCAGCAGAAACCTCAGGCTGTTCCATGTTTCCCATCCTCTGAATTACGTCTGCAGCCCTAGAAAAAAATAAAATAATAAGTATGGTGGATTTCACAAGTCCAGTTTAACGGTTACTTCAATTTATAAATTTGTCACAATTACTTGTCCTGTGGCTTGGAGTACTTCATGTCAGTTAGGGCCAGAGTCGCCGTAACCTCGTCATGAGAGGCATTTGAGTTTTTCAAGAACACCAACCCGTAAACAGCAGAAACCTCAGGCAGTTCCATGTTTCCCATCCTCTGAATTACGTCTGCAGCCCTAGAAAAAAAATAAAATAATAAGTATGGTGGATTTCACAAGTCCAGTTTAACGGTTACTTCAATTTGTCACTCATATCTTTTTAATGAGTATGTGTACCTTATTGACCAGACTGGACTATCCTCCAGGCTTTTGTTTTTCTAATGTCCACCCCACTCTTGGATGAGAATGCTGACACATTATTCCGAAATTATTTTTGTTCAGAACAAGAAGTAAATAGACTTAAGAAGAAGGCGCATTGTAATGATCTAAAAGAGTTTAGCAACGACAATTGGCATTTGTGTAGTCTATCCACTCCTGACTACGACTGATGCTATACTCTCATCAAGAGTGAGGTGGACGATAACACAGTTCCTACTTCCCTACGACCATTCACATACAATAACATTAAGTATCGTATCAACAAAACCTGTCCCGAGAAAAATGTTGTCGCGTACGTAAAATTTACTCATATTCTGAAGTGAACACATTTTTTTCGAACACTTTCTAATCCAGTAAAATAAATATATTTCTTACGTTGGCAAAAGGCAAAAAACTGTGTAAAGACATATGAGTCATCTGTCGATCCTCTGAATAATTTAACGGTCAGAGAAATTAATACAATAAATATTGTATCGAGAAAACTATGAGCATGAAACTGGAGCATAAGGAGCCATGTTACTAACTGAATTGGTGCGTCTTCCTGGGGTTCAGGACTTTCTGATGAGGTATCGTCATCATCGGCACTGGAGTCTTGTCCAACATTGTTACGGGTGAAATCTATCTCGTCCTCGCTGCCTTCCGGAGGGTCGTTCTCCTTGTCGTCGTCGCTATCAGTATCTATGGAGATATCGTGCTCCCCACTCGTGTTGGCACAGTAGTTGTGCTCGGGAGTAGTTGGATCCTCAGAAATCCCTGTCAAGGAACCTTCGCTGTTTGTGTCGGAAGCAGCTGAGACAGTGTCTGAGCAGGTGGTTGACCTGGAAAAAAAGTCACGGAGCAAAGTTAACAAAAATCTTCAAATTTTCAGTCACCTTTCCGCAAATGTTTACTCCATTATTTGTCCGTTATGACATTCACCTGTTCCCTACCGTACAGATAAAGGTGGCATATGGATCTTCCTAAAAAAGTAGCCGAAAACTGCGTCTTATTGTTTAGTAAGTTAAGCTGACTTTTATCAGTTGATCCCTTACTCCCCACAAATTTGTCTAATAACTACGAGAACAGCCCTTTAAGGATCGTTACTTAACTGTGATGACTCGGGGCTCGATTTGCCTTGTTCGGGAAGATTAAAGGCAACATTTTTCTTCGTTGTGCTCCCTGAGCTGGTACTCGGTTGTGGGCTTAGTGGGGGCCTGTAAACAGAAACTTTCATTTTGAACAAACTCGATAGCCGAGTGTCATAAGAGGAATAGTGGGAGCCGGGTCACTTCGGGATCTTACCAAAGTTTTTCTGTCCGGTATTCACCTGTGATATTTACATCAAGGAACCCACCTAAAACTGTAAGTCCCCGTCGTGTATTAACACGAGGTGGGCAGCTGGTATTTGGTAGTGCTGCCCATCAGGGCTAGGTAGGCCCACGGCGAGGCAGAATTCACCAGGGAAAATCTCGACACGTCGGGACTAGATCCCACGTCCTCTATAGCTTCATAGCTCGGTGCCCTGCCGCTGCGGCCATGACGATTGCCGTACTGGTAGTTATAACTGGGCCAGCACTTGTTTCATAAGTCGGTACTATACGTACGGTCTACTTTACAGTCGCCAATCGGTACTTACATGGGGGTGGTATGTGTGATGGGGTAAACTTACTTTTTCAGCGCCGGTTTCAAAGGTGACGGCTGCAGCGTTTTACCAGTCTGAAAATTCGCAAATACAGAGAATAAGCTAGGTTATCGTTTCAAAGAAGAGGAAACGTTTTAGCTGTAGCGACACCTTTTCACGGTAATAGTTGTATACATTCCATGCTACCAGTAGCAGTTGCTACTATAGTCCTATATAGTCTTTCAAGATTAGCATGAGTGATTCCCAAATTGACAGAAGTGATGTTTACATTGATTGGTTCCAGAGGGAACATGTTAATTTCATAACCTATTTATCAACCGTTATTAAAGTAATAGTAGCTTTCAAAAATGGGCGATGGGGCAGGCAGCGCAAGTGACCAGAAGGGGTGACTTCATATTTCTTAGGCTGTGTCCCACCACACTCTTGGAAGTTTTATACGGTAAATTCGGCAGAAAATGGATTATTTTCCCTTCATCGAGTATTGTGGGAGGTCAGAACGTTAGCTTATCATTAGAGTAACCGCGTATTTCTGAATGCTACACAATACCTCGTCTATGTTGCTTTTATTTAACCGTGGCCGACCCCGACCCCTTTTCGGTGGCTGATCTGCACCCATGTTCTGCGGCTGACGCGGACGACCTCTCTTCGCTGACCGACCAGGACTCTTCTTGGGGGGCATTTTCTTAACTCAAGAAGAAATTGAGAGTGAAAAGTCGCCTAGACGAAGAATCAACTGAAACCAATATGGCTGCCAACATAAATACAGAAAAGTCAAAATATAAACTTTTTATATTTAAAAATATTATTTCAAGGAATTATTTAGTAAATAAAACAATTTATAAAAAAAAATTAATTAATTGCATTATTTGTGAAACATTTTTGTCAAAAATAACAGATTTAGTTTTTAGCGCCAACGAGCGCCATATTGGTCTTCTCTTCTCAAGTTTCAAATCATTTTTGCTTGGAATGTTTTAAATTTTGCTTCGACAGTAGGTAGAGTAAAAAAATAAAATGGGTTGGAAAAAATTTTCTATGCTGAACCTGACGATGAGCACTCCGAAGTAAAAATGGCATTGCCAATTCTCCTACGTAGACAGTAGTACCTTTGCCGCCAAATGAGTAATAAGTAACTGCGCACAATGACAGGCCAGGCTGTTTGCACGCGGTCCCTTGCCCTACATACAGGGCTTTACATTTCTTGATTTTCCCCGGATAGGCCTGGCCTACACTATATCCTGCGGGCAGTCCAGATATCCTGAATAGCAGCTGATAAAGGCAGAACCCACTACAGGAGAGACATTTTCATTTGCACACGCAGAACAGCGGGCAAGGTTAGCAGAACAGCGGGCCAGATTAGCAGAACAGCGGGCCAGATTAGTGCCTATACAGAGCACTGAGCTACGAAGCACTACCACACAGGATCTAGTCCCAATTTTTAGAAATTTTCCCTTGTGCATAAATGTACCCCTGCCCAGGCGGGGGAACACTCGGCTGTCGGGTATGATTGGCACCACTTCACTCCCTTGTGCAGAGGGGTCACGAAAAGTGGAACCCTGCATTCTTTGGGGCTGTGACGCGCCGCATCCCCCGCGGTTTCAGATAGCATGGATTAGGACAGAGCTTGGCAGCGCTGCCGTGGGACATGCGCCCTGCTGCACCGCGTTTCCTATCCTACTCAGTGCACGTTCATGCTACCAAAAACGCTGGAAGGACGCGGCTAGTACGACCTAATTTTTTCCGACTTTGCTGTTACTGCTCCTTTGAATTTCAGTCATGAGCATCACTAACCGCTATCTGTCCAACTCAACGTTAAAAAGTGTCTTTGAAACAGAAGGAAATTGTTGATATTTTCTATCGTTACTTACTGGGTTCGGTGGTTTTCTGGTTAGCATATAGTTGAGTGTACGATGGCTGATCTTGAGACATGCTGTCGTCCTTCTATTGATGCCGCTCCGTCAGACGCCTGTGAGAGTATCCTCGTCTTCTGCGCTGGTCAAATGAAGGTCTGCGACCATGCTATACAAAGGTATTATACCACAACTCCACACCTAGGTGTATAATTATGAATAGTGCCCAGAACGTTAACCTGATCAAAGAATAAGACCTGTCGCTTCTCTCTAGAGCCATGGTGAGACCTTATAGATCTCACCCTGACTTTGGAGCGTAGTAATAGGTCTCACCCCGGCTGAGGAGAGGCGGTAAGAGGGAGATTTTCATCATTTTCACTATCAAGATGAAGATCAAGAAAGAAACAAGCGTCAAGTCCAAAACAGGGTGTCTATATTAGTGTCACGTTTCCGGTTGACCCTGTACTCAGTGCAGTGGCACTGCTTTAGTGAGGCAAGCCACGCACTGCTTTAGTGAGGCAAGCCACGCACTGCTTTAGTGAGGCAAGCCACGCACTGCTTTAGTGAGGCAAGCCACGCACTGCTTTAGTGAGGCAAGCCACGCACTGCTTTAGTGAGGCAAGCCACGCACTGCTTTAGTGAGGCAAGCCACGCACTGCTTTAGTTAGACAAGCCACGCACTGCTTTAGTTAGGCAAGCTACGCACTACTTTAGTTACTAATGGAGGTTGGCGCAGCGTTGCCAGTTTGATCCCGAAGTAATAGATTACTATTGCCAGCGTCGATTTAATTTTTTCCCTTGATTGAAAAGACTCTGAATTTTAGAGGGACAGATCACCCAATTTCCCCCAGTTGAGGAATCGGTCAAGAAAATCCCCGAGAACGAAAAAATTCAGAGTCTTTTACACCAAGGAAAAAAAATGAAAAAAAGTTTGCTGCTTGCAATATTAATCTCATGAGTGCATGGCTGAAATGCATCACCACCTGAAGCAGAACCTTAAGTAAAATAAGTAACTCAGTTCTTTTCATTTTCAAACTAACTGACTTTTGTTTACTCAGTTGCCTTTCAATTGTTAGAATAGAGTTTATACAAAGTAGGTATGATAAAGAGCAGATGTTATACCTTCCTACTTACCACAATTTACAAACAAGGCTCTGTTTTAAAAAGACAATTTATATTTCAGACACGGGAAACCAATCTCTGAACGTTTCAAAACAAGAAGGACAAAATAATAATAGTGGTAGGGCCACTTTCATCGTCCTTAGTGAAACCCTGTCCTCAATCATTCCCCAAGAGCACGTAACCGTTTATTTGTTTGTAGTTCATTCCGAGAATTTACTAAAATCCATGATTTTGATAGTAAGATTTTGGATTCAAAAGCTGTTTTTTTACCAAATGCTTATCGTACTTACATACACCAAGCTGCCGTAACTGTCTGTTGGTAACTCAGAAACTGCATCTGCTATGGCTAAAAGAGTGCAAACTCCTTGCATTTAAGTACCTATAGCCGCAGCAGAACGCGGGATTGTCATGTAAGTCTAATCCTTCCCCTCCTGCATCGGGGCTGAAGCTTCTCCTCCCACCTTTTCATCACTTGATGACGAGCTGTTCCTAAACAGACAGAGAAGACAAATCAGGTATTTCCTTTTAGGATGGGTAGACGATCCTCCATTGAGACAGTTAAAAGTCACCGAGCTAGAGAAACGACTCTTTTCCTGTAAATTCCTCTCACTATCAATAAATTTAAAATTGTCTCTGTTAGTGAAAAGAAATGCTGTTAAAGGGATTCAAATCCAGAAATAAAATTTAAGCCCTAACCGCTTTCGACCTGCAAGATTATCATCAGAGGGAGACTGCAAGAACACACTTGGGGGTTAGCAGGCCCGAAGTAAGTTGATGTGTCGGGCCTGCTAACACCTAAATGCGTTTTGATTTTCCCAGTATCGCACCTGACAGTCGAGTATCCCCCCAGCCAGTGACAGTCTGGGCTGGGAAAGATTCACCTGAAAAAATGTGAACAAGTCGGGACTAGAAGCTGGAACGTCGGATCATCTTGCTTTCGTGTCAACGCCCAACGATAAACGATTTAAAAACGGTAAAGAAACAAACTTACTCTGCTTTCTGCGGATCAGGCTCAACTTGTTTACAGTTGTCTCACGATATTTTGGGGTAACGGGCACGAAACGCAAGCTCCGGGTTGGTATCTTGAAATATTGGCTGAAATACCCAGCTTCAGGAACAGCTTCTTGGGCTTGGGGGGAGACGTCAGGCATTTCATCCCCATCATGAGGGATTTCCTCATCTGGAAATCTGCAAGAGACATAAACAAATGTTCAGTATGAAAGTATAGTTACTTACCATTTCAGTTTTACAATGACTTAAGACAATCCCCGAGAACCAACAGAAAAACAAAAAAAAACTAAAGATAAGACGACGTAAGGTACAAGGTATACAGCCTCGATATAGCCGAGTGAGAGCTGGGTCACACCGGTTCCATCCCAATCGTCAAAAGGTTTTTCTGATCGGCATTCATCTCTGATATGTTCTGCACGTCAAGTAAAATGTATAGATCGAGGCTGTGGTGGTTCTGAACCCACCTGACACTGTAGGACTCCCCCCACCCCTCTGCTAACGAATACCGGCAGTGAACTCCTTGCCCTCCTTGTTCTATTTTCATATTTCCTACTATCGTACCTGCCATCTTCATCCAGTCCGAATAAAAGCTCCCATATTGGTATTTGAAAAGGCCGCGGGTTCAACGGAACTGGTTCTATCTGAGCAGGTCCAATCTGAACAGGTCCAATCTGAACAGGTTCTATCTGAGCAGGTCCAATCTGAACAGGTTCTATCTGAACAGGTTCTATCTGAACAGGTTCTATCTGAACAGGTTCTATCTGAGCAGGTCCAATCTGAACAGGTTCAATCTGAACAGGTTCTATCTGAGCAGGTCCAATCTGAACAGGTTCAATCTGAACAGGTCCAATCTGAACAGGTTCTATCTGAACAGGTTCTATCTGAACAGGTTCTATCTGAAAATTAGAAAAGCAACACAGAGTTAGCCAAGAATTTGAAATTCCCTCTAACCTGTAGGAGAGAAGTGTGGCTAAGATTGCGAACAGAAGCACATAACACATTCACGGACTTATTTTCCTTCGGAAAGACAATAAGATGACCACTGTCAGCATTTTTCTGCTGCTGTTACCCTGCACTTCAACACTTGGATCCAAAACACGGTGCGTCCTGGAATGGGGGTCGGAATGACTGGTTTTCGATTTCAACTCAAGGCCCACACAAAACCTGCCATCCCTCTTTACTAATGATAACGTCCGAGGATGCCAACTCCCAGAATGGCCATCCAAAACGCATGGTATGAGGCCAACATAACTGTCTTTTACGCTGAATCATTCCCCTGATGCAAGTACCCAATCTACTGTAAGCAGAATACCTAAATGTTGCCACACAACAAGCAGCTCAAGCAAAGTTAAACGTAATACGTTGCAGTACGTCAATCGATCATCGGAATAACATAAAAGACTCTTTGCTTCATCAGTAGATTAGGTATTTTCTGAACAGCCTCAATACCCGGGTGGTCTAAGGTCCATATAGTTCTCTTTAGAGGAACTGAGCCGGATCATGTCGGTTCGATCCCTAGCCAGCAGGGGCGTGGCTTTCTATCCCGCTCCAAGCGGCAAGCGGCTCGGCTAAAAGCACGGGAAGCTTTACACACAGCCAGTCAGCTAGAGCAGTCCCTAAGAGGCAACATCATAATATATAGGCAGGTACCAATCTAGTTTTCTTTCAAAGGTGAGCGCGCCCGATTGGGCATAAGTAACACAGTTTGGCCGAAGCCGAAGAGGAGCAGGCCGAAGTCAGTTTTAGGAGAGTAGGTCGAAGCCATGCCGTAAACGGAAAATACCTACTGCTAGCGCCGGAATTCGAATGCGGACCTTTCAGGACACAAAACTGGCCCCTTGACCGCTCGGACACTGACAGGCACACGGTCCAGCCTTTAGTAGTGCCAGTGTTTAATACCTACAGAACAATCAAGAACCTCATTCTGAATCTAAGCATTAACATCACAGGTGGTTTTCAGGTCCTGGGTGTGATTCATATATAACTATGAATCGCAGATGAGGTTAGGTACGGAACTTTTCGTCGTAATTCAAAAATATGACACGCAAATCGTTTCCAGAAGTGTTCTCAAAATCAGCGTGGCACTCAATGTGTGACTATAAATTTGCATGCCTTCTTTGACTACCAATAATATTTTTGAAGGCAACCTTTCTCCACACTGCTTAGGTACCTACCTACCTACTTACCTACCGAGCTCCTGGATAAATTTTGGCAGGTGTTTTTTCTTTGTTTGAGGTTATTGGTGAGGACAGTTCCTACGCTAGGTTTGCTTACCGGTTTCTCATTACGCTTTGATGCTGTTTTTTTTTCTACGTGGCATTTTAGATTTCAATATTTCAGCTTTGATTCAGATGGGAATGACCGAGGAGCACGCCTAGATGTAAAGTGTAAACAATTCACATGCTTGTCGAAACGTTAGAACTCTGCAGTCGCCACCTTGTAAAAATTGGCGGGCTTTTTGATTTATTTGAAATTAAAAAAGAAATATCATACAATCAGTTCTTGACATAAAAGTTCGTTCACCCTGAGAATTTATTTCAGGTAAAATAGGTTGTGAAAGAAGAAAAAACACAGAATAGTTTACCCAATCAACAGAAAGACGGCTAAGATCGCGTCACTCCCGCGCAGTTTTGTGGATGTGCGACACAACAGAGAAACAAGTCGCCATTGCACCATTACAGCAGGCGCAGGATTTTTGTGATTTCAAATACTTTTTGCTTGGTAACTGATACTTTTACTACTTACTATGACATGCTAAACAAGCGGTACGACATGGTCGGACAAAACTTTACCTGCTTATTTGCGTGATTCCTAGAAATAAACCCTTGATTAAATGATTGGAGACGGACAAACTTTTTGACGAAAGGAATGGCCCCAGAATATTCCCCCGAGTACTTAGAGACCCCACACGACGTACTTCGGCAACCACACAAAACTACCCCCTAAAAGGAGGTGGGGTGGTTGGGGAAGCTCGGAAAAACTTTTTTTAAAATAAATTGTCTCAGAATGTTTCCCCGAGCATTTTGATACCCCACACAACGTACTTTGGAAAGTAACCAAAACTCCCCCCAAAAGGGGGGGAGGGGTGGCGAAAAAACATTTTGACCAAATAAATTGTCTCAGAACGATGTCCCGATCATTTTGAGCCCACACAACCCATATTTCGCAAACCACTCAAATCTACCCCCCTTAGGGGGTGGGGTGCTTAGATACGTTCAGAAAAACTTTTTGACACAAAAAATTAGTTCACAGCGTTCCCCCGAACAGTTTGATACCCCATAAGCCGCACTTTAAAAGTCACTCAAAATTACCCCCCCTGTGGGGGGGGGGGGCTGGAGATAAGCCATAACCATTTGTGACGAGTATGGCCGTTGTCACGTGTCATATCCGGAACTACTCATATACCACAAACAACTGAATCCACTGATTTTACCCTTTTACAGGTCCAGGGGGGACTTCCCCCCTTCCAGGGAGTTATGCGGGGGTAGTGGGTGGTATCATTGGATTCGTAATTATTTGTTCTATAATTGTCCAAAATTTGATCAAAATCGTTAGAGCCGATTTTGAGCAAATATTTTTTTTCTACCTTTTGGGGGAGTTTTTGGGGGGAAACCCCCCTTAATTTTAAAGGGGGGAAACTGGGCTTCCGGATTCTGATTTCTTCCAATTTTAGAAAGGTCACTACCGATTTTGAAGAAAATCGGTTGAAAAGTGTGCCGTCCAGGTCAATGCCACATACATAGCTAGCTAGCTAGCTAGCTAGCTACACACATACGTACTGACACGGAGTACCAGACCTCTTCTAAAAATTCCTGTGGGCAAACTTTTCGTCGGAGGAAAAAAGTTAGATGTTTTTCGTATTCCGAAGGAATGGACGTTTCCGAAATGTATATGCAAGTTTCAGTCGCTTTTGAGGTCTGGGAGCAATGACGGTTCAAAGTTGAAGTTTGCCGAAAATTGGCCCGCACGAATACAATACTTTACCTTACGTATACTCCGTATACAGGTAAAGTAAAAACATCTTACAGCTATTCACTAAGTACCTATAAGTACGGCAGCCCCGCCACTTAGTCGAGTGGTATAGATGGTCAACTTAAAGGAACATTGAGAGCCAGGTCACACCAGTTCGATTCCGATCCTACCAAAAAGTTATTCTGATTGATATATCTTTGTATTGTTTCATATTATCGTATTGTATTTGTATTTATACCTATGATAGATAAATATATTCTAAATATCAAGTGTAAATACCTACATCAAGGCTGGTGGAGTTTGGAATCCACCTAAAACTGTAGGTTCCCAACAGCAACTGAAACAGTTTAGCTACAACGCACTTCCTACGTAATTTGGGCTCTGCTGTTCCTATTTCATACAGCCTTAAAGCTGGCCAGAATGGAGGGGCTGGAATGGTGGGCTTGCAAATACAACTCAGGGATGGTAGGTACACATGAAAAACCTTTTGTTTTTCCTGCGGCGGGTGGGGGAACCCTGAGGTTCTCTGAACATTTAGCCAGAAGCCCATTATGCCAGCCTGCGTTTCCTACTTTACTCTCCTTCATAGGCTGCCAGGTCTCAGCAGGCAGTTTAGTAATTTTTTCCCACTAGACTAAGGCAGGAAATGCACGGGGGCGGAAGGTCTTACGATTAAGAGGACGCTATACCTGACGGTGCATTTTATGCCGCCCATAAGATTAACATTGCGAGCGGCGATTCATTTTCCAGGTTTACACTTGGTTGGAAAGACACAAAATTTTGCCTGTACCTAGCCCTAACAATGTTCTAGGGAGTGTTCGAAGCAGATTTCCCAATTTCGCAATGGTTTCTTTTATTGCAACTGTTTTGCAAATGCTAGCATCGCATACCTCAAGAAAAGTGCTGTATCTCGAAAACCATTAAAAAAAAATGGGAAATCTGCTTTGAAAACTCCCTAGAACGTTGTTAGGGCTAGGTACAGGCAAAATTTGTTTCTTTCCAACCAAGGGCAAACCTTGAAAATGAATCGCTGCTCGCAATGTTAATCTTATGGGCGGCAAAAAATGCAACGTCAGGTATAGCGGACCCTTAATCTATAGGCCAGTGTGTGAGCAGAACATGTGGCCTAACTACACCAACCCCGAACTCTACCACCTCTAGGAGGCTCCCAGATTGGTGGTGGAAGTCAAGAAGGCTCAACTGCTCTAGGTTGGGCACTTGGAGTGCATGCCAGTGAATCGTACTGTCAGAAGCCAGAGGGCAGACAACTACCGGGAAGACCACGCAGGAGATGGCTGGATGACGTTGAGGAGATTCTGAAGGAGCTGGTGGTGAGAGGGTCGCGGCGTCATGCCTTAGACTGTGCGACGACTATAGAGAACTGTGGCGGATGAGGTCGAAGCTCTACGACGCGACGGCCGTTGCGCCAGTGGGTGAGTAAGACCACGGCGACCACTTCCGTCCAGCACACTGTTATTCGGGGTCTGCGGTTGCTTGTCATACTCCTCCTTCACGCAGTCTAATTAAAATAATAGACTGGGTGAAGGAGGAGTACGATTACAACTCATAACTCATGATACTCATTTCTGCAAATCTTGTACCAAACCTGTAGTCAAAATTCAAAATGACATTTACATGGTACAAATGTACCTCAACAGGCCCGTATCCAGAAAGCGGTCATGGGGGGGGGGGGGTTTAGGGTCATGAGGGGGGGGGGGGGGGTTCGCCTATATTTTTTTGCTTCACGTTGGCATTACCATGTTAATTTTCCGCTCATAGGGGGGGTTTAACCCCCTAAACCCCCCCCCCCCCCCCGTGGATACGGCTATGTACCTCAACGTTATCAAATGGTAATACTGGTGATTAAAATCTCTTCGAAAAGCATTCGACTACGAACATAACCAAAAACACGATTCGAATGTCCCTGTTTCTACTGAATTCAGATTGATATCGGCCCGTGATTGGCTAAAGTCTGCTACCCGAGCTAAAATATGAAGATTAAGTCAACTTGCCGGTTACTTCCTCTTGGTACCTCGCAAATAGCCGAGTTGTGTTCGATAAGTAGCAATGGCAGACACGTGAAGATAAGTCTGAAGTGTTGGAGAGATGTGAATCACCTATCCCTATCCTCAACACACCATTATTTTTCAGACTAATCTGAATCACCACCGTATCATTCGTCCAGCCAGCCTGAATACATCTTCAGCTAGGCAGGTTCCGTGGCGATGCTGTGCTGTTGGTCTTCCATTCCCCACCCACACATTCTAACTAAAACTATGGAATATCTGCGGGAAGAGTCAGACATCAAGAACGCAGTCTCTGAACTTCACATCGCTTCTTCCATAGTAGATACATCTGAAACAATAACAGTAGTAGAGAGAACAGCAACTAGCCCAGTTCACGAATTATCCACCGTACTCAGCTGGCAGCACTTCAGTTAGCAGCTCCTCAGCCATAGTGGTAATACACGATGTGGACCTACAGTTTTAGTTGGGTTCCGAACTACCATAGCCTTGATATACATACGTTTCACTTGAGATACTGAACATATAAGAGATTAATGTTGATCAGAAAAATTTGGCTAGGATTGGGATTGCACCGGTGTTACCCGGCTCTCAATTTCCTTAAAGACAGCCACCTAGACCACTCAGCTATCGGGGCTGTTCAAAACAAAAACTTTAAGTTTATAATTTAGACTTCACCAGTGATATTCCCACTCTTCCTTCGCGTAATTTGGTGCCAATACTTCTTCGTCCACTGTTTCTTTCAGCTGGGTAGGTGCCATACCAACATAATTTGGAGTCTGCTGTGGTTTCTCAAACCCCTCCTTCACAAATTCGAATTAAAGATATGTACATAATTTATAAATTGGTACCCATTTGGGTCTTAAATAAATACATAATTAATAGTAATATAAACAAAGCATACATTACCAAAACCAAATAAAATGACTATCCGGCTGCAAATTCTTCTTATTCTTCATCTTGTTCTCAAGATCGTAATCTCAGGACTTCACAGACTTGAAACTCCTTCGTCCAGCCTTCCTTCAGCTGGGTAAATACCTACTGTTGGTCTTCGAATTCTTTCTTCACAAATTATTGGACCATGGAATCTGTGAAGGAAAAGGAAAGACTACGGCAGGAAATGCACGGGGGCGGAAGGTCTTACGATTAAGAGGACGCTATACCTGACGTGGCATTTTTTTCCGCCCATAAGATTAACATTGCAGGAGGCGATTCATTTTCAAGGTTTACCCTTGGTTGGAAAGACACAAAATTTTGCCTGTACCTAGCCCTAACAATGTTCTAGGGAGTGTTTGAAGCAGATTTCTCAATTTCTCACTGGTTTCTTTTATTGCAACTGTTTTGCAAATGCTAGCATCGCATACCTCAAGAAAAGTGCTGTATCTCGAAAACCATTAAAAAAAAATGGGAAATCTGCTTCGAACACTCCCTAGACCCTAGAACATTGTTAGGGCTAGGTACAGGCAAAATTTTGTGTCTTTCCAACCAAGAGTAAACCTTGAAAATGAATCGCCGCTCGCAATGTTAATCTTATGGGCGGCAAAAAATGCACCGTCAGGTATAGCGGACCCTTAAGACCGGCTGTGAGGCTTACGTGATTTGCGCCAAGGACTTGGCCCTGTAATAAGCGAAATCACTTATTTTGGGGGCCGAGTGGTAGCGGGAATGTGGAGAACTTGGCCAACATTTTTTATATCAAACCCTTTTAAGGGCTGTTGAGTTAGGCTAATTTTTGGAGGGTTATAAAATTGGCTGTTTTTTTTACACAGAGTGTTTTTGGACGGATAGAGTGTACACCCTCAGTGAATTATTAGGAATTAAATACTTTAGCGATAGATACTACCTGTTTGAAAGTACATTCATAATTTACTAACCGTGTGTCCCCGGAATGTCTTAATGTGCTTGTCAACTTTAAGTTGGCAGACATGTATGCACTGATCAGTGGAGCAGGAAGCAAAGGTCGTGTTGTCCTGCCAGTCCACGTCCATAGTGGCACCACTGTGGAACGAAAAATTCTGAATGCACCTCCCTGTATACCCATCCCATACACTCGCCGTCTGAAAAAAAGAACAACAAAGTTTAAATGGAAGTGGAAATACATGTAATTGTGTCAGTACAGCTCGTTCAATAGAACCGAGTTGAAGATATAACTCTTCATTCTCTCCCAAAAAATATGCTTGTACATACTTACTTATTTAATAACTTAAATGCAAAACTATACAACTGGATGCAAATGAAAGAAGTGCAACAACAATACGATGTCCCCACAGCTTCGTCCTAGAGGAGAGGGGGGCTGGATCGGGCACTGGCTCTCTGCTGCAGAGTTACGTTACAAGGTTCGCGGGAACCAGCAGAAAGTGTTGTCACCATATCACCGCGCAAACTGATACAGCTATCTGTAACGGTCTGACAGCAACTGAGGAAACACAAAAAGGTGGCCGAACCCCCCCCCCCCCCCCCCTCCCCCTCTACACCTTTTGGAAAAAGGCCTGAGTAAGGCCTTCAACGAGAGTGATTTTTCAGCTCGACCGTTCCTGTGACTCAGTGTTCTAGTTTTGTAGCCATCATGTTTTGTAATGAATACAATAAGTGCAGCGTACCTTGTCGGCGCCAGCACTCAGAAGAAATTGGTTCCGTGGGTTCCCCTTGACAGCAAAGATGGGACCTTTGTGCATACGAAGGGTTTTGAAAAGATGACCTTCCGATGTCCAAATGCGTGCGTAGCCGTCATCGGAGCCAGTTGCGAGAAAATGGCCAGCACCCTGCCAACATATACAAATAAGATGATTAATTCATAATAAAACATTACGTGCACGTACATCTCAAGATGATGGAAGGGGTAACGTATTTTCTCAGCTGTTGCACACATATTATACCCCTCCACATGGCTTTCATACTTTTTCGCACCTAAAACAGATGGAGATGGGCTATTAATGAAACATAACTCTACTTGGTGGTTATTGGAGGAGGAGAGCGGCCATTTTGTGCCTTTAAATTCTTCGTTAGAATAAAAAGAGTTACAAAGCAAGAATGAGTAAATAACTGCTTTGAAATGTTTTAACAACAGAGCTCTTATACTTCTCGGTACCTTATTCTGCAAAGTTGGCGCTGCAACTAGAGGGGCCCCTTCATATTTCTTGGTTCTCCTGAATCTGGTTGTTAAATCAGGTGCATCTCTGGTTGCATAGCCGTACTTCCTTGTGTTGCTGAGCCGCTCCCTCTCCTCAGTTACCTTTGCGTGCAGTAAAATTTTATATGGGTAAATACACTATACACGTTTCTGCCACTGTGAGAAGTTTAAGCGATCGAAAGCCATTCCTGCAGCTGGCCTAAACTAGAAGTTTGCGGACTACTTATTTTTAAGTTGCAGGATACCAAACAATAGGTTTGTGTTGCAACAACCCCATAATTTCGATTCCGATGAAAAAGAGATTGAGTGGTATGCTAAGACAGAAAAGTTTTGTGGTTTTTTATTGCTACGCGTCTTATAAAGAAGTAGCTGCTGTTCAGCTTTTTCAGTAATACTTTGACACGAAGTTTCCAGTTGAGGCCATTATCAACCGTGACAGCAAGCAATTTGGTGGTGGAAACATTCGTCATGTCTTTGTCAGCGATTTGGAAAGATGTAGTGTTCTGCGGTTTCGTACTAAAAGAGAGAATATATTTGTTTTTGTTTCATTCATTGCTGTGGAGCAAACGAACTTCTCAGGTTTGTCTGGCGAATGGTTATTTCTTTATTTCTAGATACAACAATCTTTGATGTAGTTCCAATTCGTATCTGGGACCCTAGATAGCTGAGTTAGGCATACAGCTTTGGAGAATTTCACCACATGCGGCTTGTTTACAGTTATGTTGAGTCGCTCAGCCGATAGTTTCTACATATTTAGATCTGTTGTAAAGGTATGACCTAATCCAGTTTAAAGGTATGCCTCTGATACCAACGCGATACGATTTTTCAAGCAACAGGTCGAAGTTGACACATTCAGAGGCGGCGATCAAGTCTTGGAACGCTCCAGCTGTGTTGTTTCGGTCGTGGTTGTGGTGAAAAAAAAAGTTGTGTTTATCCAGGAAGGATTCTAGCTGATCGTAATAGAGTTTTTCCATTACTTTAGATACGGCAGAGATTAACGCCTGTGTCAATGACTCGTATAAGTAGGAATTGACTAACCTTCCAATCAAGGGACATGACATGAGATGTCTTCGTCACGAGTGCAATGCTTCAGCACAACCGGTTTCGACTTGCGGGTGATGTCCCATACACGAGCCGTACCGTCCTTCGACACTGAGGCGAGGACGTCCTTTTCGGGGTTCCAAGTGCAACTGAACACTTGGCTCTCATGGCCCCGCAGAACTATCAGTTCGGTGGAAGAAATCTCTTCTGTAGTATCCTCTTCCATTGTCGTCTCCACTGCAGTTGGAGCAGGTCCTAAGAGGAAAGTTACAGAGCTTGTTACCTTAAGTGATTAACACCAACTCAATCACGCTCCGCAGAAACTTCACACGGGTTTATTATAACTGGAAACGGTGAATGAACCGTTTCCAAACAGCACTGACAGCACAGAGCGACATAGGTGACTCAAAGGCTGGGCAAGCTCTGACAAAGGCGGTATCTTTATAAAACCAACTGAAGACCAGAAAACTCCTCTGAGCCTATATAAATACATTTTCTGACATTTGGTATGATCAATTTTAAACTAGAAACTGTTTAAGACGGGTTTTCACGTCAATTTGAATAAACAAGTAACAATGCACAGGTTAGGTTAAGCCATTGCTCCGGAAGGCGTCTTTTAGTTTTTAGCAATAATTGAGGCTCACCAGACTCTTGAAGATATTTATATATGCGGGAATTTGTCTCAGAACTATAGAAAGCCATGTTTTAGTTTAGCTTATGCCGCTATTCGATGAAAAACTGAAAAACACGATCAGCATCAATCCAACGGACAAGCCGCCATCAGCCATCTTCCTTCCACAACAAACGTGGCAGCAGATATAGTTGAAGGGCAAACAAAATATTAATTTAAATTAGATATTATTTATCGTTAAAATATATAATTTAGATTATAAATTTTATTTAATTTCTATTTAACTTTTCTATATTACATAAATATATTTACAAATTAATAGAAAATATTTATATTTCAGTTTGTAGTGTTGGCACACTGTCGTAATATTTGAACGATTGGCGCCAGCGAGTTCTTAACGTTTTTCTGTTTTTCTGTTAATTTGATTATTATAATTCTCTGATTATCATGGACAGACTACAAAGAGTTGCAATATTAGCGCAAGTACGAAGGCTCCGAAACGGAATCCAAAAATTAGATTTTTCCCAGGTGTCCATAGGGCAAACTTTGGCTAAAATTATGGGTTTTCCACACGTTCTGAAGTGCTAAATTATTTATATAATTATTACTAAAAAAGTAGTGTTTTTGAAAAATATTGTTTTAAAAGATTGTAAGACAGAAAAAGATTGCTTGTGTTAAAACAATATTTGATTATCAAGTGGTTTTGTGTGGTGGTTTGGAACCCACCTAAAACTGTAGGTCCCCATCGTTCACACGATGGTGGGGGAGCTGGTATTTGGTAGTGCTGCCAGCTGAGCACAATGGATAGTTCTTGAAATGGTCTAAGTAGTTGCTGGACTTGTATACCCCCGGCGCCCAACCCTCCGCTAGAGGAGAAGGTAAGTGTTTTTGTGGATAATTATTAACAGTTGGATGGACTACCTACCTATTTGTCTATTACATTTCTAGTGCTATTTGCAAACCTGCAAGTCATTTAGTGTTGTACGGATTTTTTGCTTTGCTTTGTTTTGCTTTGCCGCACCCAGACTACCCAGAGGATCCATTGTAGAAGAAGTTTTGGTATATTTTCGAACCCGCGGGATGGCACACCTATAGACCTGAAGCCAGTGGTGACTGTGGTGGAGGCTGTGGTGGCGAAACTCTATCCTCAGCTGGAGGGTCTTCTGGAGTCTGGAGGGGATGTTGTTGTTTGCGTCCTTTGAGGCTCTACTGGAGGACGTGGCATTCTCGGCCTCTAAATGGGAAAAGGCAGTTTTTAACTTGTTGTTTTGCTGTACAAGACGGTGGCGTTCTAGTTGATAGGTATGTGGTCTGCACGATTCCAACACTCAATCGTCCTTGCTACCAAAACGGCTAGTGATTCGTCAGCTTGTTATTCATACCTACATGCATGCATGCATGGCGACTTCTCTAGGGACCAAATCCCCCACAGTCGACTATCCACTATGCGAATGCGCCCTGAATCAAGCTATTCATTATCACTATAATTATTTAGGTCCTATATTGACATAACAAAATACCAGCCACCTTAGATTAATATTTTTTAATATTTATATAATATAACTATTATTTTATTAGGTACCTATGTATAAGTGCCTAGGTATATATCACACGCACCACAACACAATATTCTTTCCATCAGTACCTATCAAATACCTACCTACCAGTTATTTTAAAAAATATGCCTCCTGTAAAACTATATTTATTACAAGGTAAGGATGGGTTTCACAAGTCTGTAAAGTTGACTATAGTGTTGCCTAATAGTTGACTATAAACGTAGGTACCTGGCGATTTGGGGAAACTAGACAACGACTTGGCGAAATTTAAAAGCAAAAAAATAATCTGAAATCGGTTGGAACTTTTTACAGAGAACTTGAGAAGTGCTCGGTGTCTACTGCCAAGACAACTCTTACAGGACAGATGAACTGTATGACTAATAGCGAGAAATGAGCGATGCGTGTCAGTCTCATAGAAAACGTTGTCGAAATGTTGACTAGTCTATTTTCTCTGACGAGTCGAACAGTCACGCCTTCTCCTGTTTCCCTGTTCACCGATCCAAATCAACATATTATATACCTAGTAGGTAAGTATGTGCCTAGGTACAAAAAACTTAATTTTTAGTATAATGGAATGTGTAGTTATTTCACGTAAGTCTTAGCTGAAACTCTGAAACCTCATACCTAGTAGAAAATTATCAAACAAAATAAGAACAGAACTGTAGGAAATGTAAACTACTGTAGAAATACATACACCTAGAACTTTATAAGACATTCAACACTGATAATATCATTCTTTAAAAGTTTTGAGTAGTATGGGACTGGAATCTCCCTTATACATTCAGATATTTCACGATACAATGCTTTTTGATGTCTAATCTATCTAGGAGCAATGTGGTTACGAACAAACATGTTATCATGCGAACACTGACACTACAACAACTACTGACTAACCTACTTTCCGAAATTCGCGAACTGCATCTAAACAGTGCGAAATGATTAGATACCGAAACAAACTGTTGTTGGGTGTTGTTAAATTATTCATGAATTTTATGCAACAACAAAAAAAATGGTCAAAAGTTTCAAATTCAAAGCCAAATAGGCATCCCTCCAAATTTTTTGTGTTTGTTAACCTTATAAATGTTTTTATAAATGCCGGTTTTAGGGGCAGAAAATACGATCTGAAGATATTTCTTATCTTATCTTATGTAAACATTTCTTTGATTTTTATTCAATGGATCTTTCCTGTCAGAATGCACCTTTAGTACTGACACGCAGACCTGGTGCATGCTCACGGTATTCAGACGAGGGCGGCTATTCAGGCACGTCACGCCTGAGATAACAGTTCGAGATAAAATAAGTTATAAGAGCAAAAGCAGAAATTCCTTCAAATTTCTTTTATTCAAAATTTGTAATGAAAGTACAGAAAATGAGTTGATATTTGTGATGGCTCGCTGAGGAGGGATGCCTGTATTGTGAACTAACCGTAATCTGTTAATAAAACGTTTCACAAGTGCATTTTACTTTTGCATCAAAATTTTGAAGTGATACCAAAAAGGGGCTCGAAATGGCTGTAGATGCTTCTTCATGTTTCTTCTTCTTCTTCTTCGTCAAATAAACTGTCATCGTCTGAATGATCTGGCTTGGTTTTACAATGTACCCGCAAAACTTCCGGTGGTAGCCACATGTCCAGATCTGTAAAGAGTTCTCCGAAATAACAAAAATTTGGACTTGGGTTGAAACAAACTTTTTCAAATTTCTTCGAAAGCAGTCATAAGGCTGAGTTCAAAATGAGATTATTTTTTTGGCTGATCAGACGGTGATAGGACAGCTCAACATTTCAATAAGTGTGAAAAGGAGTCCTCAAGAAGCGAGCTCTATCTTACGAGTGAGACGAGATGTCTCATTTCTAGTTCAGCCCCACCATTCACACTTTCATTTGATCGACTCCTTGGGGAAAGCTTCGTTTCAATACGTTTATTTGCATAATTGTACACATTTGTGACTTTCCGTGCCAGATACACATTTCTTCAATTAAGTACTTTTGAGCTGTCTTATACCCGTCGGTATAGAAAATGAACTAATTCGAACCTTCGTCGACGCTGATTCCATCTGGGTCTGTGAAAATATTGGGAGTTTCCTTGGTGAGGGTTAGGCGTGGCCACGATCTCCTTTTGACAGCCTTGGGCATGACCACCCGCACGCAGAATGGGGTCACCTCCATGGTAACGGACTCCCAGTACACAGTGCCATACAGCTTAGCTTCCGCCCGATACCGATTTCCTTTGCGGTCGAAACAGCTAGAGAAAACGTTTTGATGCTTTTAGAGGTGGTTAAAACGTACTTAAAGCCTTGAAGAGTGAAGACGATATTTTTAAGAATCTGTTTTCCACAAAACCTGTGCTTTAGCTGTTAAGTGAGAGAGAGAGTTTGAAGCCTGTCGGTATAAGCAACTATTGGATATTTGTTCTGAAATATAATGTGGCATTTTAACATCAGATACGAGTTTCACATGTTGTGGTATTATGTTCGAGTGTAAAAAATTGTCAAAAGTTAATCGAATCGTAAAATCATAAATATTAAACTGCTTTCAAAAGTTATAAGGACATTATTGCCTACTGTATCTCAGAACGCTAACAATTTGCTCAGAAAATGGGCATTCCTGGTCAACTTGTGTATTTACCCTGAAGTACCAGACTGAAATGACTCATCTATTATGACCATCTATTACAAAAAATATTAGTATTTTTGTAAATATACTTACGTGATGGAGTAGGAAGTGTTGTCGCCAGTTAGGAACTTTCTGCGGACGTCGAGAATGTTAAATCTGAGTATGATGTAGAGGTCGTCTTGTCGCCAAAACGTTTTCGGGGTCAATGCTGGGAGTCATCCCAACATTGCAGACTCCTCATCATCTATTTCATTGCTTTCCCTGTTTACTTGCCCACCTTCATCCACAAAGGACTCCTCCGTCTTGCTGAGCAAAGTTTCAACTTCGTTTTTCTTTTCTCGATCTTGAATGATCTCGATGTGTTTTTTGCGCTCTTCAGCCGCCTATAATGAAGATAAGGGAGTCAGTAATGCCAACAGCTAAATTCCATTGAATTCGGTGAAGCTGCATGTAAAGGGAACGTTCAAATAAAGGTTGAAAGGTTGCTATACTCCACGCGCATCTTGGATGACAGTAACTTCACACATTGTTTTAAAAAAAACACAGGGTTCCCAAAATTGTTTTTTATAATCCACGCAATGGCATAATACATGCCTACATGATAGGGGATATATTCAGTGAAAGGAGCATACCTCATTGACATTATCTTTCAGTTCATGATCGACCCCATTTAGAAATGTTACATCACAGCAGATGAAATCATTCATCTTTATCTCATACGGAGGGCTAATTGGGATTCTAGACTCTCCACAGCCACCCTCAGTCTCACTTTGTCCTGGATCGGTAAGTACCGATTTCCGCTCGTCCATATGTTTTTCTTCCTCGTCATCTTCGTCCTTTTGGACTTCAGGATCCACTATTTCAATGTCTTGAAGAAAGCTCGCATTGTCCTCGTTGGCCATAAGAACTCCTTTCTCAACAGCTAGCTTGTTGAACGACTGGCCCCGCGAATTCATCAAATTGATAGCATATAGAGCGCCTCTGGTTTTTGTGGGTTTACCATTAAGTTTCTCGGCCGTCAAATAGCAAGTTTCCAGTCCGTCCCGCGTGAAGTTATATATTTCGTCAAGAAAATCTTCGGAAGGTGACTCAGGATGCACTACTCCACCCAAACTGCACTCGATTGCCTGTAATTTACACAAGTTTCACTAAGTATATTTAGTTATGAATACTCGACAGATCTACAAAACTACACCAAATCTTTTTATAGCATGTTTCAAACATCTGTCTTCGGCCTGTCACACAATCAGTCAAAAACCCAAGGGGTTTTCCGCCGACGACGGGGCCAAGGTTAGGTTACGTTAAGTGGACTATCCGTCCACATAAAGCGACTTTAGCTTCCCAAGGTAAAAACAGTCATCCACTTTCCCAAACGCTCGACACGTTCGGTTTGTGGTGAGGGTTTCTTCGGAACGCCTCTAAAAAACAGAACCGCTGTTACTTGTAAAGACACATTCTTCCTAGACGTACATCATATACGTCTAGGGAGAATGTGCGGAAGCAATCACCTGGAACGGCAGACGAGCAATCAGAGGACGAGTTATGGGAACGATCAGACCCAGCTGCAACCACTGCTCGTCCCCATAGTCAACGAAGTGACATAGAGCCAGATCCTCCTTGATATCCATAATTTCAGCACGGTTCCAAAAGCCCCTGAAAAATCAGCCACCGCACATTAAGGCTGTAGGTATATACATTCTCGACGAACTCCACCAAAACCACTGTGCGGAAGTAAATATTCGACAAAAAATTTGTTTACATATTAGTACCACCGGAGACTGGTATTTGAAATATCGTATTGGTTGTGTCTACTCTAAAAGCTAAACATAGTGTGCTATTTGAACGCGAAACGATCAAGTGAAAGTAGGACACTATGTTTAGCTTTTACTGGAGAAAAAGTAGAGAAATGGTGTTGCAATTACCCACTTCCGTAAGGGAAATAAAAATTGTCAAAATGTAAAATGGCGTCGTGAAATAGTACAAACATTTATCAAGCTTTTCTACTAAATGTGACGATAAAATCATACATTTTTTAGTCCGAATCGTTACAAAAAAAATATTACGCGTGAGGTAGTGTTGTGTTTTCGCGATCTGTCAAAAAAACATGTGGGCTGGTAGTTGACTGTTTAAACCCGCTCCTGTGGGCTTATATCTCCATTTCATGCAAAAATACAACACTACCTCACGACAAAGAGTCACAGGTTTACATCCCCCTATAAACACTTTTCACTCGCCTTGTAACTTCGGAGTAGGGCTTGAAGTACGTAGCATTGCAAACCAAATACGTGTATTCCACCTTAACATCACAGTCATTCAAGCCGGGAAATGCACAACAAAGGAATGAATAGAAAGAAATAAAACTTACTCATTATTTTTCGCAAGACAAACATCTCCTACCCGTACACGAAATTTTCTTCTGGAGGACAGACATCTCTCGCCCTCATACTCGCACTTCCTTTCAATGTCTTTCAATCTGAAACAAAAAACGATGAAAAAAAAAATAATTAACCAGTATTTCACAAATCCTTCTTTATATCCGCCTTCACTTTCAGGTCATGCTACTCTCATATGGCAAAAGGCAGAGACGTAAAATAGGCAATATTTGATAAATTTTTAACTTTGAATCGCTAGAAACAAGGATGTCATGGAACTGATTACACCGTCCGAATATAGCACCTACTTGCTGCGTACCTCGGGTACGCAAATTCTGCCACTAGTGGCCAAAATTTATTATGTCGAAAGACGGTGAGGGAGGGTCTGCAAGGTGGGGGGGGATTGTTCGGCCAATTGAGAGCGTATACCCGCTGGAGATGGTGGGGACAATGACAAATTAAGACGACGATCGAGGCACTGAGTTCCATGACATAATGACAGATGAGGTGAGCTATAGAAGCGGCCGTGTGGTGCGCAGTCCCGCTACTTTTGCTATCTGATATTTTTGTTTTGTCCGGTTTTGAGTTAGATCTTGTTGGTACAATGGCGGGGAGATAGAAGGCCTTCGAATCGGGCAAACTCCATATGGTTAACAGTGGATAGTGACACCGACCATTAATGCCTGTCCTCTACTTACAGATCCATGTACTTCTTATTCTTCACAAAAATGCGAGCACTACTGTCAGCAGAAGAGAATTCCACGACAGGCATTTCTTCTTGAAAATGCGCCCAGTCAGGTCTTATGAGCTTCACCCGCTTATCTGAAAGAGATCAGTTACTAATTAATTACTGACGGCAGGTACAAGCGCCAACAAGTTACACCACTACGCTGGATTTATGTTATTGTATGCTTAGCTTATGACAAGTGTCTTGCGATTGCACTTGTTTCCTTCCAATATCACGTGTCATAAGCTAAACATATGATAATATAAATCCGATGACGCACGGGTACCTGATGGCCAAAGAAACGACCGCCACGTGCTTTTATTGTCAGTGTCTCCTCACCGTGGAGCATGTACTAATTCCACCAGCCGCGAACTCAGGGCGGGCTCGGATCCACCCCGAGTGCGGTGCTGGGGAGAGTGGGGATGATGCTGGGACCATTTCTGCCTTTGTGGCAGTCTTGAGTGCCATGGGGCTAATGCTCAAATTGTGCGGATACCCTCCCGGGTAAAAAAAAAAAAAATAAAGGGTCCGACAACAGTCGCACTTAACTTTCTCGCCCCATGTGATTTTTTTTTTTGTTGATTTTTTTGAGATTTTTTTGCGGGCGTAATTTTTAAGCAATCCAAAATCGGTTGGAAATGACCCAAGAGCATCTATCTGAGATCACTCCCACCAAGTTTCATGGCTGTCATTCTATTACTGTAGTCCCAAATGCGTTCCGACCATTCAAAAACGTGGTTTCTCATTCTCAACTCATTTTCGACACTTTTTTGACAAAAACGGCCGTAATTTTGAAGATAACATAATTCTGTTCGACAAATGTTTAAGTTACATGGTTCGACACAAATTTATCAAATTTCATGACAATCGGTCAATAAATGTGAATGGCGCCGAAACGATCGAACTTTGGTCCAGAACGGCCGTAATTTTCAACCAATTCAATTTTAGTTGAAAATGACCTCGAAGCATCTATTTGTCAACACACATACCAATTTTCAGTGTTATAGATTGAAAAGTGTACCGTCGGCGCTTGTCTAACTAACCAAAAACACGATTTTTGAATTATTTTGGTGGTTTTTTGACAATAGCGGCCGCAATTTTTGACCAATCAAAAAATCCTTGAAAATGCCCCTCGGCAGTGATTTTAGACAGGTCCATACCAAATTTCATCAAAATCGGATGAACGGTATAGGCGCTAGAGCACTGCACGGACTGACGGACTGACGGACGGACTGACGGACGGACGGACTGACGGACGGACGGACGGACAGACTTTTTCCAGAAACCACTTTTTTGGACTCAGGGGACCCCCAGGATCATGGGAAACCCAAAATCTCAATTTCGAAATTTTGCACGAAAACAATACTTTCTCGCCATATATGGCTAGCGAGAAAGTAAAAAGCAGTACAGACACAGGAGCCGATCCAATTGCATTTTCACTTGAGATTTTGAAAGGGGCTCTGGGTAAGCGAGTTAGATTTCCGTTTTCTGACCTTTTTACTTTCTCGCCCGTATGTAATACATGGGCTGAGAAAGTTATGTCTTCGTGCAAAATTTCGATTTTGAGATTTTGGGTTTCCCATGATCCTGGAGGTCCCCCGAGTCCAAAAAAGTGGTTTTTAAAAAATGTCCGTCCGACGTACGTACGTACGTCAGTCTGTCGCGCAACTGGACGTCACACCGTTCGTCCGATTTTGCTCAAATTCGGTATGTAGGTACCTAATGTAAATATCTGGACAGGTTTTTTGATAAATATTGATAACTCAAAAATTGCGCCTGCTATGGTCAAAAAAAGGCAAAAAATCGTGTTTTTTGACAGTTAAGAAGGGCTGGAAGCTACGTATATCAAGTTGGAACCTTGAAAATTTGCGAAAGTGTTTTTGAATAGATGCTTTTAGGTCTTTTACAATCACTTGGAGGTGGGCCAATAACTTGGCCCAGTTTTGGCCCAAACGCGTTGGTCGTCACTCCGGTAGCACTATTCGATCGATTTCAATAAAAATTGGTAGGGAGGTGTACATTAACCTAGTTTTATGTTTTACCGAACGAAATTTATCCAACATAATAATTATGGCCAATATTGGCATTATCGTACGAAAATTTTCCAAAAATGGAAATCACGTTTTTGATTGGTTCAGACGGATTTGCAACAACCCTAATCGACAGATTTCCTTGAAAATTGGTGAAAGTGGTCTCAGATAGATGCTTCAAGGTCATTTTCAAGAGATTTTCAATTACTTGAAAATTAAGGCCGTGACATGGAAAATAGAAAACACGTACTTTGCGCGTCGAACGACACTTCACCATTTGACGGATATGTTTGAAATCCGGTGAGTAGGTGCATAAAATTATTGTCCAGTGTATGGCAAAATATTTTTTAGAAAAAGTTAAAATTTTGGTCCAAAAAAAATAAATTACGTAAAAAAAAAATCAAAATTTTCGATACCGCTGGCGAAAAAATTGCGAGAAAGTCTAGTGCGACCATTGTCGGACCCTTTATTTTATCTACCTGTAACGTTGCTATTTGATTAGAATTTTGGTGGTCTGGACTTGGTTCAATCTCTTGTCGGTAGTGATTTATTAAGAAAATATTCTGAAATATTGCAACGGCCTCGCCTTTTGTGAAAAAACAACTTTTCTTGTCTAAAAAAATTAGCTCTATTTTACCCCTACATATTAAATTACCTGGAAGAGGAGGAGGTTTGATTCCCGCTTCTGAGCATAGGCGTACGAGATGAGTGAGATGGTCTGAGTTCTTGGAGGCACCCGCCTGTAGCAGCTCCTCCGCTAGCACACGCTCCGTAATGGTGGTGTTGCAAGACGACAGGTAGCGCATCACACAGATGCGGTCCATGACAAGCCTGTTGCTCAGCGCCATTCGCACTGTGCCCTGTTCATTTCGATTAATTTAGAATTAATTACTATCCACAGTGAGTATTTCGCGTCAGCCAAATTGGTTAATGATTCAAAATAACCTGACACCACGATTGGATGGATCCGTAGACCTCTTGGCACATGAATGAGGTTTTCTGACATCTTCCCCAGAATTCCGAGGGGCATTAGTTGTTTGTTCTGCCACTAACCTGAAGTCTACTTTCTACAAAACATATACTCGTACGTATAAATGAATGTCTACCTGCCAACGCTCTTGTTCCGTAAGAGGCCTGCTGATCGCCCTGTTCAGAATCTCCATTGACTCCACGCTCCAACCCACGTCAAAGTCACATGGCACGAGGCCCAGCACGTGAACTGGAACGGATTGAGCTGGGTAACTGGATAACTTCTGAGGGAGCTCCCATAGCTTATGCACCTGTTCATAACAACTGGCTATTTTAAGAACTTCTTTACGTGATTCCAGCAGTGTCAACTTCACGAAGACTAAAAACTGCCTTTGTGCACGGCCAATGCACAAGACATTGAAATATTTTTTTCTTGAAACCTGGTGACGTTTGGCCATATTTAATCTCGAAGAAGACAACTGCAAGTTGCGTAACGTTCAAGAAATAAATCGAATTAAATATAATAGCCAAGACTTAAAAATTAAATTTAAAATTTGGGGAGAAAAATTATTTTGTTTACTTCCAAACGCGACCATGAAAAAATGATTAATAAAATTGGGGTTAATAGAACATTAAAGACACCGCTCAATGTTCACTTGAACCAATCGAAACTGACCTCATTAATGCAATAAAAACAGTGTACTTACTTAGTCAATTCTTGTAAGAACATAAAGGAAGCAAAAATTCATTAAAATGACTACTGGTTAATTCACAGTATTTGCACAACCAAACACCAATAAACCCACTTATCCAAAATGTGGAGTCTGTTTGGTTGTGCAAACACTGTGAAGTAACCATAAGTCATTCTAATGAATTTTTGCACAATTTATGTTCTTAAAAGAATTGACTAAGTGCACTGTTTTTATTGCAATAAGGAGGTTGATTTCGATGAAAATATGAGAAAAGTGCTTTGTTTTGGTCCAGGTGAATGTAAATAAGCAGAAGTCGGCCGATTTCATTTTAATGATCGCGGTGACTTAGCTATATCACAGAGGTGAAGGACATTTTACCTTCAAGAAGAGGACGCCTCCGATGTCCAGGAAACGAACCTTAACAGCTTTGGGTTGTTCCATGGAGTCCCGGGTAACGATCTGCTCAATTTTCCCTCGGAAAAACTCGTCGAAATCGTTTTTTACTGCACACGCACCGCCCAATGAGACCACACCAAGTTTACAGCTACAAACACAAATTAGGTAAGGTGAGTTCCATCACACGAAATGAATACCTGGGAAATAGCACACAGCGTCATGCCTGCAAGACAAGTAGTGTTGGCCCAACTTCACATGCATCCTATTATTACATAACTAATTTGTACCTATGTCAGTTTAAAATAAAGGTAATCATAATCACATTTTCTACAAGCTTACCACTTGTTCTTGTCCTTGAAGTGATCAGCGAGAGCCTGCAAGATTTCCGGATAGTGCCTATCGAACTCGTGCCGCTTTCCCTCGGCGTCTTCGGCGCTGATGAGATGCGCGGCGAACGTGGCTCCATCAAGTGCTTTGATAGGGGTAAACACCACCTCACCGCTCCAATGAGAGTTCGGGGCGGGCGCATCTAGTTCGGGGATGATAACGTGGCGAGAGAGGCAGGACTTACCCAATTTACACTCGCCACGCCCTACCAGATGCTCGCACAGAAATAGCTGTCCCTTGTCTAGCTCTACTCTTCGCATCACATCCTGCATAGAAAAATTATGTGAATCTTTTGACCCCAGTAGTGGTATTCCCTTTCTCGAACGCCAGAAAACCCTTTAAAAATTGATTGTAAGAAGATGAGGCACGCCATGATGCAATATATGGAGAAGAGTTCTTCTTAGAGGAACTTATGAATGTGATAATTGAGAGGGTTTTCTGGCGTTCGAGAAAGGGAAAATCACTGCTGGACCCCTCAGGACCCCATTAAGACCGATTGAAACCCACCTGTATTTTCACCGACTATCAAGGCAGACATGAAAAAAAGAAAAAAAAGTGACATGATTAGTAGTTGCTGTTGCAGGACTCCTGATTATTTGTACTCTTAACCCTAAAATAGAACATTACTAAACGCCTCGTCTTCTATTTTGTTACTTTCTCGCCCGTATGTAATACATGTAATTTTTATAATCCACGCAATGGCATAATACATGCCTACATGATAGGGGATATATCCAGTGAAAGGAGCATACCTCATTGACATTATCTTTCAGTTCATGATCGACCCCATTTAGAAATGTTACATCACAGCAGATGAAATCATTCATCTTTATCTCATACGGAGGGCTAATTGGGATTCTAGACTCTCCACAGCCACCCTCAGTCTCACTTTGTCCTGGATCGGTAAGTACCGATTTCCGCTCGTCCATATGTTTTTCTTCCTCGTCATCTTCGTCATCTTCGTCCTTTTGGACTTCAGGATCCACTATTTCAATGTCTTGAAGAAAGCTCGCATTGTCCTCGTTGGCCATAAGAACTCCTTTCTCAACAGCTAGCTTGTTGAACGACTGGCCCCGCGAATTCATCAAATTGATAGCATATAGAGCGCCTCTGGTTTTTGTGGGTTTACCATTAAGTTTCTCGGCCGTCAAATAGCAAGTTTCCAGTCCGTCCCGCGTGAAGTTATATATTTCGTCAAGAAAATCTTCGGAAGGTGACTCAGGATGCACTACCCCACCCAAACTGCACTCGATTGCCTGTAATTTACACAAGTTTCACTAAGTATATTTAGTTATGAATACTCGACAGATCTACAAAACTACACCAAATCTTTTTATAGAATGTTTCAAACATCTGTCTTCGGCCTGTCACACAATCAGTCAAAAACCCAAGGGGTTTTCCGCCGACGACGGGGCCAAGGTTAGGTTACGTTAAGTGGACTATCCGTCCACATAAAGCGACTTTAGCTTCCCAAGGTAAAAACAGTCATCCACTTTCCCAAACGCTCGACACGTTCGGTTTGTGGTGAGGGTTTCTTCGGAACGCCTCTAAAAAACAGAACCGCTGTTACTTGTAAAGACACATTCTTCCTAGACGTACATCATATACGTCTAGGGAGAATGTGCGGAAGCAATCACCTGGAACGGCAGACGAGCAATCAGAGGACGAGTTATGGGAACGATCAGACCCAGCTGCAACCACTGCTCGTCCCCATAGTCAACGAAGTGACATAAAGCCAGATCCTCCTTGATATCCATAATTTCAGCACGGTTCCAAACGCCCCTGAAAAATCAGCCACCGCACATTAAGGCTGTAGGTATATACATTCTCGACGAACTCCACCAAAACCACTGTGCGGAAGTAAATATTCGACAAAAAATTTGTTTACATATTAGTACCACCGGAGACTGGTATTTGAAATATCGTATTGGTTGTGTCTACTCTAAAAGCTAAACATAGTGTGCTATTTGAACGCGAAACGATCAAGTGAAAGTAGGACACTATGTTTAGCTTTTACTGGAGAAAAAGTAGAGAAATGGTGTTGCAATTACCCACTTCCGTAAGGGAAATAAAAATTGTCAAAATGTAAAATGGCGTCGTGAAATAGTACAAACATTTATCAAGCTTTTCTACTAAATGTGACGATAAAATCATACATTTTTTAGTCCGAATCGTTACAAAAAAAATATTACGCGTGAGGTAGTGTTGTGTTTTCGCGATCTGTCAAAAAAACATGTGGGCTGGTAGTTGACTGTTTAAACCCGCTCCTGTGGGCTTATATCTCCATTTCATGCAAAAATACAACACTACCTCACGACAAAGAGTCACAGGTTTACATCCCCCTATAAACACTTTTCACTCGCCTTGTAACTTCGGAGTAGGGCTTGAAGTACGTAGCATTGCAAACCAAATACGTGTATTCCACCTTAACATCACAGTCATTCAAGCCGGGAAATGCACAACAAAGGAATGAATAGAAAGAAATAAAACTTACTCATTATTTTTCGCAAGACAAACATCTCCTACCCGTACACGAAATTTTCTTCTGGAGGACAGACATCTCTCGCCCTCATACTCGCACTTCCTTTCAATGTCTTTCAATCTGAAACAAAAAACGATGAAAAAAAAAATAATTAACCAGTATTTCACAAATCCTTCTTTATATCCGCCTTCACTTTCAGGTCATGCTACTCTCATATGGCAAAAGGCAGAGACGTAAAATAGGCAATATTTGATAAATTTTTAACTTTGAATCGCTAGAAACAAGGATGTCATGGAACTGATTACACCGTCCGAATATAGCACCTACTTGCTGTGTACCTCGGGTACGCAAATTCTGCCACTAGTGGCCAAAATTTATTATGTCGAAAGACGGTGAGGGAGGGTCTGCAAGGTGGGGGGGATTGTTCGGCCAATTGAGAGCGTATACCCGCTGGAGATGGTGGGGACAATGACAAATTAAGACGACGATCGAGGCACTGAGTTCCATGACATAATGACAGATGAGGTGAGCTATAGAAGCGGCCGTGTGGTGCGCAGTCCCGCTACTTTTGCTATCTGATATTTTTGTTTTGTCCGGTTTTGAGTTAGATCTTGTTGGTACAATGGCGGGGAGATAGAAGGCCTTCGAATCGGGCTAACTCCATAAGGTTAACAGTGGATAGTGACACCGACCATTAATGCCTGTCCTCTACTTACAGATCCATGTACTTCTTATTCTTCACAAAAATGCGAGCACTACTGTCAGCAGAAGAGAATTCCACGACAGGCATTTCTTCTTGAAAATGCGCCCAGTCAGGTCTTATGAGCTTCACCCGCTTATCTGAAAGAGATCAGTTACTAATTAATTACTGACGGCAGGTACAAGCGCCAACAAGTTACACCACTACGCTGGATTTATGTTATTGTATGCTTAGCTTATGACAAGTGTCTTGCGATTGCACTTGTTTCCTTCCAATATCACGTGTCATAAGCTAAACATATGATAATATAAATCCGATGACGCACGGGTCCCTGATGGCCAAAGAAACGACCACCACGTGCTCCTATTGTCAGTGTCTCCTCACCGTGGAGCATGTACTAATTCCACCAGCCGCGAACTCAGGGCGGGCTCGGATCCACCCCGAGTGCGGTGCTGGGGAGAGTGGGGATGATGCTGGGACCATTTCTGCCTTTGTGGCAGTCTTGCGTGCCATGGGGCTAATGCTCAAATTGTGCGGATACCCTCCCGGGTAAAAAAAAAAAAAAAAAGCAGTACAGACACAGGAGCCGATCCAATTGCATTTTCACTGGAGATTTTGAAAGGGGCTCTGGGTAAGCGAGTTAGATTTCCGTTTTCTGACCTTTTTTTATCTACCTGTAACGTTGCTATTTGATTAGAATTTTGGTGGTCTGGACTTGGTTCAATCTCTTGTCGGTAGTGATTTATTAAGAAAATATTCTGAAATATTGCAACGGCCTCGCCTTTTGTGAAAAAACAACTTTTCTTGTCTAAAAAAATTAGCTCTATTTTACCCCTACATATTAAATTACCTGGAAGAGGAGGAGGTTTGATTCCCGCTTCTGAGCATAGGCGTACGAGATGAGTGAGATGGTCTGAGTTCTTGGAGGCACCCGCCTGTAGCAGCTCCTCCGCTAGCACACGCTCCGTAATGGTGGTGTTGCAAGACGACAGGTAGCGCATCACACAGATGCGGTCCATGACAAGCCTGTTGCTCAGCGCCATTCGCACTGTGCCCTGTTCATTTCGATTAATTTAGAATTAATTACTATCCACAGTGAGTATTTCGCGTCAGCCAAATTGGTTAATGATTCAAAATAACCTGACACCACGATTGGATGGATCCGTAGACCTCTTGGCACATGAATGAGGTTTTCTGACATCTTCCCCAGAATTCCGAGGGGCATTAGTTGTTTGTTCTGCCACTAACCTGAAGTCTACTTTCTACAAAACATATACTCGTACGTATAAATGAATGTCTACCTGCCAACGCTCTTGTTCCGTAAGAGGCCTGCTGATCGCCCTGTTCAGAATCTCCATTGACTCCACGCTCCAACCCACGTCAAAGTCACATGGCACGAGGCCCAGCACGTGAACTGGAACGGATTGAGCTGGGTAACTGGATAACTTCTGAGGGAGCTCCCATAGCTTATGCACCTGTTCATAACAACTGGCTATTTTAAGAACTTCTTTACGTGATTCCAGCAGTGTCAACTTCACGAAGACTAAAAACTGCCTTTGTGCACGGCCAATGCACAAGACATTGAAATATTTTTTTCTTGAAACCTGGTGACGTTTGGCCATATTTAATCTCGAAGAAGACAACTGCAAGTTGCGTAACGTTCAAGAAATAAATCGAATTAAATATAATAGCCAAGACTTAAAAATTAAATTTAAAATTTGGGGAGAAAAATTATTTTGTTTACTTCCAAACGCGACCATGAAAAAATGATTAATAAAATTGGGGTTAATAGAACATTAAAGACACCGCTCAATGTTCACTTGAACCAATCGAAACTGACCTCATTAATGCAATAAAAACAGTGTACTTACTTAGTCAATTCTTGTAAGAACATAAAGGAAGCAAAAATTCATTAAAATGACTACTGGTTAATTCACAGTATTTGCACAACCAAACACCAATAAACCCACTTATCCAAAATGTGGAGTCTGTTTGGTTGTGCAAACACTGTGAAGTAACCATAAGTCATTCTAATGAATTTTTGCACAATTTATGTTCTTAAAAGAATTGACTAAGTGCACTGTTTTTATTGCAATAAGGAGGTTGATTTCGATGAAAATATGAGAAAAGTGCTTTGTTTTGGTCCAGGTGAATGTAAATAAGCAGAAGTCGGCCGATTTCATTTTAATGATCGCGGTGACTTAGCTATATCACAGAGGTGAAGGACATTTTACCTTCAAGAAGAGGACGCCTCCGATGTCCAGGAAACGAACCTTAACAGCTTTGGGTTGTTCCATGGAGTCCCGGGTAACGATCTGCTCAATTTTCCCTCGGAAAAACTCGTCGAAATCGTTTTTTACTGCACACGCACCGCCCAATGAGACCACACCAAGTTTACAGCTACAAACACAAATTAGGTAAGGTGAGTTCCATCACACGAAATGAATACCTGGGAAATAGCACACAGCGTCATGCCTGCAAGACAAGTAGTGTTGGCCCAACTTCACATGCATCCTATTATTACATAACTAATTTGTACCTATGTCAGTTTAAAATAAAGGTAATCATAATCACATTTTCTACAAGCTTACCACTTGTTCTTGTCCTTGAAGTGATCAGCGAGAGCCTGCAAGATTTCCGGATAGTGCCTATCGAACTCGTGCCGCTTTCCCTCGGCGTCTTCGGCGCTGATGAGATGCGCGGCGAACGTGGCTCCATCAAGTGCTTTGATAGGGGTAAACACCACCTCACCGCTCCAATGAGAGTTCGGGGCGGGCGCATCTAGTTCGGGGATGATAACGTGGCGAGAGAGGCAGGACTTACCCAATTTACACTCGCCACGCCCTACCAGATGCTCGCACAGAAATAGCTGTCCCTTGTCTAGCTCTACTCTTCGCATCACATCCTGCATAGAAAAATTATGTGAATCTTTTGACCCCAGTAGTGGTATTCCCTTTCTCGAACGCCAGAAAACCCTTTAAAAATTGATTGTAAGAAGATGAGGCACGCCATGATGCAATATATGGAGAAGAGTTCTTCTTAGAGGAACTTATGAATGTGATAATTGAGAGGGTTTTCTGGCGTTCGAGAAAGGGAAAATCACTGCTGGACCCCTCAGGACCCCATTAAGACCGATTGAAACCCACCTGTATTTTCACCGACTATCAAGGCAGACATGAAAAAAAGAAAAAAAAGTGACATGATTAGTAGTTGCTGTTGCAGGACTCCTGATTATTTGTACTCTTAACCCTAAAATAGAACATTACTAAACGCCTCGTCTTCTATTTTGTTACTTTCTCGCCCGTATGTAATACATGTAATTTTTATAATCCACGCAATGGCATAATACATGCCTACATGATAGGGGATATATCCAGTGAAAGGAGCATACCTCATTGACATTATCTTTCAGTTCATGATCGACCCCATTTAGAAATGTTACATCACAGCAGATGAAATCATTCATCTTTATCTCATACGGAGGGCTAATTGGGATTCTAGACTCTCCACAGCCACCCTCAGTCTCACTTTGTCCTGGATCGGTAAGTACCGATTTCCGCTCGTCCATATGTTTTTCTTCCTCGTCATCTTCGTCATCTTCGTCCTTTTGGACTTCAGGATCCACTATTTCAATGTCTTGAAGAAAGCTCGCATTGTCCTCGTTGGCCATAAGAACTCCTTTCTCAACAGCTAGCTTGTTGAACGACTGGCCCCGCGAATTCATCAAATTGATAGCATATAGAGCGCCTCTGGTTTTTGTGGGTTTACCATTAAGTTTCTCGGCCGTCAAATAGCAAGTTTCCAGTCCGTCCCGCGTGAAGTTATATATTTCGTCAAGAAAATCTTCGGAAGGTGACTCAGGATGCACTACCCCACCCAAACTGCACTCGATTGCCTGTAATTTACACAAGTTTCACTAAGTATATTTAGTTATGAATACTCGACAGATCTACAAAACTACACCAAATCTTTTTATAGAATGTTTCAAACATCTGTCTTCGGCCTGTCACACAATCAGTCAAAAACCCAAGGGGTTTTCCGCCGACGACGGGGCCAAGGTTAGGTTACGTTAAGTGGACTATCCGTCCACATAAAGCGACTTTAGCTTCCCAAGGTAAAAACAGTCATCCACTTTCCCAAACGCTCGACACGTTCGGTTTGTGGTGAGGGTTTCTTCGGAACGCCTCTAAAAAACAGAACCGCTGTTACTTGTAAAGACACATTCTTCCTAGACGTACATCATATACGTCTAGGGAGAATGTGCGGAAGCAATCACCTGGAACGGCAGACGAGCAATCAGAGGACGAGTTATGGGAACGATCAGACCCAGCTGCAACCACTGCTCGTCCCCATAGTCAACGAAGTGACATAAAGCCAGATCCTCCTTGATATCCATAATTTCAGCACGGTTCCAAACGCCCCTGAAAAATCAGCCACCGCACATTAAGGCTGTAGGTATATACATTCTCGACGAACTCCACCAAAACCACTGTGCGGAAGTAAATATTCGACAAAAAATTTGTTTACATATTAGTACCACCGGAGACTGGTATTTGAAATATCGTATTGGTTGTGTCTACTCTAAAAGCTAAACATAGTGTGCTATTTGAACGCGAAACGATCAAGTGAAAGTAGGACACTATGTTTAGCTTTTACTGGAGAAAAAGTAGAGAAATGGTGTTGCAATTACCCACTTCCGTAAGGGAAATAAAAATTGTCAAAATGTAAAATGGCGTCGTGAAATAGTACAAACATTTATCAAGCTTTTCTACTAAATGTGACGATAAAATCATACATTTTTTAGTCCGAATCGTTACAAAAAAAATATTACGCGTGAGGTAGTGTTGTGTTTTCGCGATCTGTCAAAAAAACATGTGGGCTGGTAGTTGACTGTTTAAACCCGCTCCTGTGGGCTTATATCTCCATTTCATGCAAAAATACAACACTACCTCACGACAAAGAGTCACAGGTTTACATCCCCCTATAAACACTTTTCACTCGCCTTGTAACTTCGGAGTAGGGCTTGAAGTACGTAGCATTGCAAACCAAATACGTGTATTCCACCTTAACATCACAGTCATTCAAGCCGGGAAATGCACAACAAAGGAATGAATAGAAAGAAATAAAACTTACTCATTATTTTTCGCAAGACAAACATCTCCTACCCGTACACGAAATTTTCTTCTGGAGGACAGACATCTCTCGCCCTCATACTCGCACTTCCTTTCAATGTCTTTCAATCTGAAACAAAAAACGATGAAAAAAAAAATAATTAACCAGTATTTCACAAATCCTTCTTTATATCCGCCTTCACTTTCAGGTCATGCTACTCTCATATGGCAAAAGGCAGAGACGTAAAATAGGCAATATTTGATAAATTTTTAACTTTGAATCGCTAGAAACAAGGATGTCATGGAACTGATTACACCGTCCGAATATAGCACCTACTTGCTGTGTACCTCGGGTACGCAAATTCTGCCACTAGTGGCCAAAATTTATTATGTCGAAAGACGGTGAGGGAGGGTCTGCAAGGTGGGGGGGATTGTTCGGCCAATTGAGAGCGTATACCCGCTGGAGATGGTGGGGACAATGACAAATTAAGACGACGATCGAGGCACTGAGTTCCATGACATAATGACAGATGAGGTGAGCTATAGAAGCGGCCGTGTGGTGCGCAGTCCCGCTACTTTTGCTATCTGATATTTTTGTTTTGTCCGGTTTTGAGTTAGATCTTGTTGGTACAATGGCGGGGAGATAGAAGGCCTTCGAATCGGGCTAACTCCATAAGGTTAACAGTGGATAGTGACACCGACCATTAATGCCTGTCCTCTACTTACAGATCCATGTACTTCTTATTCTTCACAAAAATGCGAGCACTACTGTCAGCAGAAGAGAATTCCACGACAGGCATTTCTTCTTGAAAATGCGCCCAGTCAGGTCTTATGAGCTTCACCCGCTTATCTGAAAGAGATCAGTTACTAATTAATTACTGACGGCAGGTACAAGCGCCAACAAGTTACACCACTACGCTGGATTTATGTTATTGTATGCTTAGCTTATGACAAGTGTCTTGCGATTGCACTTGTTTCCTTCCAATATCACGTGTCATAAGCTAAACATATGATAATATAAATCCGATGACGCACGGGTCCCTGATGGCCAAAGAAACGACCACCACGTGCTCCTATTGTCAGTGTCTCCTCACCGTGGAGCATGTACTAATTCCACCAGCCGCGAACTCAGGGCGGGCTCGGATCCACCCCGAGTGCGGTGCTGGGGAGAGTGGGGATGATGCTGGGACCATTTCTGCCTTTGTGGCAGTCTTGCGTGCCATGGGGCTAATGCTCAAATTGTGCGGATACCCTCCCGGGTAAAAAAAAAAAAAAAAAGCAGTACAGACACAGGAGCCGATCCAATTGCATTTTCACTGGAGATTTTGAAAGGGGCTCTGGGTAAGCGAGTTAGATTTCCGTTTTCTGACCTTTTTTTATCTACCTGTAACGTTGCTATTTGATTAGAATTTTGGTGGTCTGGACTTGGTTCAATCTCTTGTCGGTAGTGATTTATTAAGAAAATATTCTGAAATATTGCAACGGCCTCGCCTTTTGTGAAAAAACAACTTTTCTTGTCTAAAAAAATTAGCTCTATTTTACCCCTACATATTAAATTACCTGGAAGAGGAGGAGGTTTGATTCCCGCTTCTGAGCATAGGCGTACGAGATGAGTGAGATGGTCTGAGTTCTTGGAGGCACCCGCCTGTAGCAGCTCCTCCGCTAGCACACGCTCCGTAATGGTGGTGTTGCAAGACGACAGGTAGCGCATCACACAGATGCGGTCCATGACAAGCCTGTTGCTCAGCGCCATTCGCACTGTGCCCTGTTCATTTCGATTAATTTAGAATTAATTACTATCCACAGTGAGTATTTCGCGTCAGCCAAATTGGTTAATGATTCAAAATAACCTGACACCACGATTGGATGGATCCGTAGACCTCTTGGCACATGAATGAGGTTTTCTGACATCTTCCCCAGAATTCCGAGGGGCATTAGTTGTTTGTTCTGCCACTAACCTGAAGTCTACTTTCTACAAAACATATACTCGTACGTATAAATGAATGTCTACCTGCCAACGCTCTTGTTCCGTAAGAGGCCTGCTGATCGCCCTGTTCAGAATCTCCATTGACTCCACGCTCCAACCCACGTCAAAGTCACATGGCACGAGGCCCAGCACGTGAACTGGAACGGATTGAGCTGGGTAACTGGATAACTTCTGAGGGAGCTCCCATAGCTTATGCACCTGTTCATAACAACTGGCTATTTTAAGAACTTCTTTACGTGATTCCAGCAGTGTCAACTTCACGAAGACTAAAAACTGCCTTTGTGCACGGCCAATGCACAAGACATTGAAATATTTTTTTCTTGAAACCTGGTGACGTTTGGCCATATTTAATCTCGAAGAAGACAACTGCAAGTTGCGTAACGTTCAAGAAATAAATCGAATTAAATATAATAGCCAAGACTTAAAAATTAAATTTAAAATTTGGGGAGAAAAATTATTTTGTTTACTTCCAAACGCGACCATGAAAAAATGATTAATAAAATTGGGGTTAATAGAACATTAAAGACACCGCTCAATGTTCACTTGAACCAATCGAAACTGACCTCATTAATGCAATAAAAACAGTGTACTTACTTAGTCAATTCTTGTAAGAACATAAAGGAAGCAAAAATTCATTAAAATGACTACTGGTTAATTCACAGTATTTGCACAACCAAACACCAATAAACCCACTTATCCAAAATGTGGAGTCTGTTTGGTTGTGCAAACACTGTGAAGTAACCATAAGTCATTCTAATGAATTTTTGCACAATTTATGTTCTTAAAAGAATTGACTAAGTGCACTGTTTTTATTGCAATAAGGAGGTTGATTTCGATGAAAATATGAGAAAAGTGCTTTGTTTTGGTCCAGGTGAATGTAAATAAGCAGAAGTCGGCCGATTTCATTTTAATGATCGCGGTGACTTAGCTATATCACAGAGGTGAAGGACATTTTACCTTCAAGAAGAGGACGCCTCCGATGTCCAGGAAACGAACCTTAACAGCTTTGGGTTGTTCCATGGAGTCCCGGGTAACGATCTGCTCAATTTTCCCTCGGAAAAACTCGTCGAAATCGTTTTTTACTGCACACGCACCGCCCAATGAGACCACACCAAGTTTACAGCTACAAACACAAATTAGGTAAGGTGAGTTCCATCACACGAAATGAATACCTGGGAAATAGCACACAGCGTCATGCCTGCAAGACAAGTAGTGTTGGCCCAACTTCACATGCATCCTATTATTACATAACTAATTTGTACCTATGTCAGTTTAAAATAAAGGTAATCATAATCACATTTTCTACAAGCTTACCACTTGTTCTTGTCCTTGAAGTGATCAGCGAGAGCCTGCAAGATTTCCGGATAGTGCCTATCGAACTCGTGCCGCTTTCCCTCGGCGTCTTCGGCGCTGATGAGATGCGCGGCGAACGTGGCTCCATCAAGTGCTTTGATAGGGGTAAACACCACCTCACCGCTCCAATGAGAGTTCGGGGCGGGCGCATCTAGTTCGGGGATGATAACGTGGCGAGAGAGGCAGGACTTACCCAATTTACACTCGCCACGCCCTACCAGATGCTCGCACAGAAATAGCTGTCCCTTGTCTAGCTCTACTCTTCGCATCACATCCTGCATAGAAAAATTATGTGAATCTTTTGACCCCAGTAGTGGTATTCCCTTTCTCGAACGCCAGAAAACCCTTTAAAAATTGATTGTAAGAAGATGAGGCACGCCATGATGCAATATATGGAGAAGAGTTCTTCTTAGAGGAACTTATGAATGTGATAATTGAGAGGGTTTTCTGGCGTTCGAGAAAGGGAAAATCACTGCTGGACCCCTCAGGACCCCATTAAGACCGATTGAAACCCACCTGTATTTTCACCGACTATCAAGGCAGACATGAAAAAAAGAAAAAAAAGTGACATGATTAGTAGTTGCTGTTGCAGGACTCCTGATTATTTGTACTCTTAACCCTAAAATAGAACATTACTAAACGCCTCGTCTTCTATTTTGTTACTTTCTCGCCCGTATGTAATACATGTAATTTTTATAATCCACGCAATGGCATAATACATGCCTACATGATAGGGGATATATCCAGTGAAAGGAGCATACCTCATTGACATTATCTTTCAGTTCATGATCGACCCCATTTAGAAATGTTACATCACAGCAGATGAAATCATTCATCTTTATCTCATACGGAGGGCTAATTGGGATTCTAGACTCTCCACAGCCACCCTCAGTCTCACTTTGTCCTGGATCGGTAAGTACCGATTTCCGCTCGTCCATATGTTTTTCTTCCTCGTCATCTTCGTCATCTTCGTCCTTTTGGACTTCAGGATCCACTATTTCAATGTCTTGAAGAAAGCTCGCATTGTCCTCGTTGGCCATAAGAACTCCTTTCTCAACAGCTAGCTTGTTGAACGACTGGCCCCGCGAATTCATCAAATTGATAGCATATAGAGCGCCTCTGGTTTTTGTGGGTTTACCATTAAGTTTCTCGGCCGTCAAATAGCAAGTTTCCAGTCCGTCCCGCGTGAAGTTATATATTTCGTCAAGAAAATCTTCGGAAGGTGACTCAGGATGCACTACCCCACCCAAACTGCACTCGATTGCCTGTAATTTACACAAGTTTCACTAAGTATATTTAGTTATGAATACTCGACAGATCTACAAAACTACACCAAATCTTTTTATAGAATGTTTCAAACATCTGTCTTCGGCCTGTCACACAATCAGTCAAAAACCCAAGGGGTTTTCCGCCGACGACGGGGCCAAGGTTAGGTTACGTTAAGTGGACTATCCGTCCACATAAAGCGACTTTAGCTTCCCAAGGTAAAAACAGTCATCCACTTTCCCAAACGCTCGACACGTTCGGTTTGTGGTGAGGGTTTCTTCGGAACGCCTCTAAAAAACAGAACCGCTGTTACTTGTAAAGACACATTCTTCCTAGACGTACATCATATACGTCTAGGGAGAATGTGCGGAAGCAATCACCTGGAACGGCAGACGAGCAATCAGAGGACGAGTTATGGGAACGATCAGACCCAGCTGCAACCACTGCTCGTCCCCATAGTCAACGAAGTGACATAAAGCCAGATCCTCCTTGATATCCATAATTTCAGCACGGTTCCAAACGCCCCTGAAAAATCAGCCACCGCACATTAAGGCTGTAGGTATATACATTCTCGACGAACTCCACCAAAACCACTGTGCGGAAGTAAATATTCGACAAAAAATTTGTTTACATATTAGTACCACCGGAGACTGGTATTTGAAATATCGTATTGGTTGTGTCTACTCTAAAAGCTAAACATAGTGTGCTATTTGAACGCGAAACGATCAAGTGAAAGTAGGACACTATGTTTAGCTTTTACTGGAGAAAAAGTAGAGAAATGGTGTTGCAATTACCCACTTCCGTAAGGGAAATAAAAATTGTCAAAATGTAAAATGGCGTCGTGAAATAGTACAAACATTTATCAAGCTTTTCTACTAAATGTGACGATAAAATCATACATTTTTTAGTCCGAATCGTTACAAAAAAAATATTACGCGTGAGGTAGTGTTGTGTTTTCGCGATCTGTCAAAAAAACATGTGGGCTGGTAGTTGACTGTTTAAACCCGCTCCTGTGGGCTTATATCTCCATTTCATGCAAAAATACAACACTACCTCACGACAAAGAGTCACAGGTTTACATCCCCCTATAAACACTTTTCACTCGCCTTGTAACTTCGGAGTAGGGCTTGAAGTACGTAGCATTGCAAACCAAATACGTGTATTCCACCTTAACATCACAGTCATTCAAGCCGGGAAATGCACAACAAAGGAATGAATAGAAAGAAATAAAACTTACTCATTATTTTTCGCAAGACAAACATCTCCTACCCGTACACGAAATTTTCTTCTGGAGGACAGACATCTCTCGCCCTCATACTCGCACTTCCTTTCAATGTCTTTCAATCTGAAACAAAAAACGATGAAAAAAAAAATAATTAACCAGTATTTCACAAATCCTTCTTTATATCCGCCTTCACTTTCAGGTCATGCTACTCTCATATGGCAAAAGGCAGAGACGTAAAATAGGCAATATTTGATAAATTTTTAACTTTGAATCGCTAGAAACAAGGATGTCATGGAACTGATTACACCGTCCGAATATAGCACCTACTTGCTGTGTACCTCGGGTACGCAAATTCTGCCACTAGTGGCCAAAATTTATTATGTCGAAAGACGGTGAGGGAGGGTCTGCAAGGTGGGGGGGATTGTTCGGCCAATTGAGAGCGTATACCCGCTGGAGATGGTGGGGACAATGACAAATTAAGACGACGATCGAGGCACTGAGTTCCATGACATAATGACAGATGAGGTGAGCTATAGAAGCGGCCGTGTGGTGCGCAGTCCCGCTACTTTTGCTATCTGATATTTTTGTTTTGTCCGGTTTTGAGTTAGATCTTGTTGGTACAATGGCGGGGAGATAGAAGGCCTTCGAATCGGGCTAACTCCATAAGGTTAACAGTGGATAGTGACACCGACCATTAATGCCTGTCCTCTACTTACAGATCCATGTACTTCTTATTCTTCACAAAAATGCGAGCACTACTGTCAGCAGAAGAGAATTCCACGACAGGCATTTCTTCTTGAAAATGCGCCCAGTCAGGTCTTATGAGCTTCACCCGCTTATCTGAAAGAGATCAGTTACTAATTAATTACTGACGGCAGGTACAAGCGCCAACAAGTTACACCACTACGCTGGATTTATGTTATTGTATGCTTAGCTTATGACAAGTGTCTTGCGATTGCACTTGTTTCCTTCCAATATCACGTGTCATAAGCTAAACATATGATAATATAAATCCGATGACGCACGGGTCCCTGATGGCCAAAGAAACGACCACCACGTGCTCCTATTGTCAGTGTCTCCTCACCGTGGAGCATGTACTAATTCCACCAGCCGCGAACTCAGGGCGGGCTCGGATCCACCCCGAGTGCGGTGCTGGGGAGAGTGGGGATGATGCTGGGACCATTTCTGCCTTTGTGGCAGTCTTGCGTGCCATGGGGCTAATGCTCAAATTGTGCGGATACCCTCCCGGGTAAAAAAAAAAAAAAAAAGCAGTACAGACACAGGAGCCGATCCAATTGCATTTTCACTGGAGATTTTGAAAGGGGCTCTGGGTAAGCGAGTTAGATTTCCGTTTTCTGACCTTTTTTTATCTACCTGTAACGTTGCTATTTGATTAGAATTTTGGTGGTCTGGACTTGGTTCAATCTCTTGTCGGTAGTGATTTATTAAGAAAATATTCTGAAATATTGCAACGGCCTCGCCTTTTGTGAAAAAACAACTTTTCTTGTCTAAAAAAATTAGCTCTATTTTACCCCTACATATTAAATTACCTGGAAGAGGAGGAGGTTTGATTCCCGCTTCTGAGCATAGGCGTACGAGATGAGTGAGATGGTCTGAGTTCTTGGAGGCACCCGCCTGTAGCAGCTCCTCCGCTAGCACACGCTCCGTAATGGTGGTGTTGCAAGACGACAGGTAGCGCATCACACAGATGCGGTCCATGACAAGCCTGTTGCTCAGCGCCATTCGCACTGTGCCCTGTTCATTTCGATTAATTTAGAATTAATTACTATCCACAGTGAGTATTTCGCGTCAGCCAAATTGGTTAATGATTCAAAATAACCTGACACCACGATTGGATGGATCCGTAGACCTCTTGGCACATGAATGAGGTTTTCTGACATCTTCCCCAGAATTCCGAGGGGCATTAGTTGTTTGTTCTGCCACTAACCTGAAGTCTACTTTCTACAAAACATATACTCGTACGTATAAATGAATGTCTACCTGCCAACGCTCTTGTTCCGTAAGAGGCCTGCTGATCGCCCTGTTCAGAATCTCCATTGACTCCACGCTCCAACCCACGTCAAAGTCACATGGCACGAGGCCCAGCACGTGAACTGGAACGGATTGAGCTGGGTAACTGGATAACTTCTGAGGGAGCTCCCATAGCTTATGCACCTGTTCATAACAACTGGCTATTTTAAGAACTTCTTTACGTGATTCCAGCAGTGTCAACTTCACGAAGACTAAAAACTGCCTTTGTGCACGGCCAATGCACAAGACATTGAAATATTTTTTTCTTGAAACCTGGTGACGTTTGGCCATATTTAATCTCGAAGAAGACAACTGCAAGTTGCGTAACGTTCAAGAAATAAATCGAATTAAATATAATAGCCAAGACTTAAAAATTAAATTTAAAATTTGGGGAGAAAAATTATTTTGTTTACTTCCAAACGCGACCATGAAAAAATGATTAATAAAATTGGGGTTAATAGAACATTAAAGACACCGCTCAATGTTCACTTGAACCAATCGAAACTGACCTCATTAATGCAATAAAAACAGTGTACTTACTTAGTCAATTCTTGTAAGAACATAAAGGAAGCAAAAATTCATTAAAATGACTACTGGTTAATTCACAGTATTTGCACAACCAAACACCAATAAACCCACTTATCCAAAATGTGGAGTCTGTTTGGTTGTGCAAACACTGTGAAGTAACCATAAGTCATTCTAATGAATTTTTGCACAATTTATGTTCTTAAAAGAATTGACTAAGTGCACTGTTTTTATTGCAATAAGGAGGTTGATTTCGATGAAAATATGAGAAAAGTGCTTTGTTTTGGTCCAGGTGAATGTAAATAAGCAGAAGTCGGCCGATTTCATTTTAATGATCGCGGTGACTTAGCTATATCACAGAGGTGAAGGACATTTTACCTTCAAGAAGAGGACGCCTCCGATGTCCAGGAAACGAACCTTAACAGCTTTGGGTTGTTCCATGGAGTCCCGGGTAACGATCTGCTCAATTTTCCCTCGGAAAAACTCGTCGAAATCGTTTTTTACTGCACACGCACCGCCCAATGAGACCACACCAAGTTTACAGCTACAAACACAAATTAGGTAAGGTGAGTTCCATCACACGAAATGAATACCTGGGAAATAGCACACAGCGTCATGCCTGCAAGACAAGTAGTGTTGGCCCAACTTCACATGCATCCTATTATTACATAACTAATTTGTACCTATGTCAGTTTAAAATAAAGGTAATCATAATCACATTTTCTACAAGCTTACCACTTGTTCTTGTCCTTGAAGTGATCAGCGAGAGCCTGCAAGATTTCCGGATAGTGCCTATCGAACTCGTGCCGCTTTCCCTCGGCGTCTTCGGCGCTGATGAGATGCGCGGCGAACGTGGCTCCATCAAGTGCTTTGATAGGGGTAAACACCACCTCACCGCTCCAATGAGAGTTCGGGGCGGGCGCATCTAGTTCGGGGATGATAACGTGGCGAGAGAGGCAGGACTTACCCAATTTACACTCGCCACGCCCTACCAGATGCTCGCACAGAAATAGCTGTCCCTTGTCTAGCTCTACTCTTCGCATCACATCCTGCATAGAAAAATTATGTGAATCTTTTGACCCCAGTAGTGGTATTCCCTTTCTCGAACGCCAGAAAACCCTTTAAAAATTGATTGTAAGAAGATGAGGCACGCCATGATGCAATATATGGAGAAGAGTTCTTCTTAGAGGAACTTATGAATGTGATAATTGAGAGGGTTTTCTGGCGTTCGAGAAAGGGAAAATCACTGCTGGACCCCTCAGGACCCCATTAAGACCGATTGAAACCCACCTGTATTTTCACCGACTATCAAGGCAGACATGAAAAAAAGAAAAAAAAGTGACATGATTAGTAGTTGCTGTTGCAGGACTCCTGATTATTTGTACTCTTAACCCTAAAATAGAACATTACTAAACGCCTCGTCTTCTATTTTGTTACTTTCTCGCCCGTATGTAATACATGGGCTGAGAAAGTTATGTTATCGTGCGAAATTTCGATTTTGAGATTTTCATTGCAAAAGGCGTTTCAGAGGTCCTAGATACCAAAAAAATGGTTTTTAGGTCATGTCCGTCCGACGTACGTACGTACGTACGTCCGTTTGTCTGTAGCGCGGCTACAGGTCACACCAGTCAACCGATTTGGCTCAAATTTGGAATATAGATGTCTAAAATCAGTTCCGAGATACATTTTTAATTTAATTTTGATTACTCAAAAATTGCTCCCACTATTGTCAAAAAAGTGTCAAAAAAAATTCAAAATCGTGTTTTTGTCTACTCAAGACGCATTTCACGGTAGGTACGGTAATAAAGTTAGAACATTCAAATTTTGCATTCGTGTTCCCAGATAGATGCTCCAGGATCATTTTCATTGTTTTGGAGATGGGTCAAAAATTTGGGCCAAAATTGGCCCATACGTGAAAATCGTGGCCCCATGAACAGTATTAGCCGGAATTTCACAAAAATCCATAAACTTGTGCTTAATAACATTACTTAAAGGTTTGTCGAAGAAATATTCAATCAATTCAAAATTGCGGCCAATATAGGCAAAATAAAGTCAAAAATAGGAAAAAAAACTAGAATCTCGTTTTTGTCTACTCAAGACGCATTTCACGGTACGGTAATAAAGTTAGAACCTTCAAATTTTGCAGTCGTGTTCCCAGATAGATGCTCCAGGTCCAGGATCATTTTTATTCTTTTTGAGATGGGCCAAAAATTTGGGCCAATATTGGCATTATCGTAGGAAAAATTTTCCAAAAATGGAAATCACGTTTTTGATTGGTTAGGTCACATTTCCAATAACACTAATCGACGGATTTTCTTGAAAATTGGTGAAAGTGGTCTCAGATAGATGCTTCAAGGGGGTTTTCAATAGATTTTCATTTACTTAAAAATTAAGACGGTGACACGCAAAATAGAAAACATATACTTTGCGCGTCGAGCGACACTTCACTGTCTGATGGATATGTTTGAGATTCGGTATGCAGGTGCCTAAAAGTATCGCCCATTGTGAGGCAAAATACTTTTTAGAAAAAGTTAAAATTCTGACAATTATTTACGTAAAAAAAAAATCAAATTATCGATAAAAATTGCGAGAAAGTCAAGTGCGACCATTATCGGACCCTTTATTTTTTATAGGTTCATTGTCTAAAAAACAGAGAAAAAAAGAAAATACCTCAGAGTAATTTAGAAGCGTTGCAGGAACTTCACTGCCGAGCCTGGACGGAATCTGCACGATGTGAGGTACTTGCTGCTGCGTGTCCTCGTCGATCATTACCTCTGACATCAGCTCCACCGTGGGCTGTACAAGAACACAGTTCACAATATTAAACCTCAATACTACATACAGGGAAGTGGTGAGCAGGGTTCAGGGGGCGAGGGGATAGTATTTGCGCCCATAGTAGCGAAAAAATTAATCTTCAACTATTAATTACCTATCAGTACACTTAGATTTAGTATAAAAATACCTCCTTAACTCAAAATTGCATCAGTTTTCATACGAAAAGTGATTCAAAGTAAAAGTAGGCTCCATAAGGGGTCTGCTGTTACGTTATACCACTTCTATTTCATGCGATTTACAAAAGATTTTTGCCACTTCCAATAGATTATCTTCAAGTCTGTCAAGGAAAACTACCTCAGTGACTTTCCAACCCCCTTAATGGATTCCTGTAAAATCTTCTGAACAGGTCTTTACCTTTTTTTTGTCTAGATATTCTATGTAAGTTCTACAATACTCAACTCACTTTGTCCGGATCGAAGTGATCAGGGTAATGTGCCATCAGCAATGTAAACCTGGTACCAAACGTAGTTTTTGATTTGACAGGGAGGGAGTAGTGGATGAGGTACGTCGCGTCATACATGTCGAGAAATTCAATCCCACTGTCCGCGCACACGAGCAATGGCCACTCGCTTTCCCGCCACTTTTTGTTTACCTCTAAAAGAAATAAGCGTTACCACCTCATTGAGGTCAGGACTCCTTCCACAAAGGCAAAGTGTGAGGTGTGTAAATTAAACTATAACTGGCTAAATGCATTCGATAAGGAAATAGAGTAGATGCTATGGCAGGTGAACATGTGATACACCTTGGTAGAGTCCGCAGTGATTTAGTTCGTGAAAACGTTTTTTGTACTGCTTGCTTAAATGAACTGACATGAATTTCGAACTTATCAGGTTCTGCTTCAAACTTATGGATAGTGTATAATTCTGCACAACTTCACGAGGGTAAGGAGACAATACATCTTCAAAACGTGAAGAAATAAAAAAAAAATTCTGTTTGGTAAAACTCCTGTTTAGCAATGTTGAAAACGAAAAAGTGACTAGTAGGGGTGAAGGCACTTACTTTCGTCTATAACGTGATCACTGCAGGCGACAAGAGGACTCCACCCGTTGGAAGTTAGCGCATCTTTCAGCAGCATCACCTCCTCTTTGATGCGGCACACAATTGCTATTCGCTTCCGGCCTACGATGGGCTTCAGGTTATCTAAAACAAGATGAGGTGGGGAGTGTTAAACCTTACTATATAGATGAGCAAGTTAACAGGTTTGATGTAAAATGTTGGCAAAAACTTCGCTACGACACAACAAAGCAGGACATAATAAATTACTGGTTGTTTCTGAAGTTTACTAAAAAACGGATACTTTCAAAATCAGAAAATTGAAACAAAAGAGACAAAAACGTTTTTACGGGCGAAAAAGTCAGGTACTCAGGTACCGATAAAGTCAAGTACTGTGGTACCCATAGATTCAGGTACTCAGGCACCCATAAAGTCAAGTACTGTGGTACCCATAGATTCAGGTACTCAGGTACCCATAGATTCAGGTACTCAGGTACCCATAGATTCAGGTACTCAGGTACCCATAGATTCAGGTACTCAGGTACCCATAAAGGGCGGCACTATTCACCCGGAAAAAGTCTCTTTTACTACTTCTCTCAGCATCAAAATAAAAAGCACCACTGCTGCAAGCTTTTGTAGCTTTTAGCATTTTTTTCGTTTTTTACTACCTACTTCGAATATAAACTGACATCAAGGTTAAAAAATAGTTTTGCTCTGAAACTCAGAGAAGCGACAAAAAGTGACTGAAACTAATAATGGTTCGATCAATAATTCCAAACAAGAAGGTGCCGTACGTAAACTCACCGATCAAAAAATCAAGCTTCTTGTCTTTTGCAACAAGAGAGACGACCGGTATAACTTTCGCATAAAGCGCAGCCTCGTAATGAGAGCCAATAATCAGAGTGTGATTTGGCGTATGACGCAAGAACCGTTTCATCTGAGGGGTGAAGCACCGCCCGGCTAAAATCCACTGCAGCTTCTGACTCCCATCAATGTGCATGCATTTTTTTCTAAAAACCTCCACCTGCAAGAACGCGGAATAAAAGGTACAATGTGGCAGGGTGTAAGGTAGCAGAGGATAGGGATTCTCCATCAAGGCGGTCCCCAGATATCCAGCACCAGCACCGGCCTATAGTGGAAATCCGGCACAAGTGACAATTGGCTAGTGAATATTTATTAATTAACTGTAACTGCTAAATATTGCACATACGTGACTTCAACAACTATACTTCAGAACATATAATATAGAACAGTTTTCTCAAAAATAGACACTAAAACCATTCTGGTGCGACTTATGTGTTTACTCTTAAGCTGCAGACTGTGTTAAATTCCAGTTCCTATCAAATCAGGGTACTCAAGTCAAACTTAAACGACGAACACAGGTGATTTTTCCGTAATGATGAAATTAAATCAGCTACGCACCTCTGAGATAAAGGGGTCTTCAAAGAGATGATCAGTCTCGTTAAGAACAATCCAGCGCAAGCGGTCGAGGTTTGTGTAGGGTTGACCGCTCAGGATACGAATCAGGCTGTGTGGAGTCGTAATAAGCAGCTCACATCCCTCCAGCAACGTCCCCTAAACATCAATCAAATTCTTACTTCCATTAAGTTACTCAAAGACGGTACTTTCTTCCCTCTTTGCCATATTAGCAATACAAAAGTCGGTCCACGTCTATAACCCCTTTTCGAAGAGGTAACCATTAGGCCACCTACAATGATACAGATACTCAGTACATCCACTTACCAATCTGGCTTTTTCGTTGCTCCCGTACACTTCCAAGATCCTGGTTTTGACCTGCCCGGAGTAGCAATCGAAATTGGCATACATTTTACAGATTTTACTCACTACCATCACTGACTCTGACCCCGAGCAAACAATTATTCCAAGAGGCCCGAATCCCTTCGGTGGCTGAAACATAAACCAACAGTCCGAAATGATTCGGCTGCATTTTCCAACTGACGGCTATACGTAACACACAAAGGCGTTTTTTGGCCATAACGTCTTCAGAATTAAGTTAGATGAACAATTTTTGTTCGGATGCCTTGCCCCCAAAAATGTGGGTCCAATGGTACGATATGAAGGTATGAAAACGTTATCTTCAGATTTCTGAGGTTTTTGGAAGTACCTAGGTGTAATAAATGGAAATACGTAGCTCAAGAAAAAGGTATGAAAAACAAGAAGAGCTTGTAAAATAAGAAATACGCGAAAGAAAAAGTAAAATCACAACATACCCTCATCTCATGAGTAATGACGTTACAAAGATAATATTATATTTCAGAATATCCAATAGTTTTCTCATAAAGTTTGAAATCGGTTCGTAAAAAATAGGGAATGTATGGTGGCTCTTAAGGGGAAATATACGTACTTGGTTTGCAATGCTATGTACCTCAAGTCCTTCTCCGAAATTACAGGGCGGGTCAAAGGCGTTTGTAGGGGGATGTAAACCTGAGACTCTTTGTCGTGAGGCAGCGTTGTATTTTTGCAAGAAATGGAGTAATAAGCCCAGAGGAGCGGTTTTAAACAGTCAACTACCAGTCCACATGTTTTTTTGACAGATCGCGAAAACCCCACGCTACCTCACACAGAATATTTTTTTTAACTTTCGTGCTATAACATGTAGATTTTATCGTCACATTTAGTAAAAGCGCTTGATATTATGGTTGTACTATTTCACGACGCCATTATACTGTTGACAAATTTTTATTTCACTTACGGAAGTGGGTAATTGCAACACCATTTCTCTACTTTTTCTCCTGTAAAAGCTAAACAAAGTGTCCTACTTTCACTCGTTCATTTCGCGTTCGAATAGCACACTATGTTTAGCTTTTAGAGTAGACACAACCAATGGCGATATTGCAATTACCTCTCTCCGGCAGTACTTATACGTAAACATTAGTTTTGTCGAAGTGGTTTTGGTGGAGTTCGTCGAGAATGTATATTCAGCCTTAACCTATAATAGGTATGAACTTACCGGATTCTCTTGAGTTACAACCACGAATTGCTCCATAAGGGGAAGGATAAACCCGAGGGTTTTTCCCGAACGGGCGCTGGATACAATAGCCGTGTTCTTACCATCTAGTATGGCAGGGATGGAATAACACTGAACAGGCCATAGGCTTTCCACTCCACAGCGTTTAAGCACCTGAAAATGAACATTACAGTAGCAAGTATTGCTTCGAAATGTAAGTAATTACAGGGTGGCTGGCGAATCATATCCCTTTGAGAAGGAGTCTCTTTACTGTACTACCGTAAGTACTGAACTTTTCAAGAAATATCCCACCTGTAGCAAAAAAAGTACAGTGTTTCCAAACAAGTAAATAAGATATTTAAAACCAAGTGAAGGAGGAGACACTTCTCGATGGTGAAGTCACCGCTTGGTTGCGTTCCACCACACTAGGTTAAGAGATAAACGTCGATCTCGGAAATTAAACATGATAAGCATGGGAGAAAAGTTAAATAATTTTTTACGATAAAAAACATTCTATTTCAGAAAATATCCACCTTTATTCCCAACCATTATTTTATTATTCATTATTTACGCAAAAATGATAGCCGTGTGTGAAAACAGTACGATCTTGCTTTTATAAATTAGATACTTACACTGAAGATGAAGTCGCTAACACGAACTTCTTGAAGACTTCGAAAGGGTGTTACTTCACCAGAGGAACATCGCACCAAGATGCGGAAGAACCGGGTCTCTGGCGGTCTCGAATATTTTTCAGCGTAAAGAGTCATGTCCTCCACGCTGGCAAGCAAAAAATAAAAGCTCAAAATAAATTTAATTAAAAGCTAAAAATTATAGAGGAAACCAGTCGATGAAAGCTAACTTGCATCAATCAAAACGGACAGTTCATTTCAATTTTTCTCTTTAAACTTCAACAATCGAGGCTCTTGGACATTTTTTTGGTCAGCAAACTATTGAATTGTAAGTTAGGACAATAGCTTCCAATGTTAGTAAGGGACCGACAACGATTGGACTTGACTCCCTCACACGTACACGCCCTTCCCTAACTTTACGAAATCCTGTCAAATGGTGGTGGTAATTCCCCTGAATACACAGGGCATTTGCACGGTCATTATTTGCTCTAAAAGCTAAACCCAGTTGGTTCACCAATACAGTAACTTCTGTTACCTACGCTGTTTTGAAAATCCGTCAAAATCCCTATTTCGGAATTGCACGGGAAGTGCAAATGCTTGAAAAAAGCTGAAATACCTATATATCAGAAATATCTAACCTGGTATTAGCTGGTTGAGCAGCTGCGGAAGCGTTTGGCGTCAGTTCAAGGTGTGAAGTGTGCGGCTGCATAGTGCCGGACCTCGTGGTCTTCATTTTTTCCTCCTGAACAGGTCCAGATGTTATTTCAGCAGCCCACGTAACAGTCTTCACTTCGCCATTTACCAGACTCTCTGACTGGGCTTTTGTTTCGGTAGGAGTCGGAATGCCACGAGTATGGTCACGAACGGGAGAACTGGGACTTATTTCTGAAATTTCGTCATCACCCTTATTTTTTTACGTTTGCCTACATGTAAGAAGTTATTTACAAGGTATTCACGCCACTCCGGATGACCTGGCGTTGAAACGCGCCGGAATATACATTCGCTATTTCTCTAAGTGTAATACACCGACCCAAAATATTTAAAAATAGCCTAGATATCAATTTTTGATAAAGTTAGTGTAACTCAGCTGTTATAAAAGATGTTGAAATAATATATTATAATTTTTTGTTTGTATTAACATTACCTACATCTTGTGTCTAAGAAAGTTTTTCGAAAAAGGTAAAAAAGAAATCTTCGAAATTTTGGCAGTCCAACGAGTGGACTCTTCCTCAAATTTGAACAAAATTATTTTTGGGTTTATGAAAAAACTCTTGGGAGAAAAGTTTTAGGTAGTACAGAGACGAACATAAAAGTGTTATACAGTAACTCAAAATTCGCCAAAACAAAGGAGATATGAATTTATTAAAACTTTAAAAACTTAGAATTTTTTCGAGGGAACCACCGAAATTTTTCTAAGTTTTTCGAAAAATGAAAATTAGTTTTTTTGTACTCAGGATGGCTTGAAACGTCTAATGAAATGAAAATCTCGAAATCACCCTTTGACGAAAAAACTTCGAAATTTTGGTGGTCCCCATTCCCGGACCCCAACCGCAAAAATCTGTAGCCGGCTTGCATTTTTGACACCAAGTTTTAACTATTGAAATTGTGCCACTGCTTACACTTATCATCACAAAAGGTGCTAGAAACGTTCAAATTTTGTTTAATGCGCGTTTTTCCTCTTTTTCTTCACTTCATCCACTAAAAAAAAGCTTTAAATTCGCACTATCGCTCAAATAACCAACAACGATTATAAAATGGCCGCTTCTTCGATCGCCTCAACTACGGTAGTCAAATAAGGAATGAAACATAAAACTCAAAAGATAATTTTTTAAGTTTTTTATAATTAAATATTTACAAATTAAAATAAAATTAATAAAATATATATTTTTTTTAATAAAATGTGAATAATTAAGATTGTTTTTAGTAAAAATGTAAAAAATAATTTTTCCCGCCATTTTTTGGCGGCCACCGCCCTGGCGCCCGAATGCATCAGTGTCATGAACTTAGGTAACTTTCTTTTGGTTGAATATTGATCAAAAATCAACTCAATGTTATTTTTCTCCACGCAGTTTTTGACACTATTTGGCCGCCAGGATTCGATCTACTTAAGGGTCCGATTAACCTGACGATGCATTTTTTAGCGCCCATAAGATTAACATTGCGAGCGGCGATTCATTTTCAAGGTTTATCCATGGTTGGAAAGACACAAAATATTGCCCATTTATACCTAGCCCTAAAAATGTTGTAGGTCGTCATCAAAGCAGATTTCCCAATTTTTTACTGGTTTTCGAGATACCTACAGCACTTTTCCCCTTAAAAAATTGAGGCAAGTATGCGATGCTAGCATTTGCAAAACAGTTGCAATAAAAGAAACCAGTGAGAAATTGGGAAATCTGACCTTACATGAAATCTGACCTAAATGACGACATACAACATTGTTAGGGCTAGGCAAATGTAAAAGGTTGCACCCTTTCCCTATCCAGAGCCAGCACTTGCACCTATAGGTTGCAGTGTTTGTGGTCCTGACGCAAGGTCCACACATGGTCGTGTTGCATCTGCAGCACACGTACCACCATGGGCAGAGGTCAGTTGAGTTGGTATAAAACCCAGATGATTAGCAAGAAAGGGGGGGGGGAATACAAGATTCAAGAGACAGAGAAGACAAGTGAGTCCAAAAGTGTGTTGAACGTGACTTGAGGAGAGGCCCACCATACGACAGTGAAACTGGAAGACAAGTCATTGGTGCCGTACTGCCCTTACCCCGAGTCAGCGAAGCAACCACGACCACGCAAATAAAGTAAGTTATCTTTAACTGTTTACTTTCCTGGGTTACCGAAACGCTCGTCCATGACAGCAGGACCTAGAGTTGTGTGATAGCCATAGGCAGCTTTAGGACCTGTTTACACAAAGGAAAAATTTTGTGTCTTTCCAACCAAGGGTAAACCTTGAAAATGAATCGCCGCTCGCAATGTTAATCTTATGGGCGGCGAAAAATGCATCGTTTCCTTTTCTTCACAATATCCACTGTAAATAAAGGGTCTGACAATGGTCGCATTTCTCGCAATTTTAAGTCCAGTAAGTATCCAATAGTTTTGATTTTTTTTTAAGTGAATTATTTTATTGGCGAGAATTTTAATATACAAATATACAATATACAATATACAACACCAAATGTTGGGGAGACGCTATTTCTCCGCCACCTATCTTTTAAACCGACGACCGTCAAGAGTATAATAGATATGGTCTCACGCCTGCAAGCTTGTGGTATGGTACCACAGATCTAAAGAAAGTCCGAGTATTTGGGTGTAAATGCTACTACTCTCCATTACCTAGACAAAGTAAGCTTGACAACAGAGGAAAAGAAGCGCGTCTACTTGGCTACGTAGACAATGGTTGGAGACTATGGGACATGGCAGAACAGAAGGTCATCGCAGCTCGTGATGTCAGGTTCATAGAGAAAGAAGAAAAGAAGACGGCTCCTCGGATGGTGGGAGTGCGCAGCTACGATGAAGAGGGGGAACAACCAGTCCAATCCAGTCACCATAGCGAAGAAGAAGATGAAAATGAAAAGCCAGATGAATACGGAGAAGAAGTTGAAGAAGATGAGTCAACCAGGTACGAGGAAGATGAAGATTACGTTCCACCAAGCAGTGAGAGCAGCACAAACAGTACGCCAGAGAGAACTCGCAAGAAGAAAAAGAAGAAAAAGAATGATCCTAAGAAAGCCAGCAGTTTGGGGAGCAACGACAGTAAAAGGTCAGCAGAACCATCAGAAGACGAAACAGAAGATGAAGATGAAAATGCTGAAAAAGTGGTAGGTGAAAGGCCAAGGGGAGCAGTAAACAGTCCCAAGAAATATGATGATTATGAGTTATTCATGGCATGTAATGCATATGTAGACGATGTACCAAATTCTCCAGAAGGTCTTAAGTATTGTAATGAGAAAGTTGAATGGGAGAAAGCTATGGAAAGAGAAATGACGTCAATAGAAGAAAATGGTACTTGGGAAGATGTAGAAAAACCCCGCAATTCGAATGTTATTGATACAAGTTGGATTTATGCCTATTAAGAACATGAGAAAGGAGAAAATAGATTCAAAGTTAGATTAGTTGCGAGAGGCTTTGCTCAAGAAGATGATTTTGATTATACTGAGATATATGCGCCAACATGTAAACTTGCAACATGGAGAATTTTGTTAGCAGTAGGTTTACAGAAGAAATTTCACATTGACCAATTAGATGTAAAGACAGCATTACTAAATGGCTTCGTGAAGACAAATGTATACATTTATCCGCCAGAAATGTTTGAGAGAGATGATAACAAAGTATACAAACTTGTAAAAGCACTGTATGGACTGAAGGAATCTAGCCATGCATGGAACGAACGGTTCGATGCCTATGTTAAAAGTATCGGCTTCGAGAGGTCAATGAGTGATAACTGTTTATACATAAGGAAAGGCCAGACTGAAAAAGAAAATGTCTATCTGTTGCTATACGTGGATGACATTGTCTGTGCAAGCGCATCGAAAGAAATACTAAATGAACTGAAGAAGGAAATTTGTAAAGAGTTCAAAACAAGAGACAAGAAAGGAATCGGAAACTTTCTTGGTATTGATGTCAGTTATGATTTAGAAAAAGGCAAACTTCAATTAAGCCAAGCCAGTTACTTGATGAAAGTGTTGAGAAAATTTGGGATGGATCAATGTAATCCAATTCGGAGTCCAATCGAAAAATGTACAGATTTGAAATCAGAGAATCCAGATGATAGAGAAGAAATCAAGAAAACAAAAATGTGCCGGAAAGCAATAGGATGCTTACTTTATGCAGCGCTAAATACCAGACCAGACCTATGCTTTGTTGTTAATTATTTGGCAAGGTTTCAAGCGAAAGGAGGAGATGTACTGTGGCAAGCAGTCAAGAGAGTGCTGAGATACGTGCGAGGTACTACAGATATGCCAATGGTGTACCTGCGTCAAGAAGGAGAAGAAAAGGAGATTCTAATCGGATTTGCAGATGCGGACTTTGCTGGAGACTTAGGTGATCGCAAGAGTACAAGCGGTTACGTCTTCAAAGTGTTCGGTTCTCCAGTGGTGTGGAACTCAAGAAAACAGTTAGCAGTAGCTACGAGTACTACAGAAGCAGAGTACGTGTCACTGAGCAATGCAGCAATTGAAGGACTTTGGATCAAGAAAATTCTTTACGATCTAAGAGTGAAGATTCAGAACTTCAAAATCTATGAAACCAACAGATCTTTTAACTTAACTTGAGATCTAGATCTAGCTTTAACTAATCAGATGTGATGGAAAGGTAAACCCCACACTGTACCTTAAGGTACTGTTGCTCATTATGTTAAAAGCCGAGTGGTCAAGTCTTCTTAGTTTCTATAAGCGTCATTGGTTCGATCCCACTTACAATAAAAAAATTTGGATCGGCATTCATATCTGAGCTAATGTAAAATGTGCTGCTGAAAATATCTACCCTAAGAATTTTTTATTAGGTGGTGATTGTAAGTAGGGGTAGGAATTATATATGACCTTAGCCATATCCGGCATATGCAAGACAATCCCTGCAGCTTACATAATTATTGCCGTTATCTGATGGCTGTTCCAACTTCAGCCGTTGCCTTGGCCTGCTTATTATTATTCTTATTTAGCATGCTGGAAGGTGAAGGAGACTTATCTTACGTCGACTACTCCATGGGTTCGATTGTTATTTTTAGAGAAGGACTGAGAGGTATAGTCAGTCCCACCCGAAATTGAGGCTGTGGGGGTTCCATTGTCTACTATCCAATGTCCATGGCGAGAGAGGTGGTATTTACGGGCAATTTCATCAAATCATCGTCTAGGCCGCGACCCCACCAGGAAAGCTATCATTAAAAAATGTGGATAAATAGTTTTGATTTCTTATTGGTTCTAACTGGATTTTTTGACTTCAGGTCGTGGTTATGGAAGACGTGGAGGTAGACAGAGGGGATGTTCTCCGCCAGAATCGGGGAAGTGATCGGCAGTTCGTATTTGATCACGTTTTTGATGAAAGTGCCAGCCAGACTATGGTGTACGAGATGACGACCAGTAGTTTAGTGCAGGATGTTATCCAGGGTGAGTTTTTTGTTATCTGCTTTCATAGAATGAAATTTGATGTTGAGAAACCTCGTATACAGTCGCGGCCCTGTGAGTTGCGAACTAGGAATCAGTGGAAATTACCTTCTAATCGTGTGTTCGAATTGGATGAATGCTTTTTCATCCTAGCTCCTAAGTGAGTTCATTGTGTGTTCAGGGTACAACGCTACGATCTTCGCTTACGGGCCGACTGGGTCAGGAAAAACGCACACAATGCTCGGGACCAGCAATGACCCCGGGATTATGGTCCGAGCACTCAATGATCTTTTTCAGCGGGTACAGACGGACAACCAAACACAAGACATCAGTGTAAGTACAGGCACCAGGGGGCACCATGGTTTAATGTTTAAAATGTTGACTAGTGACTGGAGTTTCCTTGTTCAAGCTCTGGCGTAACAAGATTTATTCTTTTTGGTTTCATCACATGCCTGGCTACACGTAGCTTTCTGGAGTTCGGAGTTCTCCATCAGAATCTGTGTTGGAGGCTTGAAATCAACTTCTTTAATTTGCAGGTGTCTATGTCGTATTTAGAAATTTATAACGAGAATGTTCGAGATCTTCTGAATCCCAAGTCTGGTCACCTGGAACTTCGTGAGGACAATAAGGAAAAAACAATCCATGTGGTTGGACTGACTGAAGTTTCTACCAACTCGACTGATGAGGTATTTAAACTATCAGTTGAAAATTGTGGAAAATATCACTCGACCGTAAACCACAACATATTAAACTAGTTGATGCATTATGTGTCCGGAACAAAATTATTGGAAATATCAATTTTTAAGAACCACTAAAAAGTGCATTTTGTGGTGACCTTTAAAGTATGTAATTGATACTTAGGTGATGCAGCTTCTCACCAAGGGAAACCGAGCACGAACAATGGAGTCTACTGCAGCAAATAAGACGTCTAGCCGTAGTCATGCTCTGCTTAGTGTAACGGTCCGGCGAACTGTTCAAGCTCACGGCACGGGCCACCTGCGGGCGAGAGTGCGCCAAGGAAAACTCTTCATGATCGACTTGGCTGGCTCCCCAGTCATCGAGTAAACGATGGGGACCTACAGTTTTAGGTGGGTTCCGAACCGCCACAGCCTCGATACACATTTCACTTGACATGCTGAACATATGAGAGGTGAATGCCGAACAGAACAACTTTTTGGTAGGATCGGGATCGAACCGGTATGACCCGGCTCTCACTGCTCCTCAAAAGTCGACCATTTAGTCCACTCGGCTATCGAGGCCACAGCACAGCCTGTTAGTTTGAGACATTTTACTTACATTTCAGAGCACATAAATATCCAGTAGTTTTCTCATTAATTGTGCAGAAACATAAACAAATAGCGAATGTTTGTTCGGTCATAAAGGTTCCTGAAAAACGGAAAGAGGCTTTTTTTAAACAAATTTGACTGGTTTCTCTAGAATCGAGGGAAGCGACTGGTGGAAGGAGCGCACATCAACCGATCGCTTCTCGCCCTGGGGAACTGCATAAACGCGCTGTCTGGCGGGGCGCGCTACGTTAACTACAGAGACAGCAAGCTTACGCGCTTACTTAAAGATGCTCTGTCAGGCAACAGCCACACATGTATGATTGCTCACGTCAGTCCTGCTGCGGCTCAGAGGGAGGAGAGTAAGAACACCTTGCTCTATGCGGACCGTGCTAAGAACATCACTAACAAGGTGATGAAAACAAAGCTCACTCAAATTTGGCCATAGTTGCCTCTTCGACCTTCCAAGCAAGCACGAATCCAGAATTTTGGTTCAGGGGGGGGGGGGGGGGGGGGACAAGAGTCACACCGAGTAGGCCCCTCCGGAAAAAAGTTGTCATCACCCCCCCCCCCCCCCCCCCCCCATACAGTTGCCTCATTTTAATTTTTTCTTGGGGTCAATGTCAAGATTCAGGTCGCAACATTCAAAATTATTTTCTCGCCGAATTTTTAAACTTCGGAGGGGGCGTCCCCTTTCCCGGACCCCAACCGCAAAAATCTGTAGCCGGCTTGCATTTTTGACACCAAGTTTTAACTATTGAAATTGTGCCACTGCTTACACTTATCATCACAAAAGGTGCTAGAAACGTTCAAATTTTGTTTAATGCGCGTTTTTCCTCTTTTTCTTCACTTCATCCACTAAAAAAAAGCTTTAAATTCGCACTATCGCTCAAATAACCAACAACGATTATAAAATGGCCGCTTCTTCGATCGCCTCAACTACGGTAGTCAAATAAGGAATGAAACATAAAACTCAAAAGATAATTTTTTAAGTTTTTTATAATTAAATATTTACAAATTAAAATAAAATTAATAAAATATATATTTTTTTTAATAAAATGTGAATAATTAAGATTGTTTTTAGTAAAAATGTAAAAAATAATTTTTCCCGCCATTTTTTGGCGGCCACCGCCCTGGCGCCCGAATGCATCAGTGTCATGAACTTAGGTAACTTTCTTTTGGTTGAATATTGATCAAAAATCAACTCAATGTTATTTTTCTCCACGCAGTTTTTGACACTATTTGGCCGCCAGGATTCGATCTACTTAAGGGTCCGATTAACCTGACGATGCATTTTTTAGCGCCCATAAGATTAACATTGCGAGCGGCGATTCATTTTCAAGGTTTATCCATGGTTGGAAAGACACAAAATATTGCCCATTTATACCTAGCCCTAAAAATGTTGTAGGTCGTCATCAAAGCAGATTTCCCAATTTTTTACTGGTTTTCGAGATACCTACAGCACTTTTCCCCTTAAAAAATTGAGGCAAGTATGCGATGCTAGCATTTGCAAAACAGTTGCAATAAAAGAAACCAGTGAGAAATTGGGAAATCTGACCTTACATGAAATCTGACCTAAATGACGACATACAACATTGTTAGGGCTAGGCAAATGTAAAAGGTTGCACCCTTTCCCTATCCAGAGCCAGCACTTGCACCTATAGGTTGCAGTGTTTGTGGTCCTGACGCAAGGTCCACACATGGTCGTGTTGCATCTGCAGCACACGTACCACCATGGGCAGAGGTCAGTTGAGTTGGTATAAAACCCAGATGATTAGCAAGAAAGGGGGGGGGGAATACAAGATTCAAGAGACAGAGAAGACAAGTGAGTCCAAAAGTGTGTTGAACGTGACTTGAGGAGAGGCCCACCATACGACAGTGAAACTGGAAGACAAGTCATTGGTGCCGTACTGCCCTTACCCCGAGTCAGCGAAGCAACCACGACCACGCAAATAAAGTAAGTTATCTTTAACTGTTTACTTTCCTGGGTTACCGAAACGCTCGTCCATGACAGCAGGACCTAGAGTTGTGTGATAGCCATAGGCAGCTTTAGGACCTGTTTACACAAAGGAAAAATTTTGTGTCTTTCCAACCAAGGGTAAACCTTGAAAATGAATCGCCGCTCGCAATGTTAATCTTATGGGCGGCGAAAAATGCATCGTTTCCTTTTCTTCACAATATCCACTGTAAATAAAGGGTCTGACAATGGTCGCACTTCTCGCAATTTTAAGTCCAGTAAGTATCCAATAGTTTTGATTTTTTTTTAAGTGAATTATTTTATTGGCGAGAATTTTAATATACAAATATACAATATACAATATACAACACCAAATGTTGGGGAGACGCTATTTCTCCGCCACCTATCTTTTAAACCGACGACCGTCAAGAGTATAATAGATATGGTCTCACGCCTGCAAGCTTGTGGTATGGTACCACAGATCTAAAGAAAGTCCGAGTATTTGGGTGTAAATGCTACTACTCTCCATTACCTAGACAAAGTAAGCTTGACAACAGAGGAAAAGAAGCGCGTCTACTTGGCTACGTAGACAATGGTTGGAGACTATGGGACATGGCAGAACAGAAGGTCATCGCAGCTCGTGATGTCAGGTTCATAGAGAAAGAAGAAAAGAAGACGGCTCCTCGGATGGTGGGAGTGCGCAGCTACGATGAAGAGGGGGAACAACCAGTCCAATCCAGTCACCATAGCGAAGAAGAAGATGAAAATGAAAAGCCAGATGAATACGGAGAAGAAGTTGAAGAAGATGAGTCAACCAGGTACGAGGAAGATGAAGATTACGTTCCACCAAGCAGTGAGAGCAGCACAAACAGTACGCCAGAGAGAACTCGCAAGAAGAAAAAGAAGAAAAAGAATGATCCTAAGAAAGCCAGCAGTTTGGGGAGCAACGACAGTAAAAGGTCAGCAGAACCATCAGAAGACGAAACAGAAGATGAAGATGAAAATGCTGAAAAAGTGGTAGGTGAAAGGCCAAGGGGAGCAGTAAACAGTCCCAAGAAATATGATGATTATGAGTTATTCATGGCATGTAATGCATATGTAGACGATGTACCAAATTCTCCAGAAGGTCTTAAGTATTGTAATGAGAAAGTTGAATGGGAGAAAGCTATGGAAAGAGAAATGACGTCAATAGAAGAAAATGGTACTTGGGAAGATGTAGAAAAACCCCGCAATTCGAATGTTATTGATACAAGTTGGATTTATGCCTATTAAGAACATGAGAAAGGAGAAAATAGATTCAAAGTTAGATTAGTTGCGAGAGGCTTTGCTCAAGAAGATGATTTTGATTATACTGAGATATATGCGCCAACATGTAAACTTGCAACATGGAGAATTTTGTTAGCAGTAGGTTTACAGAAGAAATTTCACATTGACCAATTAGATGTAAAGACAGCATTACTAAATGGCTTCGTGAAGACAAATGTATACATTTATCCGCCAGAAATGTTTGAGAGAGATGATAACAAAGTATACAAACTTGTAAAAGCACTGTATGGACTGAAGGAATCTAGCCATGCATGGAACGAACGGTTCGATGCCTATGTTAAAAGTATCGGCTTCGAGAGGTCAATGAGTGATAACTGTTTATACATAAGGAAAGGCCAGACTGAAAAAGAAAATGTCTATCTGTTGCTATACGTGGATGACATTGTCTGTGCAAGCGCATCGAAAGAAATACTAAATGAACTGAAGAAGGAAATTTGTAAAGAGTTCAAAACAAGAGACAAGAAAGGAATCGGAAACTTTCTTGGTATTGATGTCAGTTATGATTTAGAAAAAGGCAAACTTCAATTAAGCCAAGCCAGTTACTTGATGAAAGTGTTGAGAAAATTTGGGATGGATCAATGTAATCCAATTCGGAGTCCAATCGAAAAATGTACAGATTTGAAATCAGAGAATCCAGATGATAGAGAAGAAATCAAGAAAACAAAAATGTGCCGGAAAGCAATAGGATGCTTACTTTATGCAGCGCTAAATACCAGACCAGACCTATGCTTTGTTGTTAATTATTTGGCAAGGTTTCAAGCGAAAGGAGGAGATGTACTGTGGCAAGCAGTCAAGAGAGTGCTGAGATACGTGCGAGGTACTACAGATATGCCAATGGTGTACCTGCGTCAAGAAGGAGAAGAAAAGGAGATTCTAATCGGATTTGCAGATGCGGACTTTGCTGGAGACTTAGGTGATCGCAAGAGTACAAGCGGTTACGTCTTCAAAGTGTTCGGTTCTCCAGTGGTGTGGAACTCAAGAAAACAGTTAGCAGTAGCTACGAGTACTACAGAAGCAGAGTACGTGTCACTGAGCAATGCAGCAATTGAAGGACTTTGGATCAAGAAAATTCTTTACGATCTAAGAGTGAAGATTCAGAACTTCAAAATCTATGAAACCAACAGATCTTTTAACTTAACTTGAGATCTAGATCTAGCTTTAACTAATCAGATGTGATGGAAAGGTAAACCCCACACTGTACCTTAAGGTACTGTTGCTCATTATGTTAAAAGCCGAGTGGTCAAGTCTTCTTAGTTTCTATAAGCGTCATTGGTTCGATCCCACTTACAATAAAAAAATTTGGATCGGCATTCATATCTGAGCTAATGTAAAATGTGCTGCTGAAAATATCTACCCTAAGAATTTTTTATTAGGTGGTGATTGTAAGTAGGGGTAGGAATTATATATGACCTTAGCCATATCCGGCATATGCAAGACAATCCCTGCAGCTTACATAATTATTGCCGTTATCTGATGGCTGTTCCAACTTCAGCCGTTGCCTTGGCCTGCTTATTATTATTCTTATTTAGCATGCTGGAAGGTGAAGGAGACTTATCTTACGTCGACTACTCCATGGGTTCGATTGTTATTTTTAGAGAAGGACTGAGAGGTATAGTCAGTCCCACCCGAAATTGAGGCTGTGGGGGTTCCATTGTCTACTATCCAATGTCCATGGCGAGAGAGGTGGTATTTACGGGCAATTTCATCAAATCATCGTCTAGGCCGCGACCCCACCAGGAAAGCTATCATTAAAAAATGTGGATAAATAGTTTTGATTTCTTATTGGTTCTAACTGGATTTTTTGACTTCAGGTCGTGGTTATGGAAGACGTGGAGGTAGACAGAGGGGATGTTCTCCGCCAGAATCGGGGAAGTGATCGGCAGTTCGTATTTGATCACGTTTTTGATGAAAGTGCCAGCCAGACTATGGTGTACGAGATGACGACCAGTAGTTTAGTGCAGGATGTTATCCAGGGTGAGTTTTTTGTTATCTGCTTTCATAGAATGAAATTTGATGTTGAGAAACCTCGTATACAGTCGCGGCCCTGTGAGTTGCGAACTAGGAATCAGTGGAAATTACCTTCTAATCGTGTGTTCGAATTGGATGAATGCTTTTTCATCCTAGCTCCTAAGTGAGTTCATTGTGTGTTCAGGGTACAACGCTACGATCTTCGCTTACGGGCCGACTGGGTCAGGAAAAACGCACACAATGCTCGGGACCAGCAATGACCCCGGGATTATGGTCCGAGCACTCAATGATCTTTTTCAGCGGGTACAGACGGACAACCAAACACAAGACATCAGTGTAAGTACAGGCACCAGGGGGCACCATGGTTTAATGTTTAAAATGTTGACTAGTGACTGGAGTTTCCTTGTTCAAGCTCTGGCGTAACAAGATTTATTCTTTTTGGTTTCATCACATGCCTGGCTACACGTAGCTTTCTGGAGTTCGGAGTTCTCCATCAGAATCTGTGTTGGAGGCTTGAAATCAACTTCTTTAATTTGCAGGTGTCTATGTCGTATTTAGAAATTTATAACGAGAATGTTCGAGATCTTCTGAATCCCAAGTCTGGTCACCTGGAACTTCGTGAGGACAATAAGGAAAAAACAATCCATGTGGTTGGACTGACTGAAGTTTCTACCAACTCGACTGATGAGGTATTTAAACTATCAGTTGAAAATTGTGGAAAATATCACTCGACCGTAAACCACAACATATTAAACTAGTTGATGCATTATGTGTCCGGAACAAAATTATTGGAAATATCAATTTTTAAGAACCACTAAAAAGTGCATTTTGTGGTGACCTTTAAAGTATGTAATTGATACTTAGGTGATGCAGCTTCTCACCAAGGGAAACCGAGCACGAACAATGGAGTCTACTGCAGCAAATAAGACGTCTAGCCGTAGTCATGCTCTGCTTAGTGTAACGGTCCGGCGAACTGTTCAAGCTCACGGCACGGGCCACCTGCGGGCGAGAGTGCGCCAAGGAAAACTCTTCATGATCGACTTGGCTGGCTCCCCAGTCATCGAGTAAACGATGGGGACCTACAGTTTTAGGTGGGTTCCGAACCGCCACAGCCTCGATACACATTTCACTTGACATGCTGAACATATGAGAGGTGAATGCCGAACAGAACAACTTTTTGGTAGGATCGGGATCGAACCGGTATGACCCGGCTCTCACTGCTCCTCAAAAGTCGACCATTTAGTCCACTCGGCTATCGAGGCCACAGCACAGCCTGTTAGTTTGAGACATTTTACTTACATTTCAGAGCACATAAATATCCAGTAGTTTTCTCATTAATTGTGCAGAAACATAAACAAATAGCGAATGTTTGTTCGGTCATAAAGGTTCCTGAAAAACGGAAAGAGGCTTTTTTTAAACAAATTTGACTGGTTTCTCTAGAATCGAGGGAAGCGACTGGTGGAAGGAGCGCACATCAACCGATCGCTTCTCGCCCTGGGGAACTGCATAAACGCGCTGTCTGGCGGGGCGCGCTACGTTAACTACAGAGACAGCAAGCTTACGCGCTTACTTAAAGATGCTCTGTCAGGCAACAGCCACACATGTATGATTGCTCACGTCAGTCCTGCTGCGGCTCAGAGGGAGGAGAGTAAGAACACCTTGCTCTATGCGGACCGTGCTAAGAACATCACTAACAAGGTGATGAAAACAAAGCTCACTCAAATTTGGCCATAGTTGCCTCTTCGACCTTCCAAGCAAGCACGAATCCAGAATTTTGGTTCAGGGGGGGGGGGGGGGGGGGGGGGGGGGACAAGAGTCACACCGAGTAGGCCCCTCCGGAAAAAAGTTGTCATCACCCCCCCCCCCCCCCCCCCCATACAGTTGCCTCATTTTAATTTTTTCTTGGGGTCAATGTCAAGATTCAGGTCGCAACATTCAAAATTATTTTCTCGCCGAATTTTTAAACTTCGGAGGGGGCGAAACTTTACCAACATTCTCTGTGAGGGTAGCCGAAGGCTGTAGCGTAATTTGGGGGGGGGGGCGGCCCGGAGGGGCCCGGAGGAGCCCCAGGCGGACGGGGGGCTCAGAGGGCCGGGGGCCCGAGCGGGTCGGGGCCTGTGAGCCCGAAGGCTCCTATGTTAGATTTAAATCAAGAAGTCATATTTTCCTAGCTGTTTTGATAAAATTTTCCTTTCGCTCGCTTCGCTCGCCATTCGATTATACTGACTTCGTTTGTCGGGGTTCAGGGCGGCCAGCCGTAAGCGGTTGGCATGATTTAGAAAAGGCAAATGAATAAATGTTTTATCCCTGCTAACTATTTGGAGCTCAAATTTTCTTCTCGCTCGCTTCGCTCGCTCGATTAATGATTTCCTTTTTCAGGGGTCAGGGCGGCCCACCGTAAGCGATTGGCACAGTTTAGATAAGGCAAGTGCATAAATAAATAAACAATTTATCTCAGCTAACTATTTAGATCTCAAAATTTTTTCTCGCTCGCTTCGCTCGCTCGGTTACTTGTTATTGTTTTTGGGGTGGGGCGCCTGAAGGGGACGTCAAAGAGGTCTAGCCAAGGCAACTGGACGAAAAAAAATATATATATTGCAGGGTGGGGGGGGGGGGGCCGGGTGGGGTGGGGGGCCCGGTGAGGCGAAGCCGCCCCCCCCCCCTTCGAAAATGCTTAGTTACGCCACTGGCCGAAGGTACCATTATTTAGGAAATTTTGTAAAAATATACCACCGTAGCGCCACGTACCTGCCTACTGACTTCAATGGAGAAAAATAGCTTTGGGAAAATTATAGAAGAATCTACTGGCCGAGCGAGCAAAGCGACGAAAAACTTTACACGACAAAAGTTGTAGATAATATTAAGACAAATTCATAGCAACAAGAAAAAACTCAATATCATACTTACTAAGCAAGTTCTGGGGTAACTTTTCGCCCATTTCAAAATTTGAGGGGTGATTTTAGGCCCAGAAGCCCCCCAATTTGGTGTCTTACTATAAGATTTGGAGTTTAACGGTGAATTTTTACTCTGATTGGAGTTGGTACCTTTTTGGCTGATTTTCGGCACAATTTGAGATACTTGCCAAATTTTGGATTGCGTCTTAAGAGTAGAAAGCCCCAACCGAAGTGCCTTATTTCTTGATTTTCATATACTAGGGTATGCCCCCTATCGTTCACAGATGAAATTTATCGTCCCCTCGTTCGTCCTGACGAATTTTTCGAAATTTTCAACCCCGTCTTAAGGGATGAAAGCCCCAACCAAAGTGTCTTATTTTTTTATTTTTCTATACTAGGGCGCGGCCCCTATCGTTTGCAGGTGAAATTTTTTATCCACTCGTTCGTCAGATTTTTCCGGTCTCCACCGATTTTGGATTGCGTCTTAAGGGTAGAAAGCCCCAACCGATATACTGGGGCATGCCCCCTATCTTCTGAAGGGAAAATTTTTCGTCCTCCCGTTCGTCAGATTTTTCCGAAAATTTCACGATTTGAAAAATTTGTAGCCCCCAAAAGCCCCAACGGCGGACAGTAAGACTCAGGTTTCCTGAAACTACCAGAGCCTCCCCATCGCTCCACAGGCTCAAACCTTTTCCTCCCCTTCGTCAGGAACAGACCCCCTCGGCCCCCGGTCTATATCACTTGACATGCTGAGCATATCAGAGGTGAATGCCGAGCAGAAAAACATTTTGGTAGGATCGGGATCGAACCGGTGTGACCCGGCTCTCACTGCTCCTCAAAAGTCGACCATTTAGTCCACTCGCCTATCGAGTCCGTTTGGCTTCGGTCATACTCCTATGATGTCATGCCCTACTGAGCACACATACCCAGCAGCTGCTGGTTGTAAATCAGTGAAATAGAGATAATGGTCACCTGTTCGAGAAGAGCTGTCTGGGTTTTACACTGATCGAGCTGCCTCTGGCCGGAAGTCCTCATCTCCATGTATTTCTCCTGCTCTCTCTCGATGGAAGCGATCTCCTCCCATGCCTTGTCCGCTGTCGAGTCTGCAGACTCTCCTGAACAACATTGTTTCAAATAAATTAAACGTTTCTGTAACCTTATCCCGGCCGAATCCGGATTTTCGTCAAATATGTATTGCAAGCTTCAAACACTATGAATCAATCTGCAAATATGATGACCAGGATAGTGGAAGGCATGAAAGTTCACACCGCAAGTCTGAAGGTCAGCACTCTGAAATCGGTGCAATATCCACAAAGAAACACGGAACTGCCTCATTATACCAGTCGCTCGCGATGTGCAAGGCCTTACACGCGATGTCAAAATTATCGAAATATCGAACACCCGACGCCTCACACGCAACACTCCTCAACATGCCCTTTACGACGTCATCGTTAGGGTCATATACACAGATAAATATCTGATCAATGAATCACTGTGTCTTTGTGTCCTCGTGACTCTAATGTTAACTTAGATTAAATATCTATTTTTTCACAGAAGAGCCAGTTACTCACACCACTGCAATGCAATGCAGCCAAACATTTCCATATCGTTCATTTCACTGATAAATAAACAAACAAGTACCTTGCCGACCATCTTGCGGAAATCTCGCAGCACTGTGTCTATAAAGGCGATTGTTTCTTCCCTCCCACTCTGAAATGACAGAGTGCTGACGGTCATACTGAAGCCCCAACGGCGGACAGTAAGACTCAGGTTTCCTGAAGCTACCAGAGCCTCAGAGGCTCAAACCTTTTCCTCCCCTTCGTCAGGAACAGACCTCCTGGGCCCCCGGCCTAATATGTATATCGAGGCTGTGGTGGTTCGGAACCCACCTAAAACTGTAGGTCCCCGTCGTTTACTCGATGGCTGGGGAGCTGGTATTTGGTAGTGCTGCCAGCTAAGCACAATGGATAGTTCTTGAAAACGGTCTAGTTGCTGGGCTTGTCCCCCCCTCCCCCCCAACCCTCAGCTACTATTATTATGACCGAAGCCATACATCTATGCCATAAGCGGAAAATATAGCTCACACTTCGAATCGAACCCAGACCTCTGTAGACAGGATACTGAGAGGTGCACCAGCTGCTGTTATTCACACCTTGAGGAGAGTTTGTTAACCTTTCTTAGAGGCATCTTCCTAAGCAAACTGTTGGGTATTTTGTTGAAGTTGTAAACAATTTTTTTGCAGAGCTTACCGCCGACAGTAACGACAGAAGAGGACTGATGGTCCGTGTCCATGAGTTGGAAGTTGAGAAGATCGAGCTGCAGAGTGAACGCATGGTCAAACTACACCAGCTCCAGCAGCGTGACCTGGTGTCATGAGGTTTCCCGGGGGCTGGGCGTAAGGCCCCCTACCCCATGCATATTCATGATAGAAGGATCTTACCTTGAGAAGAGAACAGCCAGGATGTCCGTATAGTAATGGTCTTTATTTGCACAAACGCACAGATGCCGAAACTTAATCTAAACACTTAACACTCTCCCAATAACCCTCGCAACCTTATTCACACTCGTTCACACACCGCTTTCGCACCCACGTACATTCCCGTTCACTCCTTTCGACACTCTAATCATTGGGGGGTTTTCAGGTAACCCCCATGAACCTGCGACCCTATTGCCTACCTATTCGCTTAGTCCCATCAATGCTGTACAGTCCCTATCTGGGCCCCTTCTTCTTAGACCGTCACTGAATCAGCAGTCCTGTCCAGTGCATCGGTCCTCGAATGTTGCTCCCGTCTTCTTAGCTTGTGGCCCGTCCATCGGAGAGATTGGGGACAGCGTATGCCCAATTATTTCGCAATGCTCTCCGATGTGCGAACCCACTTCGCCTAAAACGTTGAGCAACACCTGACCGAAACCGGCACGATTCCCCGGCCCTGGTCCGTGTTTGCTGACCAACACCTGAAGGTCGCGCAGCAAGCATTTCCCAGGTCAGCGTTCGTGCCAGTTCCGCCGCTTGGGTTTCGCAATCGCTATTTCCCTGACACTGGCCATTTTACGATACGATCGGCAGCGTCAGATATGCGAGGAGATTATTACAAGACAACGTCAGATTATGGAGGGTAAGTAAACCACAACAGTCAACAGTCATTTCTCCAGCTATTTGAAATATAAATATACCTACAACATTTTGACAGTAAGGGCCACCACACAGTCCTTTTGTTTATGTTTTTTTCGGCTATTTTTTGAAGAAACTATTGGATATTCCGTCATTATCTACAGTCTTAAACTAAAAAAATCTTTGCAGAGGGTCGAATATCGCTACCTGCGGACCTGCAGGCCCTTTATCAGCTGTATCAGCAAGAGCTGCACGCAACGAGCTATGCAGAGCATGAGGTTCTGGGTGACATGGCTCACAACAAGACCAGTGCTGGGGGAGGCGGTACGTACCGTATGACCACCCCTTCTGCTCCCAAGCTGCCCCCTATTGGTGACGGCCTCTGCTCTCGTCGTCTACGAGGATCTAGCTTAGACAATGGTAGGTAAAACCAGTGGCTTTAAATGGAAATAGACCAGACCCATGTAAGGGTTGATTTCACATAACCATTTTAACGGTTAATTAAATTTCTAACGCTTATTTTTAGCTTACGGAAATATGTCGGTGGATCATCCTGCATTATACTTTTATAAGGGTAAACAGATGTTACAGAGTGGCCTTTTCTGACAACTTTCCAGGGAAATTGAGGAATATCCTTAATGCTAACTCCACTTTTGTTTTTTACCTTTAAATGTACATCAACCCTATGGTGTGAATAGCATGATTATCATTAGATAGTCACCCCCACGTGTGTTTCCAGGGTTAGATGACAGTGACGGGAGTGTTCGGACGCCCAGCTCAGCAGGGTCGGAGTGGGTGGGCAGCCCCCTACCCCCTATCATGACAGGCCACAGCTCCACAACTGCCGCTACTCCTGCCTCACCGGGCATCCCACCCGCGAGCGTGCTCTTCCCGCTACTCCTGCCTCACCGGGCATCCCACCCGCGAGCGTGCTCTTCCCGCCCATTTCAAAATCTCTCCAAGAAATCAGGTACTTTAGTGGTTTTTGCCGCCCATCATGGCCGTTCAGGTAGCTAATAGTTGCAACGGTACTTTTCACGAAGCTGGTGTTGAGGTTTTATAAAATTGCACTCCATGGATATGGAACGCTTTTGATTAACCAATAATTTCAATTACAGAATGAATCAGCCTTCGAAACTTCCACGTCCTGTTCCTCCTGAGTTCTAATAAGAAAAACTTCCATTCTGCTATTTCCGGGACATGTAAAGGTATTTAACTCAATAAACTTGAGTATTTTTATGAACATTATTCATCCCAGTTTTGTTCTTCCTAACTTCTCATGACAGTCTTTGTTCTCATAGTAAATGGTCCGACGTTGTCAATGATACATAAAATTGAGTCCGAAATAGAACTTCAACTAGTTCACGTCACATCACAGCTTGTCAAGCTTCTTCAAGTTATACAATCAGGGAAGCCCAGCTTGAGGTCGTCAATGAGGGCCACCCGAAGAGCCATGTAGTTCCAGTGTTGATAATCCACGTTTCGATCGTAGAATAGTTTCGGGCTTATTGGTTCCCACTTTTTCCCCATGACCTCAGACATTTTCTGTAATCACAAAATGTGACGATGAAATGGGTCGACTGATGTTTATTTACGTTCACCTGGACCAAAACAAAGCACTTCTTCTCATATTATCATCGAAACTGACCTTATTACAATACAAATAGTGTGATTACTTAGCCAATTCTTTTAAGAACATGAAGTAAGCAAAGATTCATTTAAATGTCTTTTGGTTACTTGCATTAAACCCCGTTACATAAATGAATTAACCCATGCATGCCACTTACATACTTGTACCTAGGCATAGAGCGAAATAGATAAAAAAATAAAGGGTTCGACAATGGTCGCACTTGACTTTCTCGCAATTTTTATCGAAAATTTTGATTTTTTTTACGTGAATAATTTTTTTTTTGTCAGAATTTTAACTTTTTTTAAAAAGTATTTTGCCACACAATGTATGATACTTTAAGGCACCTGCATAACGAATTTCAAACATATCCGTCAAACAGTGAAGTGTCGCTCGACGCGCAAAGTATATGTTTTCTATTTTGCATGTCACCGTCTTAATTTTTAAGTAAATGAAAATCTATTGAAAATGCCCTTGAAACATCCATCTGAGACCACTTTTATCAATTTTCAAGAAAATCCGTCGATTAGTGTTGTTGCAAATCCGTCTTAACCAATCAAAAACGTGATTTCCATTTTTGGATAATGTTTCCTACGATAATGCCAATATTGGCCCAAATTTTTGGCCCATCTCAAAAAGAATAAAAATGTTCCTGTAGCATCTATTTGGGAACACTACTGCGAAATTACAAGGATCTAACTTTATAACTGTAGTGCCAAATCCGTCTTGACCAATAAAAAACGAGATTCTAGTTTTTTTTCCTATTTTTGACTTTATTTTGCCTATATTGGCCGCAATTTTGAATTGATTGAATATTTCTTCGACAAACCTTTAAGTAATGTTATTAAGCACAAGTTTGTGGATTTTTGTGAAATTCCGGCTAATACTATTCATGGGGCCAAGATTTTCACGTATGGGCCAATTTTGGCCCAAATATTTGGCCCATCTCCAAAACAATAAAAAAGATCCTAGAACATCTATCTGGGAACACGACTGCAAAATTTGAAGGTTCTAACTTTATTACCGTACCGTGAAATGCGTCTTGAGTAGACAAAAACACGATTTTGAATTTTTTTTGACACTTTTTTGACAATAGTGGGCGCAATTTTTGAGTAATCAAAATTAAATTAAATCTCGGAACTGATTTTAGACATCTATATTCCAAATTTGAGCCAAATCGGTTGACTGGTGTGACCTGTAGCCGCGCTACAGACAAACGGACGGACGGACGTACGGACGTACGTCGGACGGACATGACCTAAAAACCACTTTTTTGGTATCTAGGACCTCTGAAACGCCTTTTGCAATGAAAATCTCAAAATCGAAATTTCGCACGATAACATAACTTTCTCAGCCCATGTATTACATACGGGCGAGAAAGTAAAAAATCGAGAAAAAATACATACCACCATAAACCAAGACGTTTCTTGACGATCAAGACGACTCCCTGGCCTGAAGAATTCTCGTTCAAAATTGCAGAGAGGAATCTGCAAGTCAAGTGACGGATTGCGCTTCACGGTCTCTAGGACATGCTTCATGGAGTAGTAGTAACCTGGGGTCAACGAACGAAATTAATGGGGGAAAATCAGTACCTCAAGACATTATTGGATGATGTAGTCTGATGGCTGAAGTAGTTTCTGTATTATCGTATAGTAGATTCTGACCAGTAAATAAAAAGTTATTGGACAATAAAGTGGCCCAATTTTAGGTTGGTAAGGGAGGTGAAATGTTATGCTATGACGTAACCTCTTCTGCTATCTTATTATAGTTACTTTTATCTTATCAGTGCTCACCATAGCCGTATCCACGGGGGGGGTTAGGGGGTTAAACCCCCCCATGAGCGGAAAATTAACATGGTAATGCCAACGTGAAGCAAAAAAATATAGGTGAAACCCCCCCCCCCCCCATGACCCCAAACCCCCCCCCCCCCCCCCCTGACCGCTTTCTGGATACGGGCCTGGTGCTCACAATAAGGAACATAACCTAAATACTATCGATATAAATATCGGTATCTCAGAAGTGACGTAAGTCTTGACAAGGATATCAGACAGAGTCTACATACCGACACTGACGAGTTCTTTGACGGGTAGAGGAAACCCCTTGGGAAGTGGTGGATCGCTCGAAACCCGCATTTTTATTTTATGGCTGGAAATCTTCCAGATAGTGTGCAATTTCCACAACTGCAGCCGAGCAGCTAAGTCCATCAAAAAACGAGGGAATAACTGAAAAAACAAACTTTTTAAAAAATACGATTTTCAGGGTGCGTCCCACCATGTCTAGTTAATAGAAAACTGGAGATTTTCTCCCATGTTTACCAAATTTCCGAGAAAATCGGAGTTATCCTCTTAACCGAGTGTGGTGAGACTATCAAGTCCTACCAAACATCATTTACTGGGGCATCATTACTGGGCAGTGCCTCTCAGTGGCCGAGTGGTCAAGGGGTCCGCTTTGTGTCCTGAGAGGTCCGGGTTCGAATCCCAGCGTAACGGAAAAATTTTCCGCTTCCGACATGGATGTATTGGCTTCGGCCCACTCATATTCGGCTTCGGCCACTTCGTCTTCGGCTTCGGCCAAAAACATCTAACAAACCAACTCATCGGCGCATATGTTCTCTGAACGTCGCGCGTTAAAAAAAAAAATGCTGTCCAGCAGCAAACATAAACGAAATGTAACCGGCAGCGTTATCACGGTAGCAGAATAATTAAACGTGCACCGAGAGAGGGAAACGATAAGAAACTTACCACATGGCACTCGATCATTCGTATTACAGTTATGTTTTGAACACATCTTGGAATGTAGGATGGAACGTCAGATTCCGCAATGTCGGTCATCTCAAAGAAGGTAACCCGGACCTCAATATCTGGCCTAAAAATAGAGTCAAGGTATAACTGTATGCGTGTTGTGTTACTCCTTCCTTTTGCTCAGTACACACATACAACACAATAGAATTATAATAGCCAGAAAATATCAGGTACGATCAGACGCTTTTCGGCTTCTTAAAGCGAGTGCGCAAAATTGGTCAGTACGTTGCTTCTTGTTATTTTGAGACCACAGAAGGACAACTGAGCAAGACGAAAAAGGCAGTGGTAGTAACCCCTATTATTATCACAAGTCGCTCCTGCCTCCTGAGCTAGTAAACATCTGACGTGTGTCTACGGATGAGACTGGCGAGTGTAGCAGATTTCAGTATAATGCAGGGATCCAAAGTCTGCATATCCCAAACTCTAAAGGTTGCCCAGACTAGTGACTCAGCTACTTCTCACTACTACGCTTCATCATACTGTAGAAGAGAGTCAATGATGAGTCAATGTGGCCTGATGACGTCAGCATGAAGTTCAAAAGAGACAGTGCTGAATACACAGACCCTCTACTGGATCCAAAATCTTGTTCAACATTCTCACTTGTCAGCAGCTAAATCTTTATACTTACAATTTTTGAGAAAATTCCTCCCATGACTGTTCCGAAACGTTTTTATTGATAGGGTGGCTTTTATCCAGGAACAAAATGAGCGTTTTCAGATTACGCAAATTATCACTGATTCCCTGCAGAAATTCATCAGTCATCCACATCGCGTGGATTTGCAGCAGTCTTAACTCGCGGAGCTCACGCAGAGCCCAAAGAAGGGCAGAGCTCACATCACGTCTGCGCTTTCTGGGTTCAGGATGCAGTTTTCCAATTCCCAAACGAGTCAGAGTTTTCTTGTGTTTAAACAAAATCTCAATCAACTTGTGTAAGCTTGCAAAATTGTACATGAACAGTGCTTTCAGCTGGGCAAATTTTCTTAGGAACGGGTACACTAACCCAGAAAACCTGGACCTGAAATGAACAGTAACTTAGTTAAGGTCAAGCTGGCAGTAGGTACGTACTCCCCAGGTATTGAACTGTACACACTCCTGGGAACCTCATGGGTCAGGTACCTACATCTTACAGAATCAATAGCACCTATTACTTAAAAAGTCATCAGGAAAACAAAACCACTCGGCTGTGCCGATCATTCCACATGACAATCACGTGTTTTTTATTTATTCTGGCCACAATGCTGATAATATTTTGTCACGTAGTATAGACGGGTAGACGGGTAAGAGGTAAATCCCTAGTATCAACATAACTAATCTAGCCCCTGTGCTGTACTCACCTTTCAACTGGAGACGACGACACAAAGTAAACTTCAGAAATATTTATAACATTTTGGTAATACCAGGATCCTAAAGCAGGGCCAACTAAGTCAAACGTTTCAAATCCAACGATTAGCCTTTTAATGGTGTTGCAATTGGCAACAAAACGAAGAAATTTCTGTGACTTTCTGTTTTTGTCTCCACTGGTTAACGAAAATGCGCTTAGGTCAAAATCTGGCCAGTTGGGATAGGAGTAGAAAGCGTCTCGCCACTGTTTGCATGTTGATGACACTATAAGTCGGTCATTTAGCGAAAGAAGACGATAAATTTCAGACAAAACTACGAAGGGTAGATTCGCCCAATTCGTTTGGCTACGTAAGCCAGCGCGTTTTATGTAGAAATTTTTGAAATCACTCATTCTTCACTCTTCGGAGGTACAATACCACTGTACAAGACACTCAATAATAATGCATTAAATGCATCCGCTTGACAACAAACACCTCCATTGTCGTGGCAGCATTTACATGGCGTATTTGATGCTGCCACTGCAACGCTCCGCGCCATTATTTAAACCGTGGCTGGCTATTGTCATTTATTAAAGGGATAGAAATAGTTAGTGATCCTGAAGAATTATTATAAAACACATAGATTACAGAAAATTGCACTATGCACAGATTTGGTGGAACGCCTCCCAAAAAAAATATGAAATTTTTTTTCTTCTGTAAAATGAATCAGCCTTCGAAACTTCCTGTTCCTCTAGATTTAAAAAAAAAATCCATTTCTGCAGCCCCGAAAGCAGGCGTAGGCAGGTAGATTTCGAAGATTACTTCCATCCACTAAAAGCAGTCTAAAATAATTTAGAAAGACGGTTAAGAAGATTTTCAGTTGACCCCAATGCATTCTCTACAATAACAACGGAGGAATTAGTTTTGAAATTTCACCCCCCCCCCCCCCAAACACGAAAATGAAGTGATTTTACAAAAAAAAAATTCAGACAAAAGTTGTAGGTATTATTAATAGAAACTCATAGCAAAAAGAATAAACTCAATATCTCACCAAATAAGTGAGTTATGACGTTTTGAAAATTCAACCCCCCACCCCCTGCCTAAACGGTGCGTCGGACGAAAAACTTTTTCAGACAAAAGTTGTAGGTAATATTGACGCAAATGCATTACAAAACGAAAAAAAACTCGATAACACCCCTAGGACACAAGTTATGAATTTTTTTGTGCGCAAAACCCTGTTTTTCCACCCTTATTCAATCATTAAGGGTGGGATCAAAAAACGTTACAAAGAAAATTTGTAGGTAGTACTTACTGTTAGACGACCCTCAGAGAAAACCACGTTTTATTAGTTGCAATATTAAGGGAGTTACGGCCAAAAAACCAGATTTCGAAAAAGTCCCCCCATTTCGCCCCCCTGCTTCGTCCGATTTCCCCCATTAACGAACTCGACCGAGATTTTAGTCCCTTATATTTTATTAAATGGTCAAAACCAATTATTTTTCAAAAATACGGGTCCTAGCGTGTTCACAAGGAAGTGAAAATGATATATATATATATATATATATATATATATATATATATATATATAAGGTAGTACCTAGGTAGGTACCTAGGTAGGTGCCTATACCTAAGCAAAAAACGTAAGCGTTTGTATCACTTTTATATTTAAAAATGGTGCAGAGATTGCACTTTTAACTCCACCCAGAAAGTGCGATTACCTGACTTAGAAGGGCATTTCCAAATAGTAGCTTGCCGGCCCCACTTGCTGGTTCTGGGCTCCGGAGAAATCTAGGTTATTCCTAGCTTAAGGTCGCTATAATGAGAGCTACCCGAAGAGTCCAGTACAGCCACTGTTCAATTCTCATGTTTGGGTGGAAGAATCTCTCCGGGTTCATTGGTTTCCACCTTTTCCCCCCGAACTCCGACATTTTCTGTAATCACAAAACTGTAAGTCTGGATTTCACCACTTATAGCGTAGGTACACTATAGAGCGTCATCGGATTTATGTTATCATTCGTTTAGCTCATGAAGAGACAACTTATGGTGGATTTAGTCATTTCGGAACTTTTTCCCCCAAAAGTCTTTACCTGATGAATTGGTACCATATTATGTTTAAATTGCTGGTCTCCACCGTAACTTTGTGATAGGTACTTTGATATTTTAATAGAATTAAAATGTCATATGTTTGCCAGGGAATCAAAATTCCAACTGGAATTCATTGAGACAATGTGGCACCCATGTACAAGTAGGTATATAAACCTTCGGGTAAAAAAAAGGTCTGCAATAACGAAACACATCCCCTCCAGACTCCAGAAGACCCTCCAGCTGAGGATAGAGTTTCGCCGCCACAGCCTCCACCACAGTCACCACTGTCTTCAGGTCTATAGGTGTGCCATCCCGCTGGTTCGAAAATATACCAAAACTTCTTCTACAATGGATCCTCTGGGTAGTCTGGGTGCGGCAAAGCAAAACAAAGCAAAGCAAAAAATCTGTACAACACTAAATGACTTGCAGATTTGCAAATAGCACTGAAATGTAATAGACAATAGGTAGGTAGTCCATCTAACTGTTAATTATCCACAAAAACACTTACCTACTCCTCTAGCGGAGGGTTGGGGGGTACAAGTCCAGCAACTACCTAGACCATTTCAAGAACTATCCATTGTACTCAGCTAGCAGCACTACCAAATATCAGCTCCCCCACCATCGTGTAAACGATGGGGACCTACAGTTTTAGGTGGGTTCCGAACCACCACACAAAAACACTTGATAATCAAATCTTGTTTTAACACAAGCAATCTTTTTCTTTCTTTAATCTTTTAAAAAACATTATTTTTCAAAAACACTACTTTTTTAGTAATAATTATATAAATAATTTAGCACATCAGAACGTGTGGAAAACCCATAATTTTAGTCAAAGTTTGCCCTATGGACACCTGGGAAAAATCTAATTTTTGGATTCCGTTTCGGAGCCTTCGTACTTGGGCTAATGTAAAAAATTTACATTTCCGAGCACGTTAAATCCTTTCTCAAACCCATATTGCAACTCTTTGTAGTCTGTCCATGATAATCAGAGAATTATAATAATCAAATTAACAGAAAAACAGAAAAACGTTAAGAACTCGCTGGCGCCAATCGTTCAAATATTAAGACAGTGTGCCAACACTACAAACTGAAATATAAATATTTTCTATTACTTTGTAAATTTATTTATGTAATATAGAAAAGTTAAATAGAAATTAAATAAAATTTATAATCTAAATTATATATTTTAACGATAAATAATATCTAATTTAAATTAATATTTTGTTTTCCCTTCAACTATGTCTGCTGCCACGTTTGTTGTGGAAGGAAGATGGCTGATGGCTGGTTGTCCGTTGGATTGATGCTGTAGTCAGATCGTGTTTTTCAGTTTTTCATCGAATAGCGGCATAAGCTAAACTAAACCATGGCTTTCTGGAGTTCTGAGACAAATTCCCGCATATATAAATATCTTCAAGAGTCTGGTGAGCCTCAATTATTGCTAAAAACTAAAAGACGCCTTCCGGAGCAATGGCTTAACCTAACCTGTGCATTGTTACTTGTAATATTTATTCAAATTGACGTGAAAACACGACTTAAACAGTTTCTAGTTTAAAATTGATGATAGCAAATGTCAGAAAATCTATTTATGTAGGATCAGAGGAGTTTTCTGGTTTTCAGTTGGTTTTATAAAGATACCGCCTGTCAGAGCTTGCCCAACCTTTGAGTCACCTATGTCGCTCTGTGCTGTCAGTGCTGTTTGGAAACGGTTCCAGTTATAATAAACCCGTGTGAAGTTTCTGCGGAGCGTGATTGAGTTGGTGTTAATTTATTTATTTCAAATATGATACTATTTTATCTAGCTGAATTAAATTTCATCATCGTACTTATTTGAAATCAACATGGTTGGGGTACGGGAAAGGGCAGTTTTGAGATTTTGATTTGATTAGACGTTTCCAGCCACTCTGATTCCAAGAAACCTAATGTTGAGTGTTGCAAATTCCTCGTTGGTAATTAATTTCGTGTCGCCTTGAAAATTTGACAAGTTTTCTAATATTTCAAAAATTCATAACTCCTCTAGTTTGCACAATTCTGACTTATTCTATCGGAATTTTTCACTAATGTTTGTCAAACATGCAGTAATATTACAATAGTTGAAAAACTTTCTGGTCTGCAGACAGGAATTGTAACGAGAGAAACTTGTAGTTGGACGTTAAGCTGAATGTGAGACAGCCTTGCAGTTCGCGCTACCATAGGGCTTGAGGTCGTGGCTGAACTAAATTTTTCTAGGGAAACTGTCCACGTATTATCCTGAATTTTAAACGGGTGTCATTTATTTTCCAGATTATACGTTCGAAATTGAGTCCGACAGTTGGCGATCTAATATCAACGGGGATCTAGTTCCAACCCATGTCCTAATCGATATTGTCATGAAGGGTATTGTACACACAAAAGCTGAAATCAACGCAGCGGGGGTAAGCATAAGCTGAAATCGTTATAGAGTAGGACAGCATCCATCATTGGCGTGCTCACATAATGCATGGACACCACATTACGGTGTCGCGAGCAAGGCAGTTTGGTGGACACAGTACTTATTACTGCAGAACGCACCTCTTGCTGGCGTGGTAGGTACGTGACGTTCCTACAGGTCACCTTCTTAGTCACTGACCTAAGAATTAAACCGTTCAAGGGTGCGTCCCACCATACTCGGTTAACGGTTAAACTCCAGTTAAATTGATTTTTACCATGCAAAAATTGGAATTTAACTGGAGGTTAACGTTAACCGAGTATGATGGGACGCACCCTAAGTATCCCTACTTCAATAGAATAGGCTATTTGGGGATGCACTGTTGACCTCGTTCTTGAACCTGAATGATATAAACAAGAGCTTCTCTCGCCGTATTGGATTTTGATCTTTTGTTTATTACTCAGTCATTCTCATTACTTAGCTTTGATTTTTTTTTTTAACATTAATTTATGATTTCCCCATAGGTTCTTCCCGTAGGTTTGTGCGTTGTCCGGTTAAAACTTGACTGAACTTGATTGTTCCATATTTGTGCAACCATTAAATTAATTTATGACTACTGTATCAGCTTACCTAAAATGCATGTCTCCTTCTCTCTGCAGGATGGGTCAGAACCGAGCAATGTCGAGAGTCTTTCGTTGGGCAGCGTCCTTAACCGACAAAATATTCAGAATCAAGCGGAAGACAATGACAGTGGAGGAGAAGGTTAGTCATCTTTCTTTAGACCTACCACTTAGAAAATCCGATTTTCTTATCGCACTAGCTGTTAACTCGTACATGATTTAAGAGGGAACTCGTAACTTTGTGGTATTTTCTGCAATCCATGTTTAGTTAAACGTTAGTGGACCGAAGTAAGTTGATCTTCGGGCCGGCTAACACCCAAGTAGGTTTATCTGTCTCTTCCCTTCTTGTACCCCTCTGATGATGACCGTCTAGGTCGAAAGCGCTTAGGATTTATTATTACTTTTTCGTGGATTTTGACTAAGTTATTTCTGACAGTTTCTCGGTGGTGGTTCCTAATACTAACTCTGGTTGAGGCGGTGCTGGGTCCACTAACGTTTAACTAAACATGGTTAACTCGTACCGCAACACTTCTTATTAAGTGGTCGGAAAGCTTGCCCATAAAATATTCCAGTACCTACGTACAGTTTATCCGAGTTAGGTATGCATTGGACTCAGTAGCTTAGAGTTGGTTGTTGGTTGGTAGAGGCAGCCCCATCAATTTTGTTAAACCCCTATTTAATGCACTGCTTTCTGTACTGGAACACAAAGTTGGTAGTCTTTGCTGAAGCTCCTACTTTTTAAGACCTTTCTGCGAGCAAACGCGAGAGCCTGGAATCCCTCCACTTAAGGTAACAAGCTCTGTAACTTTCCTCTTAGGACCTGCTCCTACTGCAGTGGAGACGACAATGGAAGAGGATACTACAGAAGAGATTTCTTCCACCGAACTGATAGTTCTGCGGGGCCATGAGAGCCAAGTGTTCAGTTGCACTTGGCACCCCGAAAAGGTCGTCCTCGCCTCAGTGTCGAAGGACGGTACGGCTCGTGTATGGGACATCACCCGCAAGTCGAAACCGGTTGTGCTGAAGCATTGCACTCGTGACGAAGACATCTCATGTCATGTCCCTTGATTGGAAGGTTAGTCAATTCCTACTTATACGAGTCATTGACACTGGCGTTAATCTCTGCCGTATCTAAAGTTATGGAAAAACTCTATTACGATCAGCTAGAATCCTTCCTGGATAAACACAAATTTTTTTTTCACCACAACCACGACAGAAACAACACAGCTGGAGCGTACCAAGACTTGATCGCCGCTTCTGAATGTGTCAACTTCGACCTGTTGCTTGAAAAATCGTATCGCGTTGGTATCAGAGGCATACCTTTAAACTGGATTAGGTCATACCTTTACAACAGATCTAAATATGTAGAAACTATCGGCTGAGCGACTCAACATAACTGTAAACAAGCCGCATGTGGTGAAATTCTCCAAAGCTGTATGCCTAACTCAGCTATCTAGGGTCCCAGATACGAATTGGAACTACATCAAAGATTGTTGTATCTAGAAATAAAGAAATAACCATTCGCCAGACAAACTTGAAAAGTTCGTTTGCTCCACAGCAATGAATGAAACAAAAACAAATATTCTCTCTTTTAGTACGAAACCGCAGAACACTATATCTTTCCAAATCGCTGACAAAGACATGACGAATGTTTCCACCACCAAATTGCTTGCTGTCACGGTTGATAATGGCCTCAACTGGAAACCTCGTGTCAAAGTATTACTGAAAAAGCTGAACAGCAGCTACTTCTTTATAAGACGCGTAGCAAAAATAAATAAAAAACCACAAAACTTTGCTGTCCTAGCATACCACTCAATCTCTTTTTCATCGGAATCGAAATGATGGGGTTGTTGCAACACAAACCTAATGTTTGGTACCCTGCAACTTAAAAATAAGTAGTCCGCAAACTTCTAGTTTAGGCCAGCTGCAGGAATGGCTTTCGATCGCTTAAACTTCTCACAGTGGCAGAAACGTATATAGTGTATTTACCTATATAAAATTTTACTGCACGCAAAGGTAACTGAGGAGAGGGAGCGGCTCAGCAGCACAAGGAAGTACGGCTATGCAACCAGAGGTGCAACTGATTTAACAACCAGATTCAGGAGAACCAAGAAATATGAAGGGGCCCCTCTGGTTGCAGCGCCAACTTTGCAGAATAAGGTACCGAGAAGTATAAGAGCTCTGTTGTTAAAACATTTCAAAGCAGTTATTTACTCATTCTTGCTTTGTAACTCTTTTTATTCTAACGAAGAATTTAAAGGCACAAAATGGCCGCTCTCCTCCTCCAATAACCACCAAGTAGAGTTATGTTTCATTAATAGCCCATCTCCATCTGTTTTAGGTGCGAAAAAGTATGAAAGCCATGTGGAGGGGTATAATATGTGTGCAACAGCTGAGAAAATACGTTACCCCTTCCATCATCTTGAGATGTACGTGCACGTAATGTTTTATTATGAGTTAATCATCTTATTTGTATATGTTGGCAGGGTGCTGGCCATTTTCTCGCAACTGGCTCCGATGACGGCTACGGACGCATTTGGACGTCGGAAGGTCAACTTTTCAAAACCCTTCGTATGCACAAAGGTCCCATCTTTGCTGTCAAGTGGAACAAACGGAGACAATTTCTTCTGAGTGCTGAGTGTGTCTTTCCAACCAAGGGTAAACCTTGAAAATGAATCGCCGCCTGCAATGTTAATCTTATGGGCGGCAAAAATGCATCGTCAGGTATAGCGTCCTCTTAAACACTTACTTTAAGGTTGGATGGGGGCTACGGTCCGGAGGTATTGGAAAGCAGGCAGGTATCCTGCAGAGCAGGCATTTCCATGACAAAATATGTCACCAACATCCTTGTGATTTGCGCCAAGAACTTGGCCCTGTAATAAATGATGTCACTTATTTTGGGGGCCGAGTGATAGCGGGAATGTGGAGAACTTGGCCAACATTTTTGATATCAAACCCTTTTAAGGGCTGTTGAGTTAGGCGAATTTTTGGAGGGTTATAAACTTGGCTGTTTTTTTTACACGGAGTGTTTTTGGTCGGATATCATATAATTATTGTAGGGTGGTAAAATAGTTTCTTCCAGTAGGTATAACATCACACGTACGGACGTAAAGTCAGAAGCATAAAAGACAAGAATAACTGCTTAAAAGAAGACCCGGAGGAGGTTTTAGAGGTATGGCGATCACATTAAGAAGAGAAGTTCAAGGAGAGTAGACCACAGGGGACAGATGTAACGCGAAGGAGGCAGATAAGTCAACAGTCTCAAGAGGTGGAACAGCCGATATCGCTCGAAGAAGTGAGAAACGCTATCAAAAGGATGAAGAACGGGAAGGCAGCTGGAGAAGACAATATAGTGCCTGAAATGGTTAAGGGTGGTGGCAGCGCCTTAGCTGAAGAAATACAGGACCTCTTCCAAGCTGTGTGGCAACTTGGACGAATTCCAGAAGATTGGCAGCGTAATATAATAGTTCCACTGTACAAGAAGGGAGACTCAGCGCAATGCAAAAACTATCGTGCGATCTGTCTCATAAACGTCATTGCGAAGCTGTACTCTAGAGTGCTGGAAAAGAGACTGAGAGCATGTGTGGAAGCAGACCTAGATGATGAGCAAGCAGGGTTCAGACCGGGGAGACAAACACAGGACCTGATATTTTCCCTACGATGCATCACTGATAAGTGGATAAGTAGGGGGAAGGTTGCGTACCTTGCATTTCTTGATATGCATTCCGCGTTCGACGAAGTGCCCAGGCACGAACTGCGGAAAGCACTAGAGGAAAAAGGAACCCCCCCGCAGCTGCTGCGAGCCATCAAGTCTATGTTTGAACAAGTCAAGGGGGTGGTGAGACTAAATGGACAGTCTTCTGGCGCATTTTCTATAGAAAAGGGCGTGAGACAGGGAGACAGCTTGTCGCCATTGCTCTTCGTTGTCTTCATGGACGAGGTAGTCAAGACATGCAAAAGACGAACAGAAACCTCTGTGGTCGGAATGCTGAACCTGAGACCAGTCACTTGCCAAGCTCTAACATATGCGGACGATGTTGTCCTTATCGCTGATTCTGAGAGGAAGCTACAAAAGGCCGTGCTAGAATGGACCGAGACGCTCAAAGAGAGGGGCATGACCTTAAACAAGGTCAAGAGCCAGGTTATGATGGTGGCACGGACAGAAGAACAAGTTGAAGCAATCAATATACAGTGTGACGGTCAACAGCTCAAGCAGGTGGAAAGCTACCAGTATCTGGGTACAACAGTGCACCAGACGGGGAAGTTGATAGGGGAGGTGCGCAACAGGGTAAACAAGGCAACGAACGCATATTATGCACTAAGCAGATGTGTCTTCGGCAAGGATGAAATCAGCCGCAAAACGAAAACAAGGGTTTACCAGGCTGTCATAGAACCACCTGATAAATAAATAAAACTCGACTTGCCTTTGCAAACATATCGCATGAAGCTCCTCGTTGAGACTGCCGAGAATCTACCGAGTTTATCTGCAGAGATAAGTAATGTAGTCTGGCGCCTGCCGCTTTGTTGGGGACTCCTGGAATGGAGGGGCAGGAATGGCAACTCAGTGATAGCCATCCCTCCCCACTTGTCAGAACGGCCATTCAGGACGCATTGCATGTGGCCACCATTGAGTAGTTATGAAGATGTTGATGTGGGCATTAGCAAGCCTCGGGAAGGATGGATCCCTCCCCAACAGCATCGACGGTTATTCCGCATGGGTCATCTGAAATATATATATCTAGGCTAGGGTGGTTTAGTGTTCTTACCTTAAATATAGGGAGTAATTGAGAATGGGTGCGCGTAGCCATTGCATTTTATACACTCTGTGTGTGGACTTGCACACTGTCACGTGACTGGCGTCTGCAGCCACGTATTGTTTATTAGTCTATGTACACGACAATCCTCCCCCCTTAACGTAGTCTCGTGGGGGAGGTAATGTACCACGCTGTTGCACTACAAATTCGCGCCTTCGCTTGACGGCGGCCTCGGCGCTCCGCTACTGACGGCGAGCGCCGTGGTGTAGCCACAATCTCCGCCGCTGCTGGCTGCACCGGCTCTAACGCGGGGGGCATGGACGGACGCCCCTGCTGAGAAGGCACAGCACCCATAGACGGGCGCCCCTGTACTGGGACCGCGGCGGGCTGAGACGAAGCTCCCGTCGACTGACGGCCTGTAGGCGGGGTCGACGAAATAGTCACTCCTGGTGAAGGTGCCGGCGGGCGAGGTGTCACGGGCACTGTCGGCGCGACAGCTGCACTACCTCCCGGCGACGGAGGAACGAATGCCGCTGGAGGGTGAAGGCTCGTCCCCACCGTACGTAAGTGATTTCTGTGGCGGCGTACTAGTTCTCCATCAAGTAACACTGTCCACTGTAAGTCACCATCACGAGCAACAATCGTACCAATGGTCCATTTCTTCAATGGATTCGTAAAAGAACGCACAGCTACTGTCTGGCCTTCTTCAAAAGTAGGCGTTTGAAGAAATACTCTGTCCCCTCGCAACTTCTGCGTAACGTCACTGATGACATGTACCTACATGGGGGAACCAAAGCGTTATACCTACTCCCGAAAAGAAATTTTTGTACTTCTCACCATCCTATGACGATAGCTATACCCATAGGTACCTACATGTGTAATAGACTTGTTATGGTATGATTTTTCGGCTCCTCTTTCGGGAAGATACAGTTCCTAACTTTGTCTGGACGGGAGGGAACTGGTGAAAGGCAAGCTAAGGTGTCAATTTGCGGAAAGGTGTCCGAAAACTGAAGCTTTTTGTTACATAACTTTGTTCCGGTAACTTTTTGTTTCCAGATCAACCAGTGCAGAAGAAAATACCACAGCCGTCTCAGCCAGTGATTCTTCCTCAGATGAGCACAAATATCCCACTTGCAGTATCGAGCACAGTGATAGCTATGATACTGATAGCGAGGACGGCTCTGCCGCAGACAGTGACAAGGAGAACGACTCTCCTGAGGGCAGCGGGGACGAGGACGACTCAGCCCGTAACAACGGTAGAGAGGACAGCAGTACAACGCACCATTTGAGATCGTAATGTTGCTCCTTATGCTCCAATCTCACGCTCATATTATTCCCGATACAATATTTACTGTGGCAGTTTCTCTGACCGTTAAATTATTCAGACGATCGACAGATTATGACATTCATGACACATTTGTCCTGACACCATTTTCTGCCTTTTGCCAGTGGCTGCTATATCCAACTAGGTACTTAACTGAAGACATAAGAAATATACATATTACCTATTTTACTGCGTTGGAGAGTGTTCGAAAAAAATGCGTTCACTTCAAAATATGAGTACCTACCTACACATTTTACGTTACACGACAAATTGGTACCGTTTTTGTTGATAACATACTAAGGCTGGATTTCACCGCTTCTTATAGTATACTATAGTGTCTCCTAACGAGAGCATTTAACGAACGAATTTATGTTATCGTATCTTTAGCTTATGACAATTGCGATCGCAGAGAAACAAGTGAATGTTAGGAGACACTATAGTATACCTACTATAGGAAAGTGGTGAAATTCAGCCTTATTCCAAAATATGAGCGTGTTATTGGAAGTAGGTAGTGAAGTCCACCTAACTCTTGATGAGAGTAATAATCAGTCATACCTATGCAGGGAGACTACATAAATGTCAATTATTGTTGCTAAACTCTTCTAGATCTACGTGACCCCTTCTTCTTGAGTCTACTTCTAGTTCAGAAAAAAAATCTTTGGAAACCCAGTGTTTTTTTAGACCAATGGGTCTCATCCATGCAAGAGTCAGGTGGACTTATTGAGTGAAAACAAAAGCCTGGAGGATAGTCAACTTGACTCGCCAAATTTGTCCGGTCTGGTCTACCTATGTATATAAGGAACACATATGTTGTTTGTTGATCGTTGGTCACAATGAACAGTTGTTAAAATTAACATGTGTACTTATTCCTTTGCTGTCGCTTTAGCTGAACACATACGGTAAGTACCTAGGTAAGATAAATCTGTTTCTTAAATCTGTTCGATAGGACTTTAAGATGCGATGTTAGTACTTGGCTAACTGTTAACTCAGTTACCCAGGTAGGGTATTCTGTTTTACACTGACACTTTTGCACCATTATATTTTATTCCAACAAGTCGTTACGAGTTTGAGCGAAACTGACGTGGTTCCCTATTTCTCCGTTAGATGTCCTGCTGCTGGCTCCTTTCCCTCATCTATTACTTGTTCCCCTTTTTTTTCAATAACCATTTAAAAAAACTTAAATTTACCCAAGTCAAAAAATGTTTAAAACAATTTTTTGTTTGACTTGGAATATTTATTTGTGTAGTTTTAGTAATAATTAAGGCACTTCTAATGGCAATCTTTGTGGCTGTGAGTTTGTAAGCTTTGAGGGTTGGGTGCGTATGGGCGAAAGCGAATTCTTTAACCGACAGTGCCTTTACCGACAGTGCCTTATTATTCCTGTCACCTAGGTATCACAAGCCGGAAGCCAAAAATTTAGATATTTGGGTAATAATACTTTACCTAATTTTCTAAAGTGCTTAACACTGTCCTCCCTATTGAGGAGGATGGGGGTGGCACTCATGAACCTCTCAAAAAAAGTCTCGCCTTAAGCTGTCTGCTGTTCCGACACGTTTAGGATGGTGCACACTGCACAGCTAGTGACGTTCTAAATGACTCCTTTGAGTGAGCCGGTACCATGACTCCTTTTCACTAGAAAGAGTCGGTTCCGACTCACCCAAGTGGATAATTGATGACCGGGGGGGGGGGGGGGGGGGGGGGGACATAATGACATAATTATTACAAATACTGCAAATATTGGCGTTATACAACCGTACGGTAATGAACTGATATAATACAATGCAATAATACAATACAATAAACAATACAATATATACATTGACACTATTTTTAATCTAGTAGGTACCTACCTACACTTAAATAACAGAAGAGCTCCAGAGCTCCTATACGTATAAAGCCTCGATAGCCGAGTGGTCTAAATGGTTGTCTATAGAGGGTCACGCCGGTTCGATCCGGATCCCATCAAAGTTTTTCTGATCGGCATTCACCTCTGAAATGTTCGATATTTCAAGTGAAATGTATATTGAGGCTGTGGTGGTTCGGAACCCACCTTAAACTATAGGCTGTAGGTCCCCATCACGTACTGCACGATGGCTGAGGAGCTGGTCTTTGGTAGTGTTGCCACTTATTGCCAACTGAGCAAAATGGAAAATTCTTGTAATGGTGTAGTTGCTTGCTGGCTTGCCCACACACCACTAGGTATAAGATATTAATGTCTTATTTCCCCTTGTTTTGGGCCAAAAACACCAGCTCGGCAAGGTGTGTAGTCGTGAGGTTCCTGCGCCGATCGCTGAGGAGCCACCCTGCCTTCGAGAACACCCTCTCACAGGGCACGCTGGTCGCTGGGATGGCCAGTAATCCCATTGCGACATTGTACAGTCTCGGGTATAGGGCTTTGCCACCAGCGGAGAGGGTCCTGGACTCTTCGACTGGGCAGCTCCCGCAAGTACCTCTCGACCTCATCGATTGCCGCTGCGGTGGAGTGGCTGGTCAGCGGATGGCGCTGACTTATCGCCGCCTCGATCTAAAATCATAATAATTGTTAAATTATAGTATGGGACCGGTCTGATAGAGAATTCCTTGAGAGCCCGTGTGATTCATCGATGGTGAACTGCATATGCGCAAATTCCTTTCGACATGACCTGCACTGAAAAAAATGGCCAACAAGAAATGCCTTGTTGATGAAATCTTGTTGTTTCTAATAGAAACTTCTATTTGAAGTAGAAAGAAAAATCTTGTTAAGCAGTGCCGTGTTGACACAATAAGCATCTTTTTGGGTTAGTGAGGGAAATCTGCTTAAAATCGAGTTTAAAAAAATCCAATTAGATTACTCTCATTGCGATAATGAGGTAACCGTTCCAATAAGATGGACCCCTGTGCTCCAAGAAGACGCGGTGTCGCCGTAGAAACAGATCGTCTTATTGACCTCTCAATAAGAATATGTTTCCGTGGTGAAGAGGCACTCTCACGGCTGCAATGACATGGGCTATACGCGGTAAATAGTCTGTCTTATTGACTTCTCAACAAGACGATCATTCCGTGGTAAACAGTCAACCTTGCCACTGCACTAACATGGTCTGTCCGTGGTAATGACACCGTCTTACAAATTCAGTGACGCTTTCTTGTTGGCCTCGTGACGTCACAACAAAGACAGCCTTTCTGTGGTAAAGAGAGAGTCTAATTGAGTATGAGACGTATGATGTTTCCAGTGAGACGTGCTCTCTGTGGCAAATAGAATTGGTTCGCGCGGGTAATTTAAAAGTTCAAAAAGTCTGATTGGAAAGAATTTAATTCCATAATTTCTACAAGGCAAAATATGTCGCTGGTTTATAAGAAATATTAACTTGTAGGGTCATTTCTGTTAAGGAAGTAATTTAAGAGGTGAATTTAGTCGAAAATAAGCAGTTCCTTGAATATAGGAAGGAAATGAATAATTGCATGTGGAATGGCATTATTGACATTGTCACATCGTATAGGATGTTGGCAAATCCAATAGGAAATTGGGGGCCACTTCGAAAATTCCGAATAGTAGGTAGGTAGGTACGCCTACATCACCAACAAGTAGTGTACCTACCTATACCTATACTGATTTTTAAGAAACTGCTAAAAGATTATTTCTTCAAAAACTTTTTTATAGTCCAGGTGAATTTCTAAACATGTAATTTTAGCTGGAAATCCAGGCGTTTTATACTTTAACCCTTTCTTTTAGGAGGGACAAGGTATAAAAAAATAACTGATGTAGGTACCCTATACTGGGCCTGTATAGCCTGCACGCATGCAGTTTTCCGCTGCTTCTATACTGCAGCACCCCCCGTCCCCCGGGCCCATCCCTTGCCTCCACTAAGAAAACAGGTGATATGAAGCCCACATGAAACTTCATAGGTCACTGCCCCCTACCAATATTTGTTTGGTTCTGACCTCGGCTATGTGACGCAAAGAGATTTCTTGTTATATAGCAAGAAATCGTGTTACAAGAAATAGATGGAAAATAAGCTGATGCGTCATGAAAAAGGTTGTGTGTGACGCAAAGAGATTTCTTGTAAAGTCTTATTGGTGTGGGAAGATTTCCTGTTGTGTAGCAAGGAATCGTGTTACTCGAAATAGATGAAAAAAATCTACCTTAATGGAATAAGAATGACTTGTTAGATTCTCCTTTAATTTTGCTGGGTCAGGGCAATTTCAAAAAACCTGGTTGGATTACGAAGAATCCCTTATCAGCTGAACAAGGCGTTCTTTCTGATTCTCTAGATTTCTTGTTGTGGGAGCGTCTTTCTCACTGTAGGGAAATATGGCAAAATCGCGCGGGATACTGTCAGTTGCGACTGATCACGGACTGTGAAGTTGTTAAACGGTACCTAGGTATGTGAATTTTTTGTTTGTGTTGAAGTGCAGTCCTAGAACATAATGGAAGTGAAAGATATATTCGGTGCTGCATCGGATACGGTGACGCGGCGGATGTTTTCATTGGTAAGTACCAAAGTAATACAATATTTACCAATTTCATCATTAAGTCTAACCACACATGTGCCTTAATAGGCTTCGGCCCAATGAGAAAGGCTTTGTGGACTACTTAACAGTCCCCTGGCCTTATAATCAAAATGAAATAAATACAATTCTGTTGATGTTTTTTTATGCCCATTTTGTTGAGAAATTGTTGGATATTTCAACTGGTTTCTGGAAATTGTTGGATATTTCAACTGGTTTCTGGAATTACCTATTCTATTACTAAAATACTTGGGTTCTGAGAAATTAAAATTTTAAAACAAATAATTTTCCAAAAATTTCTTCATAACCTATTGTGAAATGGACGTAAAAGAAAAACACGCGTAAAATTTTGTTAAAAAAAGGCCGAATACTAACTAGGTACTTGTTATTCTGTTTCCAGCTACGAATTGACTTTGAGGCGGCTTACCCCACGCTCACTAATGCTGTGAACGAGAGATACCCTGAGTTCAAACAGCGTGCAGTGGCTCTCGCCAGTAACCGTCTTGACTACGGACCAAAATCAGGGCGATCCTTACCGAGTTGGAATGTAAGTGTGTTAAGGGTCTCCTGTAGCTGATGATTCATTACTGCCGCCAATAAGTTTAAAGTTCCGAGCGGCGAGCAGACCCTTAAGCATATTTCTTGCCAAGTTTACAAACGTATAGACTTAAAGTGGCGTCGTCAAGTTGGTAGCAACCTACTGTTGGCACAAGGTAATTCAAATTAAGGGTCACCACATGCACAGTTGTGTTTCTTTATATTTTTTATCTCTGCCTGTAGGTGTGCAATAAGGTAAATAGTGAAATAAATGGTCCAATGGTCGCACAAAGTAGCTTGCCTTTATGCCTTCCACTGTGAAATGCTGCTTTCTTAATGGAAATTGCTTGCTTATTTATTGATCATTTTTATCTTTGCAGTGGGTGAAGACTGAAGACACATCCGACCTTGCCGCCTTCAAATTGCTCCCTTCCCTCGTGGACTACGGTTGGACAGTAAGGGGAGAGAAAGGAATATGGAAGGCCACCAGGTCGGAGTCACTTATTATTGTGATTTTACAGTCGAGTTCTTTATATCAGTCAAATATTTGTCCAAATTTACTCGATCGTAACACCACTATAGCCCAGTATAGTTTCGAATAAGAAGAGACCTAAGTAGGTACCTATATTATATTCCATAACAAATAAATATCGAAGAGTTTTCCCAGTAAATAATCATGAAGAAACACACACGAAAATAATGTGCCATCACTCGAAGGTAATACTCTATTTTTTCAATAATTGTTCTATTCATTTTGCAGTTTGTCAATAAATATGTCAGCCGATATAATTGATATCTTGTTTGGTTTGTACAGGTGACTGCACGTGCATCTGCTTGGGAAAATGCCTCGCACAACCAACGACCCTGTGGGGGTCGAACCCCCACCCTCACCCTCTGAGGCCTCGCTATTATATTCTTATAGTACACTACGATCTGCTCAAACGACTCGCAGTTGATTGGTGTGTATCTATAGGCATAAGTAACGGTGCACAGGCTACTGAGAGAGTGAGGGTGAGGGTTCAGCTACTACCATTCTGGTTGCACGGGGATGAGGTATTCTTAGGGCCGGCCCTAAGAATACCTACAGCCGCAACCAGTATGGTAGTACGAGGCCTTGTTGACACAAGCAGATGAACTGCCAGCAACCAATAGATTTCCTTTCAGTGCAGTAAGAAAATCTACGTAGGGCTATGAGAAAGCTTACTAGGGCCAATGAGAAAGCTACTAGGGCCAGTGAGAAAGGTACCAGGGCCAATGAGAAAGCTACTTGGGGCCAGTGAGGAAGGTTATTGAGGCGATGAGAAAGCTACTACGAGCCAATGAGGAAGGTTATTGAGGCAGTGAGAAAGCTACTTGAAGGAAAGGGACAAAAGCAAGAAATCTACTGGAGGCACCAAGAACATCTCTTTAAGTTGACAGGGTAGTCTGTCAAATTCAGCTAGCCCATCTTTTCAGGCTGAACAGCTAGTCGGTCGCTACTAAGTAGACTCTCTGTTACACCTATATACGTCACCTGCCACTGTTAGCAAGACGTTCTCTCCAAAGCAGCCAGTCTGCCTTTCATTGCTGGCGAGACGTTCTCCATCACCCAAGCAGTTTGCTTTGCACCATTGGCAAGGTGTTCTCTCACAGCCAAATAGAAGGTCTGACTAACTTCGTCTCAGCTGAACACATACAGCAAGCAGTTCTGTAACCGCCACTTCGGAGACCTGTATGCCATGTCTTGACAGTTTGCAACAATGGAATAGATGCTCTGTCTCGAATCGAACGATTTCTCGTGGTCTTTTTTTTCTTATTGGAAAAAGGTCTCGTTGCTTCAAACAGAAGAGTTTAACAAGAAATTTCTTGATGCGTTAGCAATGCTGATCGTGAAGTCACAATTTCAGTCAGGAATTCTGCAGTGGCACAACAAGATATTTTTCTCAGTGTGTACATAAGTTTGTCGTCGATATTTTATTTCAAACTTAAAATAAATGGCGTGAGGTACCCTCAATGACATAATTATCAACTGAACCGCTTGTAAAAAAAATGATTATTTTTACTCAAATTTTCTTTTTTCCTAGTAGATATCTATAAGTAAGTTACTTAACTTCCGGAACACATTAGGTACCTACATTCTAGCCTTTGATTTAATCGATAATTTCTGTTCCTGGTTTCGGAAAAGGAAAGGCTTACCGACTCATCGAGGGCCTTCCAAAGTATAGAGCCTGAGCCTGACGAAGCTGCCGGCACATCATCATCATCATCCATTGGTGGGGTGGGTGCGTGTAGCGGGTCATAGGCCTCAAGGAAGGGCCCTTTGACCCTGGCATTCCTCCTTACTCCGTGATACCGGCTGCCTCCGCGAAGGCGCCGATTTTCCCCCACTCCGCCGAAGCTATGGGAACCACTCCTAGGTCCACAGCGAAGCCCAGGTGTTCCAACCGGTACCTCCACAACGCCGGGCACTCAAACAAGATGTGGCGTGCCGACTCCTCTTCCACACCACAGTGCCTGCACTGAGTGTCTTGCACCACTCCCAACTTGGCGAGATGCACACGGAACGGGCCGTGGCCCGTCAGCAATGCCACTACTCCGCGCACTCTTCTCCTGCTCAACGCCGTCAGCTGACGTGTCCTTCCCTGGAGTGGCCCTGCTATACATTCTTTGGAATGCCTTAAATGGTCAAGGGTTCTCCAATAATTTATCCATTTCCCAATGAGACGTTTTGTTAGAGTACTTTTCACTATTTGCCGTGTAATCCCCACCATTGGTTCTGGGGCAATGGGTAACACAGCTGCCCCTTTTTTTGCCAGTGCGTCCACTTGCTCGTTACCAGCGACCCCCATGTGACCTGGCACCCAGAGTAACTGGACATGGTTTCCCTGTTTTTGAACATCTCGGCACGCAATTTTCGTGTCTCTTATAAGTTTAGAGGTGACAACAGGACTTGACAACGCTCGTATAGCTACTTGGCTGTCGACGCATATTGTGACTTGACGGTTTTGGACACGTTCACTAACACATTGCTCCAGGGCTACCCGTACTCCCATCACTTCCGCTTGAAACACAGTTGCGTGTTTTCCCAACGGGATCGACAGGGAAAACTCCAATTGTTCACAATAAACTCCTGCCCCGGACTGCCCGTTTTGGCGGGATCCATCAGTATACCATGTCAGCTCACCCGTCAATTTGCTGTATATAGATCCTGTCGCCCATTCCTCACGGCTTGGGATGATCGCCGGCGCCGGGGGAAAGGAGTCGAACATAATCTCCTTTACTTGACCATCCTGTGGCATTAACAGTTCTGCAACGCCTGCGTTCCTCAGCAGACTCTCACTTCTCAGCATTCCTGTTTTCTTCAGTCGCCAAGCCGCCATTATGGCCTCACCTTCCAGAAATAAGTGCAGCGGAGGTAAACCCAGTAGCACTTGCAAGGCCGCAGTGGGGGTAGTGCATATAGCTCCAGTGGCCGCGATGCACGCCAACCTCTGAAGTTTGCTCAGCAGACGTTGTGTTCCTCCTTGCTCTGATCGACGCCACCACACTATGCAACCGTATGAAATGATGGGTCTGATTAACATAAGGTACAGCCATCTGACAAACCTTGGTTTCAGCCCCCAACTTTTTCCAAAAGTCCCCTTGAGAGCCCAAAATGCTGCTTGCCATCCATCCACACTCCTAGGAATTTCACCTTGTCCACGGGCACTATTTCTTGGCCATTCAAGAGAAGAGGGGGAATCTGGCGCTGGTGCTTACGAGTGAACAGCACTATCTCCGTTTTGGCAGGGTTAACCGTGAGACCTTTGTCTTGACACCAACGAACTACCAGGCGCAATGCTTGTTCCATTAGGTCGTGAATAGTGCTCATTACACTTCCTTGTACCAGGATCACAACGTCGTCCGCATAAGCCTGCCGGCACAGCTGCAGCTGCTTCGTGTCCATCCCTTTTTCGGTAGTTGGTTACTGCGTTGGAATAGAAGTAATTAGTAATCTGTATATAATTTTTATATGCAATGCATTTTTCTTATTCAGTTGAGGTGTTTGAAGTACGTAGTTTGTGAAGTGCGAATTAATTTATGCCTAAGGAGCCGTAAAGGAGTAGAAAGTGGTAGGTATACTTACTATTTTCAAGTTAAGTACGCTGGTCAGTCCATTTAAGATGGGGACGCACTTGGAAAACGACACATTTTTCTCGCCGTTTCATCTCCTTCGTCACTTCATAGAATGGCCTGAGCACGAGAACGGCGTCTTGTAGTGTCCGACGCACCTCAAACCGTATAATTTGGGGCGCGTCCGGCCGCTGGGCGCTCATCCGCCCCACCACCTCATTTATAGTTTCGGCAAGCTGAAAGAAACAGACTGTCATAAAGAAAGTGAATATACCTACCTGGTATATACATGCACTTTAACTCGCTCCTATATTGCTGGAAACTGATATACCTAGGTACTTTCTTTGGAGTATCTACCTATACCTAGGCTGTGTACTGATTTTGGTAGGATTCGGTTTCATAGGAAAGGAGTAGGAAAAGCTTTCGGCGCGAAGATATTCTTCGAATACGAATAATAAGGGAATTAACCACGTAAGGTAGGAGACGAGGTGGCGATCGATCAGACCATTCACAATAGGACAATCTGCAAGGGTAGGTACATGTTCGTTAATTCTCACCTTCAGGTAGCGCTCAACCATAAGATAGGCGGTGTTCCACCTAGTGCATGGGGCATTCCTGTAACAAGGATAGGACCGCCTCCCCTTTCGCCTGCAATGAATCTTGAAACATCTTCTTAGCGGGTCCACTGGTCTTAAAAAACGTCACGGTTTTCTTTACCTATAAACAGAAGATTATTTGCGTTAGGGTGAAACTGTCTATTTTTCAGAGTGTACACCTATAGTAACGGGCTCACGTGTATAACATGGTCATTTGTCACCCATGTATCGAGAGCCTTTTTCGTCCATTTTTTGTTTTTGGATTACTTTCTCACCATATAAGAGATACCTAGGCTGAGAAACTCTTGTTTCACAGCCTGCACACTCATTGCCACTCACATTACTATAGATAGAAGGATCGGTAACTTTAGTGTTATTACCTTAATTAGGGAGTAAATTGAGAATGGGTGCGCGTAGCCATAGCATTTTGTACACTCTCTGTCTGGACTTGCACACTGTCACGTGACTGGCGTCTGCAGCCACGTATTGTTTATTAGTCTATGTATACGACAATCCTCCCCCCTTAACGTAGTCCCGTGGGGGAGGTAATGCACCACACTGTTGCATTACAAGTTCAGGCGCGCAGGCGCCTTCGCTTGACGGCGGCCTCGGCGCTCCGCTACTGACGGCGAGCGCCGTGGTGTAGCCACAATCTCCACCGCTGCTGGCTCCACCGGCTCTAACGCGGGGGGCATGGACGGACGCCCCTGCTGAGAAGGCACAGCACCCATAGACGGGCGCCCCTGTACTGGGACCGCGGCGGGCTGAGACGAAGCTCCCGTCGACTGACGGCCTGTAGGCGGGGTCGACGAAATAGTCACTCCTGGTGAAGGTGCCGGCGGGCGAGGTGTCACGGGCACTGTCGGCACTACCTCCCGGCGACGGAGGAACGAATGCCGCTGGAGGGTGAAGGCTCGTCCCCACCGTACGTAAGTGATTACTGTGGCGACGTACTAGTTCTCCATCAAGTAACACTGTCCACTGTAAGTCACCATCACGAGCAACAATTGTACCAATGGTCCATTTCTTCAATGGATTCGTAAAAGAACGCACAGCTACTGTCTGGCCTTCTTCAAAAGTAGGCGTTTGAAGAACTCTGTCCCCTCGAACTTCTGCGTAACGTCACTGATGAAATCAGGCTTGCCGAGGCTGAGAGTTCCCTCTTGAGAAACAGAGATGCGGGACTCACGCCCGTAGTGACATGAGGTGCCCGGCAGTAAGCTGCCAAGAATTTCAGTAGCTTCTGCTCCGCTGTACCACTGGAGCCTTGTAGAGTGCGCAAACATTGCTTCAGCGATGATACAAAACGCTCTGCTTGGCCGTTGGATGGATGGTAAGGTGGTGAGGTGATGTGACGAATGCCGTACTGCTTGTAAAATCGCTGCATCTCCCCACTGACGAGGCTGGACTGATTATCCGAGACAGTTGGCACAGGTAGACCGTACCTCGCAAACAATGACTCGAGAACACGTCGTATTGTATTCGAAATCATATCTCTTGTAATGAATATTTCTGGCCATTTTGAATGAGCGTCAATAATGATTAAATATATCAGACCACTGTACATTGCAAAATCCAAGTGTAATCTCTCCCATGCACTTGCTGGATATTCCCAGTAGTGTGTAGCGGCCTTAACTGGTCGACCCTTGTGTAAAGCACATGATGGGCAATTTTTACACATATTTTCACTATCTCGATCGATATTTTTCCAGTAAACTACGCTTCGAGCAGGGGCTTTAACTTTAACTATTCCCAAATGCCCAGCGTGTAATTCTTCAAGTATTGCCTGTCTGTACTCACGCGGAATGTACACACGTAACCCGCGAAAGATGCACCCCGACTGCAGGCTGTACTGCCCATCTTGTCCCGGGATGGATTCACCGCGGCGAAGTTTGTCCACGATCTCCCGCAGCTCTGGATCCCGTAATGTCTCCGCGGCTATTTCTGCAGGTGAATGCGGGAGCACTGAGATGTGCTGGATCTGGAACTCCTCCAATGTATCAGGCACGCCGAGTTGTTGGGAGTGCGTAGGCAGACGTGAAAGAAAATCTGCATTCCCGTGCTCCTCGGACTTTCGGTATTTGATGTTGAACGTGAAGTTCTGTAGAAACAGGGCATAATGAAGTAGACGGGGTAGTTTTGCCAAAAATATGCACCAGTGGGCGGTGATCTGTGTAGAGTGTGAATTCGCGCCCAATTAGGAAATGGTGTAGCTTCTCTACTGCCCATTTAATACTCAAAGCTTCTTTGTCGATTTGACTGTAGTTAACTTGAGTAGAATCCAGTTTCTTGTGTATGTATATGATAGGACGCTCGGAGCCGTCAGGGTAGGAATGCTGTAGCACGGCGCCTAAAGCCACTGGGCTCGCATCGCAGCACAGCGAGACCGGAAGTGACGGATCGTAATGTGCCAAAACCCTGTCTGAAGCCAACTCCTGCTTCAACTGCTGGAACGCGTTCTCGCAGACTGGCGTCCATTTCAGCTTGGTGTCCTTCGTAGCGTCATACAATGGTGCAGCCACTGTTGACATGTCCGGAAAATAACGACCGTAATGAGTTATTATACCTAGAAAAGTTCTGAGTTCACTGATGGAAGTAGGACGAGGGACACATAACACAGCGTCCACACGCTCTGTAGTCTTCTCGATACCGGCTTCCGAAATAATGTGCCCTAGGTATGTAACGGATTCCACGAAAAATCTGCATTTTTGTAAATTGAGCTGGAGACCGTTGTCCTGCAGGCGCTGTAGAACTGCCGTCAGCTTCTCTCGTAACGCGGCATGTGACTCAGCTCCCAGAAGAAAATCATCGAAGAATACTGCAATCCCGTCGATGCCTTGAACCACGCTCTCCATGAAACGTGTCCATATTACTGGAGCTGCTGCACAACCGAACATTAGTCTCTTCGGCCTTAACAAACCTTTTCGTGTATTCAGTGTAAGAATTTTGGATGATTCTGCATCCAGAGGTAGGCTTAAGTAGGCCTTACGTATATCTAGTTTGGCGAAAACTTTGCAACCAACTATTGAGGCGAGCAACTCCTCCAACGTGGGTATCGGGTATTTAGGTAACTCCAGTTGAGGGTTATTGACTGTAATGGAGTAATCCGCGCAAATACGGATCCCACCTTTCTGTACGACTGGAACGATAGGTGTGGCGCACTCACTGAGTTCTACTGGTTCCAGGACTCCATCTGCTATCATCCGATTGAGCTCCGCCTCCGCACTTTCTCGTAACGCGAAAGGTACAGGTCGGGATTTACGAAATACCGGACGAGCATTAGGTTGCATTTTGATCGAGCACGTAAAATTTTTCGCTAGACCAATGCCTTCTGCGAAGACTTCAGGGGACTGTTTCACAATGTCCTTGTAGTTTGTATTGGTAGGAGGTGTGGTTAGCTCCACATTGTGAATATCTGCTTCTGTAAGAATGTCCAGAGCTTTCAGCCACTGTCTGCCGAGTAAAGGCACACACTCACCTTCAAGTATGTAAATGGGAAGGGTGGCTTGTCTCCCTTTGTAAACAACACGTACTTTTGCCATTCCCCGTTGTTTGAGGCGCTGAGCCCCCTCGCCGTATGGGCTGAATGCTTCAGTGGTCGTCTCCATGCGAACTCGAAGCTTTTCGAAGACTGCCATAGAGCAAAAGCTTGCCCCAGACCCGCTGTCGACTTCCATGTTGACTGGTACACCTTACATGGTTAAACGTAAACTCCATGGCCTGCACTCTTGTAAAGGCTGCGTAATTTTGTAAACACTAAAAGCATCCTCTTGTTCCACGTGATGAACTTTTTCCTTTTTCGGTTTACTCTGATTCATTTTCTTCCGACAAACGGATTCCATGTGACCAGAAACCTGGCAAAAGTCACAAAATGTATTTTTCCTGCAATCAGGTGCTTTGTGCGAACTATCCCCACAACGATAACACTGTACTGTACGTGTAGAAGAAGAGGAAGGTTTGGATGTATGCCCAGCTTGCTTACCTTGCTTCTTTTGTATTTTGTTTACCGGTGTAGGTGCTCCCGGAAGTGTAGCGGGATGTAGTAAATGTCTAGTTCCTGTTGAAGCCGCTTCCAGCGAAAGTGCCAATTTGTATAATTTATCGAAAGTCGTATCATCTTCCTCTAGGCACCGATCCAATGTATGCCGATCCCGAATACCACTCACTAAAACGTCCCGTAAAAGTTCGGACAAAAACTGAGCGTTGTATTTGCACGGTATACTGAGGTGACGTAGAGCGGCTGCGTAGGCTGCCACTGACTCACCTTCCTGCTGCTTCCTGTTCAGGAAAGCATGACGGGATGGACGGTTTAGGTTTCAACTGTAGTTTGATTGCATCCGTAATTTGTTTGAATGTAGCAACGTTGAGATCCATGGGGTGTAATAAGACCTTAGTTAAGGTGTAAAGTGAACCCGGTAGCGAACCCAAGAAAAGTCTCGCCTCGTTAGCGATGGTGCACATGGCTGTAACTTTTTCGATATGATCATCAGTATCTTCTTCGACGTTGTACTTGTCGATCCTCGGTAACGGATGTTGGCGATCCTGCTGTACCGCCGCCGCCGGTAATCTGGCTAGTATTTCGGCCGTCATACCTTGTTATTTAGCGTTTTCCGCGAGTAATTTGTCCACGTGTGAAACCGAGGTGGCCATGATCGCAAGTTTGTAAAGTCGCACTGAACGTAACCGAGCACTTGTAATACGTAACGTAAACTTACGCGCACTTTGACGTAGATTTTAACCGAACCGACTGCGCCACTTTAGTGTTCTTACCTTAATTAGGGAGTAAATTGAGAATGGGTGCGCGTAGCCATTGCATTTTGTACACACTCTGTCTGGACTTGCACATTGTCACGTGACTGGCGTCTGCAGCCACGTATTGTTTATTAGTTTATGTACACGACAGTAACAAACCTGGACAATCTCCTGCTGGATGCACTTCACTCCCTCCTTCCATATCCGCTGGAGGGAGTGCGCAAAGCAGGGGAAGTGCCGCCACCCCCCTAACGAGACCTCTCGGACGATATTCGAACCGTTGTCAGTGAACCATGTTGACCATCTGTAAAATATTGTTAAGAGTTCATACCTATAGGTAGACTCATTTGGCAGCTAAAAATCAATGGAACAGAAGTAAGTAAATGGCTGGTAACTTATCATGGGTAAATTGATACCATGTATGTATTGTATATATGCTTTACATCTATCGAATGGCTCCGTAGCTCTCGAGCCTGTAGACATCGTGTGTAGTTACTTATAGGCTGCTAGAGCATAAGGAGGTACTTACAGAGTTCGAAATACCCCACTCGGCCAAAAGATCCTCCAAAAAACTCTTGATGTTTTCAGAAGTGTGGCGCACCTCCGAAAAAGGCTCACACCCTAGCAATCCACTGTGCTGTGCAGCACAGCGCATGACCGTAACTTTTTTGATATGATCATTAATGCCTATCTTCTTCGACCCTGTTCTTGTCGATCCTCGGTAACGGATATTGGCGATCCTGAAAGAAAACTCAACATTCTCAACAACCACTCGGATGTTGGGCAATCTGCGTCGGAACTTTACTAGGGCATTGCTACAATAACTAAGTACAAGTACGTCTAGATAGAATAATACTGGGTACTTAGGTAGGTAGGTACCTAAGTATTTCCAACAAACTGGAAAATTAAAAATAAACGTTAATGTACTTAATAGGCATTAGTAGCTGAAGTCATGAACGTTGTTAAAACGAATGCTTCCAGCATTTTACAGCTGCTAAGATTAGTCTGCCTGACAAGACCTAGTGGCAGTCTCACGTTGAATTAAATAGGATAGGTATCACACCGTGATTTTTTACTTTTTCGAAGTCTGAAAATTTACTCATCCATCGGATGGATATCTTGGCGGCATATTTCGTCTATTTCACCTCTGTATCCGGTTTTCAATATGAAAATAGGCAAATTTAGTCACTCCAAACAAACATTGTTTACGTCGCCATATATATTTTACCGGTACCTAGCAACGGATGTCTGCAATGTTGGCTAAACTGTCACACCTTTTTTCGGATGTTTTTTATAGACAAATTTATAGAATTTATTAGTTTTAATTATAAATTTTTATATTAATTTTTATTTGAAGCTTATTTCTTACAATAATTTTCTTCAAATAGTTAGGAAAATAAATTATTTGTCAAGATGTCCAAGTTGGCTACCATAAAACAAAAATGGCGGCTACAATGGGTTGCGTCAATTTCGAGCTTTTTAAAAATTCTGTGATATATATATATTATAATCGTTTTTGTACTTAAAATTAGTATGCCTGACGCATTATTTTGACAATGAATAACTCGTTTGATTTATCATCTGTACCCTTAACGGGTAATCCCTCTGGACTTGACTCAAGTGACTGTGCTATCCCTCAGACACCGCTAAGTCAATTCCAGTTCCAGACAGAGTTTGGTTGCGAAAATGTCGAAAACCTCGGGAGTGTGCAGTGCGTAGCAGAACGTGATGTCGATGTGGATGATGGTAAGCCTTAAAATAGTGGTAGGTTAAGTATTTAGGTGCCTGCAGGGTTCAAAAGTTTTTTGGTTGAGGTTGTCTGGGGGCTTGTACCGATCGATGAAGCTGCGCCGTGTGAGCGGGCTTATTTAACTCATTAGTGCTCAGAATTATTTCAGACTTCTCCTTAAAGTATGTTATTGCTAATTTTTTTCTAAGAAAAAAGTTTCAAATAAGTTTTTTGATAGGATGCACGGTTCTCGAGATAATGGGGTGGTCCTGTAGGAACAGCTGAGCACAAGTCCTAGTACATAGGCACTGCCAAACATTAGTGCTTTTTTTTATTTCCATGGGCTTAATTATGTATACCTATATACATTTAGGACCTACATGTGTTTTTACACATAAACATATGTACATATACATAATATACACAATGTACCTACATCCATTATCATTTTGATAGTTACAGCTATAGGTATAGTCGGTGCCAGAAAGCTGGAAATAGGCCTTCCAAGGTAGCGTAAGGTGGCAGGAAGGGTGAGTATAGGTGGTTGTCACGGCAGACTTCCTAGCGTGGGAGCTCAGACGTTTGCGCAGCCTTAGAAAAACTATGGCTTGCCGTGATGAGCTTGCGTCACACAGCAGCTTCTTATAGAATAACGTCGTCCACCGCCCTTTTCTGAACGCAACTTTACCAATTTTGGAACTGCATGTGAAGAAATGAAGAAGCAGTCCAGGTGCAGGTGACATACCTAGGATGTCCGTTTCTTAACCTGCCCGTCCATTGGGCAGAGGTGCACCGAGGCGCCGAAAAGCGCCGAAACGGCGCGGCGTACGACGGAGGGGCCCAATGGGATATCTTACGTTTCTTCGCCTCGCTGCGCTTCGGCCGCTTCACTGCGCGTTGGCAAGCCTCTGCCCAATGGACGATCAGCTTTACACTGTCAACACGTGGCTTTGATTTTCCGGGAGCAGCCCACAAGGTTGCAGTGGGTGTTGACGGCATGGCACCTGATATTTTGGCAGGTTGTCCGTAGTTCAGGAGTAAATGCATTGCGGGGGCACTTCGCAATTCCATCAGAGATTTCATTTCGGGGAAGTTTGACTCAGCTTCGTGGATCTTTCGTCCAAGTAACCAACACTGAACGGCTCATGTCATCCTTGACTCTTAGTAGTCTTCATCGTGTGGTATTTGGTATCTCCCATGTGACTTGGGATGGAGCAGCCATAAGACGATGAGGCAGATGGGCAGGATCGCCTTCATCTTTTAGGTCAGATTTTTCTGAAACCACGTCCACTTCGGCGTTTTCATGTTCACTAGGAAGCCCAGCAAGACACTCTGACGTAATCTCGGGAATCATCCAGCAGATCTAACTTTGTCCCAGATGTCGTTTAAGTCAGCATTTTTCGAGAATCAGACAATAAGCAATTGTAGAAACATAAAAATATAATAAGAAAGTATAATAACGCCTGTACAATCAAATTTAACATGAAGTCCAATGAGTAATTATGTCTGTCTCGGTATCAGGACTTGTGCTCAACTGTCCCTGCAGGGACAGTCCAACTTCTCACTCACATAACTCAGGCTCTAATGCTTGTAAACTTATTCTGTAAAACAAGTCTACTAGCTACATCCTTCTTAAATGCTGAAAAAAATATATAATACTCTAGGTAAACAAATAAAAAAGGTACATACATTTCTTTGAAGCAATGTTTGACCTTTTTCGAAAAAAACCGAACATCGAATGACTGAACGCAGAATAAAACTGCTAAAAACAACAGGGCATGCATTTTTGGAATGCAGCGATAGAGTCAAAACATGACACATGCCTACAGCTCTTGAATCAGTGACGTAGCTGCAATACATCCCGAGATATCTCTCGGCAAAGTCAGCTGTCCCTGTAGGGACAGCTGAGCACTAATGAGTTAATTCCACGCCGATTTTAAGAGCACTTCCGCAAACGACCTGTTAGTTATATTTGAGGCACGGCCTGAAGTTCGGTAACTCATCAGTGGTTCTTATAGGTAGGTACCTATACATATATCAATCACACCATTCGTCCTAAAAATCGCCTGTGGAGAATCACAGACAAAACTTAGCTTACCGCGGTACTTGAAAGCGTTGCCCTTGCAACTTGAAATGTTTTTTTATTTAATATTTAACTCAAGTTAAATATAAGTACCTAGGTAGTATTCGTCAATTTTACTTTCCAAAATTAGGAAGAAACCGTCTAACATTTTGAATATCATTCTACTGCATTCTGAAAATAAAAGTTGAACTGGTTATTTGCTGTTGTAAATTTTTCCGTGCGAAAAATCTTGAGATTGTTGGAAATCTAAGGCCAATGATACAAGTAGATAATAGAAGGATTGCCGAATCTGCAACTATCCATCCTCTTATCATCCAGGGAAGTGTTTTTTTTTTTTTTTTTTAAGAAGGGGAAGATTAATTCTGATGTTTTGGTTCCTCTCTATTTCAAGGAGGGTGATTTAGGCCACAACGGTGTGCTTTGGATCCAGTCCCAGAGCATGCGCTCGACAGACTTTCTTTGCAAGCTAAGTATAGTGACCAGAATGTAAGTCAGCTCCTTGTGAACAAGATGATGGGACCCCAGAGCCCAGATTTCTTTTCCCACCCACTGTCCTAGCAGGAGTGGGGTGGAGCCCCCTTCCGATAGCAAGTGGACACTAGGCTCTAAATTTTTCTTTGTATAGGTATTAGGTCCCGATAAGGGTGGGTATTAGTGTTTCTCTACTTCCGTTGTTGTTTCTTTTCCTTCCTATGTGGTGGCGCCTATCGGATTCTCGAACTTTTATATCTTAGATTTCCTCACCTGAAACCGCAATGTCTAAGTCTAAATTTCTTTTCAGCATGATTACTTTTTCTTTCTGGCTAACCTTCCCATGTGGTAAGATTTAAGAGGAGCACTAAGTACCGTGTATTTACCGTGTATAGTGTATTTATTTGTTTTTATTTAGTTTGAAGGCGATATACGCCTATGGATTTGGTATAGTTAGTACACGCTTGGTTTTTGTCTGATGTTTTTTGATCAATTTCGATAGTAAAAATGAGTTTTAACGCGGAAGTTTTTGATGGTTTGTGAGGGAGACAATAATAAATAAGAACTGATATAGAACTTACGTTGGAAGAAAAGGACTGAAGCATAAACAACGTTTCAGAGTGAACTGTGGGAGCCGGCAGACAGAGCGTGCGAGTCGCGACACGAGAATCAGTGTTTGTATCAGTGGCGCACGGCTCGGGGGGAAGGCAGACACTACGGACTACGCGGTTAAGCGACTGAAGGTATCTTTTGAAACTTACGTGTGACTACGCTGACTGTATTTGATGTTGGGTGCCTGCACGGCAGTTTTCTACGGCTGAATGAGAAAATATCTAACCCAAGGGCGCGAGAGAGCCGGAAGCGTTACGAGCGTTGAGGATCTAAAGAGGAAGAGGGAAGAAGAGGGGTTGGACGAGCGACAGCTGCTTGAGGAGCTGAAAAGGGGGTTCAAAAAGAGCACGAAAGTGCTAAGATCACCGGAAAGAAAGTTTGTGATTGTGTAAGAGCAAGCTCGATATTGATGTAGAAGTGGAGGACGCATTCAGGGTAGCTGTTAGTAACAATAGGGAGGCGAAACCAAATTAGCAATTACCGGAGAACATGGATAAGAAGGAAAGTAAAATCAAGAAAATTAGAATAGGATTTTGGAACGTAGCAGGAATCACAAACAAAAGCAAGGAATTTTTTGACTACTTGGAGGAATTTGATATAGTGTGACTGACAGAAACCTGGGTTGAAGATAAACAGTGGGAGACTGTAAAAAGAAAGTTAATGAAAGGCTGGAAATGGAGAATTTCACCAGCCATTAGGCTGAATAAGAAAGGGAGAGCCAAAGGAGGAATAATAACGGGAGTGAGGGACGAAATAGAAGAAAATGAGGACTGAAGAATCGTCACGCCGGATATACAAGAGAGAAAAGTGCGCATGGGAGGTGGCTGGTGGAGTATATTTACCATATATAGCCAGAGTGAAGAAAAATCTATATGGGAGTCAATAACAGAAAGGGTAGAAGAGCCGGAAGAAGGCTATGTGCTGATCGGTGGAGACTTTAACGCGAGAATTGGAGAGTTGGGGAGCTTACCGCAAGAAGAGAGGAAGAAAAAGTGAATAGAAGGAGTTCTAAAGACAAGCACGTTAATACAAAAGGAAGGAGGATGGTCGAGGAATGTGACAATCGAGCGTGGTGCATCTTGAACGGAAACATGAGAGGGGACGAAGAGGGGGAGCTGACCTACATTGGGCAAAACGGCCACAGCGTAATAGACTATGCAGTTGTTAATGAGGCGGCATGGGAGAGAGTAGAAGCTTTCACGGTAAGAGATATGCCAGATTCTGATCATCTGCCACTGGAAGTAACGTTGGACTGCAGAAAGGTTGGTGTGCAGCGCAAGGACCAGAAGAAAAGGATGATATACGTGTGGACAGAAGAGGCGATAGCGAGCTACAAAGACAAGACAACGAGCGCAATATTGGAGGCGGAAGGTGAACGAATTAGTGGAAGCTGTAAAAAAGGCAGCAACACGGAAAGAGATAACAATTAGGGAGGGAGCGAGGCGCGATGAGAGCTGGTGGGACGGGGAGTGCAAAGCAAAACGGAAGGAAGTGAGAAAGGTGCTACGGAACGCTAAGAAGGGGAAGGCGGACATACAAGAATACAGAGAAGTGAGAAAGCAGTACAAAAACTTGAGAGATGAGAAGAAGGAAAAGAAAAGAAATGAACTAATGGAGAAAGCGGGAGAGCTGAGGAATGAGGCAGATGTGTGGAAGTTCATTAATGGTGGCAGAAAGGGCAGAGGAACGATAGACACGAATATAGAAGAAGAAAAGTGGTTGCAACATTTCAAGGGGCTCTTGGGCGGGACGAAGGAGAAACAAGAGGATGGCGAGAAAATGGACCTAGAATTGGAAGAGAGAACGGAGGTAACAGAAATAGAAATAGAAGAACAGATTAAAAAGTTGAAAAGAAGGAAAGCGCCGGGAGAAGATGAGATCCCAAAACGGGTACTGGAGTCGCGGGTGCCTTCTCATCTTCAACTCAGTCGCAAACCTTCCCCCTCCTACCTTTCTCTTCCTCCTACACAGCAGAGCTTTATGCCATTCTCCAAACCCTTAAGTATATTCTCCATAATTTAATTCCATGTTCGATTATCATCTCCGACAGCCTCAGTGCATTGCAAGCTATACGTGATATTTATAGTCCGGATCCTCTCCTCATGGAAATTCGTTCACTACTGTTCCAACTGAGCACCCATCAAATTGTACAATTCTGCTGGGTTCCCTCACACGTTGGAATTAAGGGAAATGACCTTGCAGATTCGGCGGCTAAGGAGGCCGCTGTCCACCCATCTGTCCCTTGCCCTACCACCACCTTTTCTGATGCCAAGCGGGTCATTAAAGATGCCATTCTGAACCAGTGGCAGCACGAGTGGTCGTGTGAAGCCGCTGCAGGAAACAAATTGGCAGTGGTAAAACCACGCATCGGATACTGGCGCACAGCATCTCAACCGCGCAGGCGTGATGAGGTGCTGCTCGCCAGGCTCCGAATTGGCCATACCCACTACATGGCCACCTGATGGCTCGCGACCCACCCCCACCTGTCCGTCCTGTTCCGTCCCTGTCACTGTGTCCCACATCCTCCTTTCCTGCCCACTCCACTGTAATACTCGTCCTCCCCTACCCACCCCACCTCTTCTCTCACATCTATTAGGGGGTAACCCAACACACCTTGCCCGCCTCTTCCCATTCCTTCGCACCACTCCCATCCTTTCCTCCCTATAATCCCCCCCCCCCTTTCGTGGTATAGGGTATAGGATAGGCTACAGGTTGTAGGTTGAAGGTTATAGGTATCGGTTAGGTCAGGTTTTAGGTTAGGTTCTTTAAACCCACCTCCGCGCAGAAATTATGCCTTAATAGGCAATGCGAGAAAAAGAAAAAAAAATCAATGTGTAATATGTGGTGTGGGGTGTGGTCACTGATTTTTGAGCAAGAGGTCTGTGGGGTTTTTTGCCTTGTGACTCTGGCAGTGTAAACTTTATTATGTTCCAGGACGTCCAGGTAACCAGAACACGGTGGACAACATGGAGATCGGTGATCCTGGAACATCGCAAGAAATAACATCGACATCAACTCTTCATGTTACTGATTGCCATGGTGAGGACCTTAGTGACAAGGACAAGGCTCCCTCAGCATCAGCAGCAGCTCTGTGTACACAAAATGGTAAGCGTTAAGATGGACTATACATTTTCTATTTGTTTTCCTTTTCCAACAATTTTTTGAGGTGAGGACACTAATGGGTGTATTTATTGTCTGATTAACATTGTATGTTTTTAACGTATGAAATTAACTGGCTCTGTTGTAATTTTAAGATGGAGTATTTTTGAAAACATTTTTTAGTGGAAAAAATCACTATTGTAAATCACAACATAGCTAGCTATTTTTTGGCTTTAAAAATGAATGTATGTTATATTTCAGAACATTTAAATATGCAACAGTGTCCACAGAAAATGGTCCAAAAAAACTTAAACAAAAAGCAAATGTATATTCTGTTTTAAAACACATTGTCCCTCCTAAAAAATGATGGACAAATCCAAATTAATAAAACGCCCTGTTTTCCAGTGAAATCACAACATATTAAAAAATTCAATTTGTGAATTCTCAGAAAAAAATTTAGCTCTCAGAAAAGTTGATCCTACATGTAACCTTACTACTCTACAGTTTCCTCAGGAACGTGTCATTAAGAAACGTCAACAAACAGCATGGCCTCTACAACCGTAAGAGTTTTTTCACACGTGGCAGCAGAATGATTTCTTCTTTTCCTATTTTTTTCTTTTAGGAAACTGTGTAACGACAGAAAGTAGTTCGATTAATTATGACTTTATGATAAAGTCATTTTTAACTAATTTTCGTTGAAAAAACACGACTGTGTAATCACAATTTAGCCACCTTGTTTCTGACGTTAAAAAGAAGATTATATTTGAGAACAAATAATAGTTTCCTCAAAAAATGGTCAGCAGAAAACATAAGCAGTGTGCGGTCGCGCTTAACCAGCAGCAATTATTACTTGTTTCAGTTGTAGCTGAAAATGGAACTGAAAGGAAAAATTTGGCAGAAAACAGCAAAACTTTCTGCGTCATACGAGAAGTGCCCAGCTCAGACGAGGATGATGACAGCAGCGGCTATGAGTTCAAGATCAACGATGATGAGTCCGAAAAGGATGAACCCCTAGAGAGAGGTGAGAATATAGCAACCGGGTCCAGGACCTAGTCCCGACTCGTCAAGGTTTTTGCTTGGCAAATGGATGGATTTGTTTTGTACAGCTCTAACATTCACTGGCAATGGTAAGCCCTACACTGCTCATTCTTGTTAAGGTAAAATGGGAGAGGTAACGTTTATTTCTGTTCACGTGAACCATAACAAAACATTTTTAATCTCGTGGTCAAAGAAAGGTAAAGGTTTGTCCGACCTTACCGTACCACTTCCTTTTTTGCACAGGTTATAATGAAAATCGGCCATCAAAGCGACAGAAGGTTGACAATGACTGCAAAACTGTTGTTCACACTGATATGATAAATGCTGAAGGCTTTGTCAGTACATCCAACATGGAGCGGGTGGAGAGGACTCCTAACCACTTCGCGGTGTTGCCAGATGGCTGGACTAAGGTATGATGTCTCTATTGATACTGCTACCTGCACCACCATCTTGCCAATGATATCGAAAGTTACTATCATTTCCATGGTAACCATTATGTTTCTCTATCATCACTCCTTGATTGTTTTTGTTTATGGAACAAGTGAGTGTTGCTTTGGATAGTTGAATGGGTTTGCTTATAAACACTGGCCAGAGTACGCCTATGGATTCGGTATAGTTAGTACACGCTTGGTTTTTGTCTGATGTTTTTCGATCAATTTCGATAGTAAAAGTGAGTTTTAACGCGGAAGTTTTTGATGGTTTGTGAGGGAGACAATAATAAATAAGAAATGATATAGAACTTACGTTGGAAGAAAGGGACTGAAGCATAAACAGCGTTTCAGAGCGAACTGTGGGAGCCAGCAGACAGAGCGTGCGAGTCGCGACACGAGAATCAGTGTTTGTATACGTGGCGCACGGCTCGGGGGGAAGGCTGACACTACGCACTACGCGGTTAAGCGACTGAAGGTATCTTTTGAAACTTACGTGTGACTACGCTGACTGTATTTGATGTTGGGTGCCTGCACGGCAGTTTTCTACGGCTGAATGAGAAAATATCTAACCCAAGGACGCGAGAGAGCCGGAAGCGTTACGAGCGTTGAGGATCTAAAGAGGAAGAGGGAAGAAGAGGGGTTGGACGAGCGACAGCTGCTTGAGGAGCTGAAAAGGGGGTTCAAAAAGAGCACGAAAGTGCTAAGATCACCGGAAAGAAAGTTAAATCAGCCAAAGGAGGAGGAAGAGAAAGAAGAGGTGACAGAAAAGGCAAGAATGGAGGAACTCAAGGAAATAATACTGAAAATGAGGGATGAAATGATGGGTGGTTTTCAAAACCTGAGGGAAGAGCTTAAAGAGGAGATAAAAAAGGACAGAGAGAAGTGGCAGGAGGAGAATGCTAAATTGAAAGAAGAGGTAGATGGGATGAAAGTAATACAGGCGATGAATCAGAAGGAGATTAGAAGTCTAGAAGAAGAAGTGGAGACGCTGAAGAAGGCGAGCAGGAAGAATAATATAGTCATCAGCGGGGTAAAGTGGGGGAGCAAGTTCAAGGAAAACGTGACGGGATTGTGTAAGAGCAAGCTTGATATTGACGTAGAAGTGGAGGACGCTTTCAGGGTAGCTGTTAGTAACAATGGCAGCGAAGTGGTGGTGGCAAAACTCAAGACGTGGGAAGAGAAGAGAGAGATCATGAAGAGAAAGAGCAGGCTTGGTAACTCCAAGGTGTACATAAATGATGATCTGACGCGGAAGGAACAGGAGGTGCAAAAGAAGCTAAGAGAGACGGCGAAAGAAGAGAAGAGCAAAGGGAAGAATGTGAAAGTAGGCTACCAAAAAATAACGGTGGATGGAGTGACGAAAAACTGGAGAGAGGCGAAACCAAATTAGCAATTACCGAAGAACAGGGATAAGAAGGAAAGTAAAATCAAGAAAATTAGAATAGGATTTTGGAACGTAGCAGGAATCACAAACAAAAGCAAGGAATTTTTTGACTACTTGGAGGAATTTGATATAGTGGGACTGACAGAAACCTGGGTTGAAGATAAACAGTGGGAGACTGTAAAAAGAAAGTTAATGAAAGGCTGGAAATGGAGAATTTCACCAGTCATTAGGCTGAATAAGAAAGGGAGAGCCAAAGGAGGAATAATAACGGGAGTGAGGGACGAAATAGAAGAAAATGAGGACAGAAGAATCGTCACGCCGGATATACAAGAGAGAAAAGTGCGCATGGGAGGTGGCTGGTGGAGTATATTTACCATATATAGCCAGAGTGAAGAAAAATCTATATGGGAGTCAATAACAGAAAGGGTAGAAGAGCCGGAAGAAGGCTATGTGCTGATCGGTGGAGACTTTAACGCGAGAATTGGAGAGTTGGGGAGCTTACCGCAAGAAGACGAGGAAGAAAAAGTGAATAGAAGGAGTTCTAAAGACAAGCACGTTAATACAAAAGGAAGGAGGATGGTCGAGGAATGTGACAATCGAGCGTGGTGCATCTTGAACGGAAACATGAGAGGGGACGAAGAGGGGGAGCTGACCTACATTGGGCAAAACGGCCACAGCGTAATAGACTATGCAGTTGTTAATGAGGCGGCATGGGAGAGAGTAGAAGCTTTCACGGTAGGAGATATGCCAGATTCTGATCACCTGCCACTGGAAGTGACGTTGGACTGCAGAAAGGTTGGTGTGAAGTGCAAGGACCAGAAGAAAAGGATGATATACGTGTGGACAGAAGAGGCGATAGCGAGCTACAAAGACAAGACAACGAGCGCAATATTGGAGGCGGAAGGAATAAGCGATGAGGTGAACGAATTAGTGGAAGCGGTAAAAAAGGCAGCAACACGGAAAGAGATAACAATAAGGGAGGGAGAGAGGCGCGATGAGAGCTGGTGGGACGGGGAGTGCAAAGCAAAACGGAAGGAAGTGAGAAAGGTGCTACGGAACGCTAAGAAGGGGAAGGCGGACATACAAGAATACAGAGAAGTGAGAAAGCAGTACAAAAACTTGAGAGATGAGAAGAAGGAAAAGAAAAGAAATGAACTAATGGAGAAAGCGGGAGAGCTGAGGAATGAGGCAGATGTGTGGAAGTTCATTAATGGTGGCAGAAAGGGCAGAGGAACGATAGACACGAATATAGAAGAAGAAAAGTGGTTGCAACATTTCAAGGGGCTCTTGGGCGGGACGGAGGAGAAACAAGAGGATGGCGAGAAAATGGACCTAGAATTGGAAGAAAGAACGGAGGTAACAGAAATAGAAATAGAAGAACAGATTAAAAAGTTGAAAAGAAGGAAAGCGCCGGGAGAAGATGAGATCCCAAATGAAGCGTGGAAATATGCGGAAGGACCAGTGCTGGAAAAATTGAAGGACGTGATAAAGAGGATTTGGAGGGGAGAGAGAATGCCACAAAGATGGAGGGAAGCTCTGATAAGCCCAATATGGAAGAGAGGTGAGAAAGACCAGGTTACAAATTACAGAGGAGTGTCTTTGCTAGACACGGCATATAAAATCTACGCAATGATTGTGAATGAGAGGCTAGTAAAAGAGGCAGAGAAATTTTTACCGGACAGCCAGGCAGGCTTTAGAAGAGGAAGGGGCACTATGGACAATATATTTGTTCTGAATTTTATGGCGGAGAAGGAGATGGAAAAGCAGGGGGGAAAGCTAGTGACCCTGTTTGCAGATTTCAAGGCCGCATTCGATTTGATAGACAGAGAAGAGCTATGGAGGGTAATGCAAAAAAAAGGAGTAAAGAAAGAAATAATAGAGAGGGTACAAGAAGTATACCAAGAGACCTGCAGCAGAGTGAAAGTGCCGGGAGGGACATCGAAGAGATTCTGGACGGGAAAAGGAGTGCGGCAGGGGTGCCCGCTGAGCTCAACGTTATTTGCAATATACACGTCAGACCTTGATGAATATCTAGAAAGAAGAGGATCGGGAGGTGTGGTGATAGGGAGAAGAAAGGTATGGAGTCTCGCGTACGCGGATGACATCGCACTGGTGGCCACAGAAGAAGGGGAAATGACGGAAATGATTAAAGCAATGGAAAAATGGGCGAAAAAGAAAAAACTAGAGCTGAGTGTAAGCAAGACGAAGATATTGACATTCAAGAGAGGAAGAGGGAAGAAGGAAAAGAAAGTGTGGAAGTGGGGAGACGGAGAAATCGAAGAAGTACAAGAATTTAAGTATCTGGGGTACATCTTCCAGCGGAGCAATGGACCAGAAGCTCATCTGAGAGACAGAATAAGGAAAGCAGTGGTAGCAATGAAAAGAACGTGGGGGATGGGAAAAAGGTGGTTCGACGACGACTTCGAAAAGAAAGAAAAATTATTCAAACAGTTGGTAGAGAGTGTGATACTATATGGTGCGGAAGTATGGGGATGGGAGGAAGTAGAAAAGGTGGAGTTAATACAGGCGAGGTACATGAGGTGGGCGCTGGAGCTTGACAGATGCACGCCGCACTATATAGTGAGATTAGAAACAAACACGGACAAGATAAGAATAGAAGCTGGGAGGAGAGCTGTAATGTTCGAAATGAAGGCGAGAGGAAAGCAGGAAAAAAAGATACTAGGAGAATGCTACAAAGAACTGGACAGAAGAGGAGGGGGAAGAAAATGGGATGAGAAAAGGAAAAGATACTTGAAGAGATGCGGCACGACGGAGGAGGAGCTGAAGGAGAGAGCGCGAGAAAGGGACCTAAGATGGAGCTACGAGCTGACCGAGAAGGATAGGGAGGTGCAAAGAAGGGAAGACCGAGAGGCATTGGAGAAGACAAGATACAACCCACTGTATAAGAAGCTGGTGACAGAAGAAAGGCCAAAGTATTTGATGGAGAGGGGGCGAGGAGGCAGCCAGAAAATAATTGCTCGGTATCGGTGTGGTTGCGCGGAAAAATCAAATAAATATTGGGAAGATGAAGAAAGAAGGTTGTGCAGGCTGTGCGGTCAGGCACCAGAGACTTTATCACATATGATAGGAGAGTGCCAGGAAGATCTAGTCGCTGAAGATGTACTCGAAATGCTGACCGAAACAGGAGATGGGGTGCAGTGGATGAGGAGAATGGAAAGAAAGAGAAGGAACGTGGAAGGAGAAGCGTAATTACCTATACCTATTGTTTTGTTTTGTTTTTGAAGTGTACTTTATTTACGCCAATTGGCAAAATATAATAAATAATAATAATAATATAAACACTGGCCAGCACGTGACACCATCCATCACTTGCGGTGGTGCACGTACCAGCTGGTTGGATTCACCAGATCATTTGAGGTTAAGATGGATGAACCAAAATCAAAGATCGTAAATTAAGGAGATAATTATTAAAATGACTGTCGGTTACTTCACAGTGTTTGAATTACCAAACATCAACAGAGTCGTATTTTAGTAGGAAACTGTAGGAATCATCGCAGGCCCGTATCCAGAAAGCAGTCATGGGTGGGGGCTGGGGGGAGTTTCGCCTACATTTTTTTGCTTCACGTTGGCATTAACATGTTAATTTTCCGCTCATGGGGGGGGGGGGGGGTTAACCCCCTAAACCCCCCCCCCTTCCCCGTGGATACGGCTATGAATCATACAGTGCAATGTCAGTGCAGTTGTGTGTTTTGTTTGCAGGAGTCGCACCAGAGTGGCGCGATTTTGTACTGGCACCGCGCCACGCAAGTGTGCACGCTTACCGCGCCGCAATTGCTGGAACAATCTCTTTTCATGACGAAGCAGCCTTCAAATCTAGTCGTCAGCTGTAAGTTCCGCTACATCAGGGGTCTTCAAACGTTTTCGGGATGTGTGCATCAAATTTTCAGAGAATGTTCCGCGGTTCACATACTTTTAGGACATAATAAATTACTAAAATGGCATATATAGCTGAGGGTTGGAGGGACAAGCCCAGCAACTAGACCGTTTCAAGAACTATCCACTGTGCTCACTGGCAGCACTACCAAATACCAGCTCCCCAGCCATCGTGTAAACGATGAGGACCTACAGTTTTAGGTGGGTTCCGAACCACCACAGCCTTGATATAGATTTCACTTGACATGCTGAACATATCAGAGGTGAATGCCGATCAGAAAAACTGTTTGGTCGGATCGGGATCGAACCGGTGTGACCCAGCTCTCACTGCTCCTCAAAAGTCGACCATTTAGTCCACTCGGCTATCGAGACTGTACTAAAATGGCATGGAAATACATAGAACTTCCAGTGTATTTTTGTTAAATGGCACTAGTCACCAAATGCAGGCTCATTCAACTAACTAGTGACTAGTTAAGTTGCTCTGGAACCTAGTGCATGCTCTTTCGTAACAGATAACTCATCATTTCCCTGTGACTAGTGAGAGGAATGAGCCTGGCTGGCTTGCCACTTTCGCACAAGTAAGAAGTCAGAAATGACACTAGGTATTTTTTCGCCTTTGGGACAAGATTTTTTAACTCGCCAAATGACAGCGAGAAGCCTTCAACAGAACTAGCAGAAAACATTTGTTTGAGTGAAGCTTCAGGGCAATTCCTCGTATTCCAAGGTAGACAAGCTGGAGCGTTTACTTGTAACCAAGAAGAGTTGTACAATCCATAATCGCTGTATATGTTTCGTCATTTTCTTTTGGAAAATATTTCTCCATCGATCCTGAAGTATATTTAAATGTCGGAGTCTGGCCTTTCTAACCTCATCGCAAGACACTATTTCACCATTTTTGGTGCAGTAATTTTTTGATATCTCCTCCAAATATTACTGCACACATGGGGAGATATCAGTCTGTCCACTTTTCTCGCACTCTCCCCTGTTAGCTATCAGAAAAGTTAATGCAACATGTACCTAAGTGCACTAGGTTCCTCAGAAGCGTTTCATTAAGAAACGTCAACAAACAGCATTGACTCTACAGCCATAAGAGTTCAATCGCACGTGGCACCAGAGTGATTTCTTTTTTCCTTTTGTTTTTTTAGGAAACTGTTGAATATTTGAATGTTCTGAGCTGTAATATGTCTTTTACAGCAGAAGACAGAAAGTAGTTGACTAACGATGAAGTCATTACTTATAACTAATTTTTTATTGATAAATATCACGAGCGTAAAATTGTCCCTTCGCCAACTTGTTTCTGACGTTTAATAGATAGATTATATTTCAGAACAAATAAATATCCAAAATTTTCCTCAAAGAATTGGTTGGCAAAAAAAACATTGTGCGGTCGTACTTAATTAGCAGCTGATTGGTAACTTGTTTCTGTTGTAGCTGAAAATGGGATAAAACGAAAAAATGAGGCAAGAGACGGGAGGGATGTCTCAGAAGAGGAAGGCGACTATGAGTTCGAGTCTAGTGATGATGAGTCCATAATTGATGAACTCCAAGAAAGAGGTGAGAATATAGCAAGAGAGAGGTGAGAATATAGCAAGAGAGAGGTACGAGTATAGCAACAGGGTCCAGGACCTAGTCCCGACTTGTCGAGGTTTTTACTTTCTCGCTAGCATATATGGCAAGAAAGTATTGTTTTGTGCAAAATTTCCAGAAATAACTTTTTTCGACTTAGGGGACCTGCTCAATTATTGGAAACGTAACGTCTCAATTTTGATATTTTGCTCGCCATATTGGCTAGCGAGAAAGTAAAAATCCAATCATACCAAATACCACCCATTCTGGGGTGAGTTTCTCCGTCCGGTTATTTTTATTATTTTTTTTTTTTAACGCGCGACGTTCAGAGAACATATGCGCCGATGAGTTGGTTTGTTAGAAGTTTCTGGCCGAAGCCGAAGATGAAGTGGCCAAAGCCGAATACGAGTGGGCCGAAGCCAGTTTAGGAGTGGGCCGAAGCCGATACATCCATGTCGGAAGCGGAAAATTTTTTCGTTCCGCCGGGATTCGAACCCGGACCTCTCAGGACACAAAGCGGTCCCCTTAACCACTCGGCCACTGAGAGGCACACATACGTACCTAAAGGTAATGTTTTGTCCGACCATGTCGTACCACGTCCTTTTTTGCACAGGTTATATTGAAAACCGGCCAGCAAAGCGACAGAAGGTTGACAATAACTGCAAAACTGTTGTTGACACTGAGATGACCAATGCTGAAGGCTTTGTCAGTACATCCAACATGGAGCGGGTGGAGAGGACTCCTAACCACTTCGCGGTGTTGCCAGATGGCTGGACTAGGGTATGATATCTCTACTGATTCTGCTAAGTGTTCCACCATCTTACTGATAATATCGAAAGTTACTCTATCGTTTCTATGGTAACCATTGTGTTTCTCTATCATTACTCCTTGATTGTGTTTGTTTATGGAACAAGTGAGTGTTGCTTTGGACAGTTGTATGGGTTTGTTTGTATACGTTGCCCAGCACGCGGCACCACCTTTAACTTGCGGTGGTGCCAGCTGGTTGGATTCACCAGATCAGTTGAGGTTAAGATGTTTAATGTTCGCCTCAACCAAAAGAAAAGATCGTAAATTAAGGAAATAAATATTCATTAAAATAACTTTTGGTTACTTCACAGTGTTTGAAATACCAAACATCAACAGAGTCGTATTTTGTAGCAGGGGGAAACTGACAGTAGTAATCGTCGAGTGCAATGTCAATGCAGTGGTGTATTTTGTTTGCAGGACTTCGAAGGTAGGACGTACCTGCACCGCGCCACGCGAGTGTGGACGTTGTCCATGCCGTACGTCCTGAGAGAAGAAAACATTTGGAATAGTTGTATACCTCTCAGTGCAATTCTTTATTACGATTTTCAAAGAAATGTTGAAGATGAGGAAGAGCAGCCTTCCAATATAGTGGTTAATGGTAAGTTTCACTATATTGAGTAAAGCTAGCCACATACCATGTGTTTTGGAATGGAAGGGTTGGAATGGGGGGAGGGGGGGTGTTGCAGTGATTACTCAGGGATGGCACTCACCCTAGAACATCTGCCATCTCTTCCCACTAATATTATGACGGGGCAAAACGCACTATTTGTGTTCACCTAAATCAAAACAAAGAAATTTTATCCCAAGTTAGAAACTACTGTCCTTATTGAAGTAATAATAATAATAATAATAATAATAATAATAATAATAATAATAATAATAATAAAGGGTGCGTCCACCATACTCATGCTGTTTTTCTCTCAGTTAAAGAGTTATGTCAGTTATGTTTACCGTGTTCAATTCCAAAGAAAACAGTGTGGTGGAACGCAGCCTTACTCAGTTCGTTTAAGAACAAAAAGTCCCAAAAATCCATTGATACGAATTCTTGTTACTTCACGGTTTTTGAATTACATCAACAATCAGACTCAACATTTTATATTAGTGAGTTTGAATTTAATACTGTAAATTAAAGAAAAGTTATTTCAATGAATTGTGTTCTTAAAGAACTTAGCTGAGGATAATATTTTCAAAAAGGAGGTTAGTTTCTATGATAAAATGAGAAAAAGTGCTGCGTTTAGGTTCAGTTGAACATATATAAACGTCACCTCTCCCAAATCATCTTAACGGGGTATATTATATGGTTAATGTTCTCCACAGTCACTTTGTGATATTTAGACATAATAACTAGAAAGAATTACTTAGCACTTTATCACAGTATAATATAAAAGGTACAACCGGTTTCGGGTCTCCCATCATCAGATATTACAACAAACTAAATCAAAAGCAGAAATACACAAGCTTAAATACCCTAAAAATAAACTACGAGAAGGAACTACGGACCATCGTCCAGATTGCTGAGAACAACGGCTACCAGAAGAGCGTGGTGTACGACTTGTTGGCCAAGCACAAAGGAAAAATGGCCAATTCCATGTTGTAGGTATTATGGCATAGACGGGAACCCTCCTAGTATTTCCTATTGTAAAGTACTGTACCTATATAGGAGGTATCAGCAATAAAGGGTTCGACAATGGTCGCACTTGACTTTCTCGCAATTTTTATCGAAAATTTGATTTTTTTTTTTACGTGAATTATTGTCAGAATTTTAACTTTTTCTAAAAAGTATTTTGCCTCACACTGGACGATACTTTTAGGCACCTGCATACCGAATTTCAAACATATCCGTCAAACAGTGAAGTGTCGTTCGACGCGCAAAGTATATGTTTTCTATTTTGCATGTCACCGTCTTAATTTTTAAGTAAATGAAAATCTATTGAAAATACCCTTGAAGCATCTATCTGAGACCACTTTCACCAATTTTGAAGAAAATCCGTTGATTAGTGTTGTTGCAAATGTGACCTAACCAATCAAAAACGTGATTTCCATTTTTGGAAAATTTTTCCTACGATAATGCCAATATTGGCCCAAATTTTTGGCCCATCTCAAAAAGAATAAAAATGATCCTGGAGCATCTATCTGGGAACACGACTGCAAAATTTGAAGGTTCTAACTTTATTACCGTACCGTGAAATGCGTCTTGAGTAGACAAAAACGAGATTATAGCTTTTTTTCCTATTTTTGACTTTATTTTGCCTATATTGGCCGCAATTTTGAATTGATTGAATATTTCTTCGACAAACCTTTAAGTAATGTTATAAAGCACAAGTTTATGGATTTTTGTGAAATTCCGGCTAATACTGTTCATGGGGCCAAGATTTTCACGTATGGGCCAATTTTGGCCCAAATTTTCGGCCCATCTCCAAAACAATAAAAATGATCCTGGAGCATCTATCTGGGAACACGACTGCAAAATTTGAATGTTCTAACTTTATTACCGTACCGTGAAATGCGTCTTGAGTAGACAAAAACACGATTTTGAATTTTTTTTGACACTTTTTTGACAATAGTGGGCGCAATTTTTGAGTAATCAAAATTAAATTAAAAATGTATCTCGGAACTGATTTTAGACATCTATATTCCAAATTTGAGCCAAATCGGTTGACTGGTGTGACCTGTAGCCGCGCTACAGACAAACGGACGGACGTACGTACGTACGTACGTACGTACGTACGTACGCACGTACGTACGTACGTCGGACGGACATGACCTAAAAACCATTTTTTTGGTATCTAGGACCTCTGAAACGCCTTTTGCAATGAAAATCTCAAAATTGAAATTTCGCACGATAACATAACTTTCTCAGCCCATGTATTACATACGGGCGAGAAAGTAAAAAAATAGGCCACTTGGTCAAAAATGTCACGGGGAAGATAGTAGCTTACGCCTCTTCTTACAACATTGGGAAAACAGTGATTAACTGAAGCCTAAAACTGATAAAGCTCACAAATCTGGAGTGTACAAACTGTCGTGTAATAAGTGTGATGCAAGTTGTATAGGTCAAACTGGTAGGAATTTCCAAGACAGAGTGAGTGAACACAGAAGAGACGTAGTTAAGGACCCGTGCTATTCTGTGTTTGCCCAACATCTGTCCGAGGAAAACCATACCTGCAATTTCAGTGATTTCAAAATTTTGCATAACTGTAATAAGAGTAGGCTCCTGAATGCACTGGGAAATATGGTAATAAGGAAAGCTATGTTAAATAGGGAGAACATTGTTAATGATATTGTGTTTGTTACCCCCTCCCCCCTTATTGACGTGGCAGCCAAACTGTCCACGACTCCTCCTCCCCCTCCTGCTCCTGACTCGTAGGTAGGATATTTAAGCTTGTGTTTTTCTGCTTTTGATTTAGTTTGTTGTAATACCTGATGATGGGGAAACCCGAAACCGGTTGTGCTAAGTAATTTTTTTCTAGTTATTGGGTATATTATGTTTGTTTATGTGCTTAGATACCACCCTGCCGCAAGTTCGCGTGGTCAGAGCGCCAGACGACGCCGAGAATCGCATGGGGGCAGTTTCAAATGTGAGGAAATACAAGAGCACGTTATCCCAGTTGAAGGAAACTGAAACTCTCCCATTCACATGCTGGTAATCTTCGTTGTTTGGTTTTCACTTTCAAGACGCAGTATTGTTTGTTCACGGTTTCTGATGACACTTTTCTGAGGAAACTGTTGGATATTTATTTGTTCTGTTATTTGTTTCAAAACATATATTTTGCCTCGTGGTGTTTCGCCTGAAAATTGCCATTAAGAGTGAACCACACCATCATGTTTGTTTTTGTTTTACTCGACATTATTTTTTTCTTGAGGGAACTGTTGGAGATATATAATATGTTCTGAAATATAATACATATTATATCTTTTTAACACTCGAAATTAACTGACTATTTTTTAATTTTATGATCAAGTAACATAATTTTGGACAGAGTTATGTTGACAAACATCACTCGATCGTAAAATCACATTTTTTGCACTAAATTTCTGATGTGAAGAAGATTTAAATATCCAACAGTATCCTCAAAAATTGGTCAGGAAATACGTAAACAGATAGTAAATGTATATTCGTCTTAAAAGTTATCAACCAATAGCATTTTTTTACATCAGTGCATGAAGCTGTTTGTTGTTTTTCTTAATGATGTACTTCTCAAGAAGGTGTAGCATATTTTCGAGACAAAAATCACTCGACCATAAAACCCCCACCAGTTCCTGTCAAGAAAGAGAAGTATCCTACTGTTTCTTCAGAAAAATTAAATGAAAGAACGCCGACTGGTGAAACTCTGGGTATATTCGTCATAATAATAATTTTAAACTAGTAACCGCATCAGTCAACTAATTCGCTATGACATTGTTTGGGGTAGGGGAAATTATTTTGCTCACAAACTTAATGTTATGACTCCCTGTTAAATGTGCGAGTCCTAAATGATACTGTGTTTAGGTTTTACTGGGGAGCGAATATTATCAAACGATAGAAATGGCCGTGCAGATACCGGTATCAATCGAGATATTGTACATTCAACAATGATATGTCGACCGATACCGGTCTTCCGACCACCATCTTGTCGCTCTTACCGATCGATACTATTGAAAGTTACTCTATGGGTTCCACTGTAATCGGTGTGTTTCTCTGTGGCATGCTGTCGTCGTACCTTAAATGGTGTTTTGTTTGTTGATAAGTGCGTGTTGCAATGATTTTTTTTATTTTTTTTTTTTAGTTAATGGGCTGTACCTGGTAGGGCTATATCGCCTTTTGGCTTACAGTTCAGGGAAAGAACTACCCGAAGTACACAGAATCATACAGTCTGACGTCCCGTGGTTTTTGAACTGAACAGAGTCGAAAATTGTTGTTGGATGTTGTCGTCGATGTTGAGATGTAAAGGCACGGCAGCTGCAGAGATGATATCCACTGCAGGTAGGTGAAGGCGGGCGTTCTATCAGATATCCAGAAAACATGGGTAAGTCTGACCCCTGTTAAAACGACGGAGTCTCTCCTGCCCCGAGGGTCAGGGAACGAACAATTGCATGCCGGCCAAAAAGGAGACCAATATGGCAGATGGCAGCGGAGGGGTTGGTATTCCCTCTACGTGGCACCAGTACCTATGAGGCTGAGCTGCGAGCCACACTAGGCTAAGCTTAGCATCGGCTATAAGCAGATTTTGCCTGTATATCGTGTGACACAGCCAATAGTGTGGGTCGCAGCTCAGCCTCGTAGGTACTGGTGCCACGTAGAGGGGGTACCCACCCCTCCGCTGCCATCTGCCATTGTGGTCTCCTTTTCGGCCGGCGACTATATAGGTTTGTATATTAACATTGCCAGTACGTGGTAACACCTGTCACTTACGTTACTTCAAGATAGCCGGTAATGGTGTTGCATGGGTAGCTTGCATCTAACGCACGGCAGTGTAGCGCACCGATAAGAATAGCGCGACCCTCTCCGACCTAGAGGTATGGAGGTACATGTTTACCGGGTACAGCGGTATGGAGGTACCAATGGAGGTACATGAGTACCCATCTATTTTCGGCGGGCGAGGTCAAACAAATGGCGATGGGTTAACTGTTATTTGTTATTTCCTACTAGGCTTGATTAAAGAAAATTTAGTTGTACATAGAGTATACAAGTATCTTTGCTCTAGCACAGAGGCCCTTAGTAAAGTACCTTTTAACAGTTTTATGATTTAAGAGTAGCAAATTTTATTCCATTCTCGCAGTCGCTTTTCGCACCAGGGGAAACCTTATATTACAATGGACGGCCACCGTTGCCAGATGGGCAGAAAAACTGCCAGCAGCACCAGTTTGTGATGTGTCAAGGAGCGGACCAGGAAATACAAAGGATAAATTTTTTTTTAAAAGTTTTGTTGACCTTGTCCCTCCTAAAAAAAAAAAGTGGTATTAAAGTTTAAAACGCATGGCTTTCCAATAAAGTGACATATTGAGTACTAACCATAAAAACTAACAGTTCTTCGAATGAAATAATGATGTCTTCCTTCATGAGTGCAATCCTGATGATGGCTCATACTCGTGCTAACATCTAGGGTCGCTCAGGTATTACATAGCTGTGCGCCAAGTCAACGAAAATCAGCTGTATAGGTGCATGTACCAGTATCATCTAGAACCCGAAGTTGAATGAAAACAATAAAAAAACGAGCAGCGATTACATTTCATTCTAGTGACACGAATTATTGATAACTGATTTCTATCTACAGCGTTAAACTCAGATATTTTGTTCAAAGGTCTTTTAGACAAAAAGAAAGTGGCTGTCAGTGAATGGAACCAGTGGTCTCCAGTTGATAGTCCAGTGCCCTGACCACTTGTGGTTGGAGATTCCTCAAAAGCGATTTTTAACGTCACTTTTATATTGCGGCAAATTTCCTGAGTAAATCTCTGGTATGACGTCATGGCTTGTTTGTGTGGCGATACTCCAATATTGGCAGCTATCGAGTTACATGGACGCAATATCTATAGAGGAGTGCCTCTCAGTGGCCGAGTGGTCAAGGGGTCCGCTTTGTGTCCTGAGAGGTCCGGGTTCGAATCCCGGCGGAATGGAAAAATCTCCCGCTTCCGACATGGACGTATTGGCTTCGGCCCACTACTAAACTGGCTTCGGCCCACTCATATTCGGCTTCGGTCACTTCGGCTTTGGCCAAAAACATCTAACAAACCAACTCATCGGCGCATATGTTCTCTGAAATTTCCAGAACATTTAAATATCCTACAGTGACATATTACAAACACGTTTGTGTGGTCGCACTATATGATTACAGTTTACAGTTTATGTGTAAATGTAAATTACGGAAATATCAGGTGAAAAAGTGTACGTAGCTAAAGAAAACGAGGTGCTGCTGGTCGGATCGTTAGGCTACTGTAACTGTTAGGCTACTGTAACTGTTAGGCTACTGTAACTGTTAGGCTACTGTAACTGTTAGGCTACTGTAACTGTTAGGCTACTGTAACTGTTAGGCTACTGTAACTGTTAGGCTACTGTAACTGTTAGGCTACTGTAACTGTTAGGCTACTGTAACTGTTAGGCTACTGTAACTGTTAGGCTACTGTAACTGTTAGGCTACTGTAACTGTTAGGCTACTGTAACTGTTAGGCTACTGTAACTGTTAGGCTACTGTAACTGTTAGGCTACTGTAACTGTTAGGCTACTGTAACTGTTAGGCTACTGTAACTGTTAGGCTACTGTAACTGTTAGGCTACTGTAACTGTTAGGCTACTGTAACTGTTAGGCTACTGTAACTGGAATAACTGGCTTGACTCTTTACGCACCAACTCATCAGCTCTTTCTTTCTCCTCAACTCCAGTGTGGCTGGGGACCCATGTGATATTCAGGTTGTTCCTGTGGACAGCTTCACATAAAGCTTTATATTCTCTAATAACAATGGCTGAGGGTAACAACTGGTTTTTCGATAGCTCGGATTAGCCTGGCCGTCCGAGGAGACCGTTATGTTCCTCCTCGTAGGGTTTGTCAGCACTCCATGGCCTCAGCTACTGCCTGCTCCTCCGCCTGGATGATAGTGCTTCGCCCAAGCGACATGGAGATTGACACGGCCATCTTCACAGTATGCTCCCAATCCGATCCGTCTGAGAACCAAATGAGAGCTCCCTCTTGCGCAGAATTGTCATTATAGTCACTGGCCTGGTCTCGAGTTGGGAATGTTGTTGAGTCAACAGTATTGAACATTGACGCCTTTTATGCGATCGCATGGCATCTGCAGCTCATCGCTTCGCTTACTTAGCAGTGCTGAAGCATGGCTGTCTCGAGGCAACCTTCTGCTTTGTATCATTGTACAGTCAGTTCACAACTGCGGTAAGCTTAAATATATGTTTTTAATATTATACAATTTTTTTTTGTCGTTAAGTTGGACTGTGGAAAGCCGCCCTAGACATTCCACACATATATTTAGCTTATCGCAAGGTTTAGAGGAAGGTTTGCCTCTTCTTATAAGGTAAACATATGTTTGGAATATTTCAGCAATTTATCTTTTCGTTTGAGATACATATATATGATAGTGAGGGAGAATTTGCTAAGTTTCTGTTGGTAAGATAGTTATATAAGAGCAAAAAATGTCCAGTCAAGATATCCATTTCCAACTGTTTCCCAGGGAATGTGACTTTAAAACAAGGAATACGACAATGGTCGCATATACTTTCCGATCCTATACGATCCTATGGGCTGCGCTATGGCTTTCGAAACCCCCCCCCCCCCCCCCCAACATAGTAGTAACCACCACTGCCACTGCTGTAAGCTGAACTATGTATTTGTTTGTAGTATTATTCTATTTGTCTTGTCGTAAAGTTGGATTAGGGAAAGCCGCCCTGAATATTCCAAACATATGTTTAGTTTATGGCAAGGTTTTAGACCGGGGGCTGAGGGGGTCTGTTCCTGACGAAGGGGAGGAAAAGGTTTGAGCCCGTGGAGCGATGGGGAGGCTCTGGTAGTTTCAGAAAACCTGAGTCTTACTGTCCGCCGTTGGGGCTTTTGGGGGCTACAAATTTTTTAAATCGGGAAATTTTCGAAAAAATCTGACGAACGGGAGGACGAAAAATTCCCCCTTCAGAAGATAGGGGGCTTGCCCCAGTATATAAAAACCAGGAAATAAGACACTTCGGTTGGGGCTTTCTACCCTTAAGTCGCAATCCAAAATCGGTGGAGACCGGAAAAATCTGACGAACGGGAGGACGAAAAATTTCCCCTTCAGAAGATAGGGGGCATGCCCTAGTATAGAAAAAACAAAAAATAAGACACTTTGGTTGGGGCTTTCATCCCTTAAGACGGGGTTGAAAATTTCGAAAAATTCGTCAGGACGAACGAGGGGACGATAAATTTCACCTGTGAACGATAGGGGGCATACCCTAGTATATGAAAATCAAGAAATAAGGCACTTCGGTTGGGGCTTTCTACCCTTAAGACGCAATCCAAAATCGGTGGAGACCGGAAAAATCTGACGAACGGGAGGACGAAAAATTTCCCCTTCACAAGATAGGGGGCACGCCCTAGTATAGAAAAATCAAAAAATAAGACACTTTGGTTGGGGCTTTCATCCCTTAAGATGGGGTTGAAAATTTCGAAAAATTCGTCAGGACGAACGAGGGGACGATAAATTTCACCTGTGAACGATAGGGGGCATACCCTAGTATATGAAAATCAAGAATTAAGGCACTTCGGTTGGAGCTTTCTACCCTTAAGACGCAATCCAAAATTTGGCAAGTACCTCAAATTGTGCCGAAAATCAGCCCAAGAGGTACCAACACCAATCAGAGTAAAAATTCACCGTTAAACTCCAAATCTTATAGTAAGACACCAAATTGGGGGGCTTCTGGGTCTTAAATCACCCCTCGAATTTTGAAATGGGCGAAAAGTTACCCCAGAACTTGCTTAGTAAGTATGATATTGAGTTTTTTCGTGTTGCTATGAATTTCTCTTAATATTATCTACAACTTTTGTCTTGTAAAGTTTTTCGTCTGAAGTAACCTTATCGCAGGGGGTGGAGGGAATGAGTCGGAAACAACTGAAAATGGTCTTATTCTACATTCTTAATGATTTCGCACTGCACTTGATGGATCAATATAAATTTAGGAATAAACCTACGGCTATCGGGCATACCGAAAGGAATTTCTTCAAATTTTGGTATTTTCATCTCTATAAACACTACTACTGTTCCGTAAATGGGATGAATCAGTGGTACGAAACGTAATAAAAGCGTCCAGAACGCTAACTTGACCGAAAATTACAACCTTGTACTCCCCTACCAGTCTACCGCTTCTCCTTGAGCAGGGTGTGTGACCTTATACTACTCTCCAGGTCCGAAACATAGCCTAAACTGGCCCTTAAGGAGCAATAACAGGTGTCACTAATGCTCTTAACTAATGCTCTTAAGAGCATTAAGTCTGACTCTAGCTTAGGAAAGCACTGAAAGGTTTCACCCAGGCTCTGGAAAGCAGTGACAGATCTTATTTCGGCTCCTGAGAGCACTGTCAGGTCTCCCTATGGCCTCGGAAATGTATAGCAGGTCGCCTGCGAGGTACGTCTGGGCTCATCTTGGCTCTGGAGAGCCCTGTCAGGTTATACTGTGGCTCTGAAAAGCCACGGAGAACCGTGACAACTTTCATTTTGGCTTTGGAGAGCGATGAGTGGTTGCACTGTGGCTCCGGAAAGTAAGTAAGTGACCTTAAAGTGACCTCTAGAGCCAAATTGAGACCAGGCATTGCTTTCCAGAGGCCCATTGCAGCCTGACAGTGCTCTCAAGAGCCACAGTAAAACCTGTTATAGGTCTCCAAAGCCACTGTGAGATCTGATACAGCATTCCGGAGCCACAGAGCAAGCACTCATCGCTCTCCAGAGCCAAAATCAAACTCGTCACGGTTCTCCAGAGGCACTGTGCAATATCCAGAGCCGAAATGAGACCTGGCATGGCTTTTCAGAGGCCCAGTGCAACATTTCATCAATCTCCAGAGCCAAAATAACACCTGGCATGGCTTTCCAGAGCCACAGTATAACCTGACAGGGCTCTCCAGAGCCAAGATGAGCCCAGACGTACCTCGCAGGTGACCTGCTATACATTTCCGAGGCCATAGGGAGACCTGACAGTGCTCTCAGGAGCCGAAATAAGATCTGTCACTGCTTTCCAGAGCCTGGGTGAAACCTTTCAGTGCTTTCCTAAGCTAGAGTCAGACTTAATGCTCTTAAGAGCATTAGTTACGAGCATTAGTGACACCTGTTATTGCTCCTTAAGGGCCAGTTTAGGCTATGTTTCTGACCTGGAGAGTAGTATAAGGTCACACACCCTGCTCAAGGAGAAGCGGTAGACTGGTAGGGGAGTACAGGGTTGTAATTTTCGGTCAAGTTAGCGTTCTGGACGCTTTTATAACGTTTCGTACCACTGATTCATCCCATTTACGGAACAGTAGTAGTGTTTATAGAGATGAAAATACCAAAATTTGAAGAAATTCCTTTCGGTATGCCCGATAGCCATAGGTTTTTTCCTAAATTTATATTGATCCATCAAGTGCAGTGCAAAATCATTAAGAATGTAGAATAAGACCATTTTCAGTTGTTTCCGACTCATGCCCTCCACCCCCTGCGATAAGGTTACTTCAGACGAAAAACTTTACAAGACAAAAGTTGTAGATAATATTAAGAGAAATTCATAGCAACACGAAAAAACTCAATATCATACTTACTAAGCAAGTTCTGGGGTAACTTTTCGCCCATTTCAAAATTCGAGGGGTGATTTAAGACCCAGAAGCCCCCCAATTTGGTGTCTTACTATAAGATTTGGAGTTTAACGGTGAATTTTTACTCTGATTGGTGTTGGTACCTCTTGGGCTGATTTTCGGCACAATTTGAGGTACTTGCCAAATTTTGGATTGCGTCTTAAGGGTAGAAAGCCCCAACCGAAGTGCCTTATTTCTTGATTTTCATATACTAGGGTATGCCCCCTATCGTTCACAGGTGAAATTTATCGTCCCCTCGTTCGTCCTGACGAATTTTTCGAAATTTTCAACCCCGTCTTAAGGGATGAAAGCCCCAACCAAAGTGTCTTATTTTTTGATTTTTCTATACTAGGGCGTGCCCCCTATCTTGTGAAGGGGAAATTTTTTGTCCTCCCGTTCGTCAGATTTTTCCGGTCTCCACCGATTTTGGATTGCGTCTTAAGGGTAGAAAACCCCAACCGAAGTGCCTTATTTCTTGATTTTCATATACTAGGGTATGCCCCCTATCGTTCACAGGTGAAATTTATCGTCCCCTCGTTCGTCCTGACGAATTTTTCGAAATTTTCAACCCCGTCTTAAGGGATGAAAGCCCCAACCAAAGTGTCTTATTTTTTTATTTTTCTATACTAGGGCATGCCCCCTATCTTCTGAAGGGGAAATTTTTCGTCCTCCCGTTCGTCAGATTTTTCCGGTCTCCACCGATTTTGGATTGCGTCTTAAGGGTAGAAAGCCCCAACCGAAGTGTCTTATTTCCTGGTTTTTATATTCTGGGGCATGCCCCCTATCTTCTGAAGGGGGAATTTTTCGTCCTCCCGTTCGTCAGATTTTTTCGAAAATTTCCCGATTTAAAAAATTTGTAGCCCCCAAAAGCCCCAACGGCGGACAGTAAGACTCAGGTTTCCTGAAACTACCAGAGCCTCCCCATCGCTCCACGGGCTCAAACCTTTTCCTCCCCTCCGTCAGGAACAGACCCCCTCAGCCCCCGGTCTATTTAGAGGAAGGTTTGCCTCTTCCTATAAGCTAAACATATGCTTGCAATATTAAACAATTTCTTATCGTTAAGTAGGAGTGGTGATGGCCACCCTTAGAGATACATATTTAGATAGTGAGGGAGAAGTTGCTAACTTTCTGTTGGTAAGATAGTTATATAAGTGCAAAAAATGTCCAGTCGAGATATGCATTTCCAACTGTTTCCCATTACTCCTGAATGTTAATATGTGATTGTTGGAATTCTTGCTGTGCTAGGGGGAAGAACCAGAATAAGCGCCGCCGTGAGGAGAGTGAGCAGAGGCCGTCTCTACCAGAGGGAAGTTCAGTCCGGAAGGCGATCAGACAACCAGGCGACCTGTTCACAAACATGGACCCAAATGGAAAAACCTACTGCTTTATACTGCAGGATTACGTTAAGAGAGTGTTCAAGAAAAACCCAGTCTACATTTTCAAGGACTTAGGTATGGCATTAGTAGATGCGTGGGGGACTTACAGTTTCAGGTGGGTTCTGAACCACCACAGCCTCGATATACATTTTATTTTTGACCTGGTGAACATATCAAAGGTGAATACCGATCAAAAAAAATTTGGTAGGGTCGGGATGGAACCGGTGTGCCCTGGCTCTCAATGTTCCTCGAAAGACAACTATCTGGCTAGACCAATCGGCCGTCGAGGTTGTTTCAGGAACTAAGCATAGTACTGTCTTAGAAGTGTTACGGATATACTTAAAGTTGATGCCACAATCGTTTACACAATTGTTTACATTTTTACTTTTACATCTGTCGAACAGAATTTTGTTATCTTCAAAATTACGGCCGTTTTTGTCGAAAAAGTGTTGAAAATGAGTTTAGAATAAGAAACCATGTTTTTGAATGGTCGGAACGCATTTGAGACTACAGTAATTAAATTACAGTCATGATATTTGGTGTGAGTGATCTCAGATAGATGCTCGTGGGTCATATCCAACCGATTTTGGATTACGTTAAAATTACGCCCGCAAAAAAAAAAAAATCATTTGGGGCGAGAAAGTTAAGTGCGACTGTTGTCGGACCCTTTATTTTTACTTTCTCGCTATGGCGAGAAAGTATTGTTTTCGTGCAAAATTTCGAAATTGAGATTTTGGGTTTCCCATGATCCTGGGGGTTCCCTGAGTCCAAAAAAGTGGTTTCTGGAAAAAGTCTGTCCGTCCATCAGTCCGTCAGTCCGTCCGTCAGTCCGTGCAGTGCTCTAGCGCCTATAACGTTCATCCGATTTTGATGAAATTTGGTATAGACTTGTCTAAAATCACTGCCGAGGGGCATTTTCAAGGATTTTGATTGGTCATAAATTGCAGCCTCTATTGGCAAAAAACCGCCAAAATAATTCAAAAATCGTGTTTTTGGTTAGTCGGACAAGCGCCGACGGTACACTTTTCAATCTATAACACTGAAAATTGGTATGTGTGTTGAAAAAATAGATGCTTCGAGGTCATTTGCAACTAAAATTGAATTGGTTGAAAATTACGGCCGTTCTGGACCAAAGTTCGATCGTTTCGGCGCCATTCACATTTATTGACGGATTGTCATGAAATTAAGTAAATTTGTGTAGAACCATGTAACTTAAACATCTGTCGAACAGAATTTTGTTATCTTCAAAATTACGGCCGTTGTAGTCAAAAAAGTGTCGAAAATGAGTTGAGAATGAGAAACCACGTTTTTGAATGGTCGGAACGCATTTGGGACTACATTAATTAAATTACAGTCATGATATTTGGTGTGAGTGATCTCAGATAGATGCTCGTGGGTCATATCCAACCGATTTTGGATTACGTTAAAATTACGCCCGCAAAAAAAAAAAAAAAAATCATTTGGGGCGAGAAAGTTAAGTGCGACTGTTGTCGGACCCTTTATTTTTTTAATATAATCCGTCATGCTTGTGAGAAATCTATTCTAAATTTCTTTTTCTCAGAAAATACTTCGACTTTAGTAACGATTGCAGTGAATGGGGTTGAGTATGGAAACGGGCTGGGCAGCAACAGGACACTGGCAAAGATGGAAGCCGCCAAGAACACGTTGGAGATGCTCGTCCCGGGGATGAAGGATATGATGGTAGAGGATCTCAGAATGATTGGGTGTCCCGTAGAGAACCAGCAGAACACAGAGCTTTTGGTGAGTTAGGAATATCCCGGGGATGAAGGAGATCGGAGAAGATACCAGAATGACTAGCAAAGCCGGGGAAAATAAGCAGGATACGGAACCATTCGTGAGTTAAACAGACATATCCCGGGAATGAAGGAGAAGATAAAAAATACACTCTAAAAACTGCAATAATGGCGCCAAACCGTTTTTGCTGGTAGGCAGTTTGGTTCAACTAATTTTATCGGGAAGTGTCTAATGTTAAAAAAACGTCTGTTAAAATCTGTAATATTCTTTCTTTCAGTTCTTAGATGACATAAAAATGGAAGATCCTAGAGTGGTAGAATACTGCACACCTTCACTCAAACCACACGCCATTCTACTGATGTGTCTGCAAAAGAAATTAGGGCAGAGTAAGGAGAACATCACGTACCAAATGAAACTATTCAAGCACGCCATGAATGAGTTAACCATGACTGTGGGGAGCCACTCCGCAACTGTCAAATGTCTGACCGAGCAGGACGGCAAACAGAAGGCTTCACAAGCCTTGCTACAGGTAGGCAAATACAAGCCCTGCTACAGGTAGGCAAATACAAGCCTTGCTACAGGTAGGCATATACAAGCCCCATAGCCGTATCCACGGAGGGGTTAGGGGGTTAACCCCCCCATGAGCGGAAAATTAACATGGTAATGCCAACGTGAAGCAAAAAAATATAGGCGAAACCCCCCCCCCCCCCCCCCCATGACCGCTTTCTGGATACGGGCCTGACCAGCCCTGCTACAGGTAGGCAAACAGAAGGCTTCACAAGCATTGCTACAGGTAGGCAAACAGAAGGCTTCACAAGCATTGCTACAGGTAGGCAAATACAAGCCCTGCTACAGGTAGGCAAATACAAGCCTTGCTACAGGTAGGCATATACAAGCCCCATAGCCGTATCCACGGGGGGGGGGGTTAACCCCCTAAACCCCCCCCCCCCCCCATGAGCGGAAAATTAACATGGTAATGCCAACGTGAAGCAAAAAAATATAGGCGAAACCCCCCCCCCCATGACCCCAAACCCCCCCCCCCCCCCCCATGACCGCTTTCTGGATACGGGCCTGACAAGCTTGCTACAGGTAGGCAAACAGAAGGCTTCACAAGCCTTGTTATATACAGGTAGGCAAACAGAAGGCTTCACAATCCTTGCTATATACAGGTAGGCAAACAGAAGGCTTCACAAGCATTGCTACAGGTAGGCAAACAGAAGGCTTCACAAGCCTTGCTATATACAGGTAGGCAAACAGAAGGCTTCATGAGCATTGCTACAGGTAGGCAAACAGAAGGCTTCACAAGTATTGCTACAGGTAGGCGAACATAAGGCCTTAAACCAGCCATTGACTGGAGGCCATTTCGAAATACTGTCAGATCAGTAAATCATCAGATCATAAAAAACTGTGATTGATGTTTTTTTTGGTTCACCTGAACTAACAACAGATCACTTTTTCTCAGTCCTTAGTCATTTCGTTTTAGAACATAAATCAAACGAAAATTGAAATGTTTGAATAACCAAACTTCAACAAATAGCCTCGAGGTTTTGGATCAGTAGGCTTTTGTTGATGTTTGGTCATTCGAACACTGAAGAAACCAAGAGTCATGTTAATGAATATTTGATTACCTTATGTTCCTAAAAGAATATAGCTAGGATTAACATTTTTTTTTAAATAAGAAATTTCTATGATAATATGTAAAAAATTGCTTTGTTTTGGTGTTGGTAACAACACCTCTCCCCTGTCCTCTTGGACCCGTTACTGTTACGTCACCGTTACCAATGTTTTCAGATCCTTCATCCTCACATTCAGTCTTGGGGCTCTCTGCTTCGCCTGTACGGTTACTCCTCCGGCGAATATTTGAATGAGAGAAAGGTGGGAGAGCAGGAGACCACAGCGCTGCAGACCATTAGAGACTCTCGTGGGTCCAACTTCGAAATACTCAACGAAATCATGTTCCAAATAAATAGAGTTCAACTTATCGAGGTCTGTATAGCTACGATATCGTCTCGAACGGTACGTGCTCCACCATTACCAGCCATCTTCAAATAACGCAGGTGAAAGGTGGTGCCACGTGCTGGCCAATGCTAATAGACAAAGCCATACAACAATCCAATGCTACACTCACTTGTTCAGTAAATAAACACCAGACCACACATTCTGGTTTGTTGATGTTTTTTTCGACCATTTTTTGAGGAAACTGTTGGAAATATGTGTGCTTTGAAATATATCATGTCTTTTTAACGTCGAAACTGAAGTGGCTGCTTTGTGATTTTACGATAGAGTAACTTTTGGCCAATTTTTTATTGACAAAAATCACTCCATTGTAAATTCATAACATAGCCAGTTAATTTGTGACGACAGCAGGACACATTTTTCAGTACGTATAATATTCAACAGTGCCCTCAAAAAGGGTCGGAAAAAACGTAATCAAACAGCAGATGGATATTCCATCTTGAAATGCGGCGATACCATAGAGCCATTGACTATAGAGTATAGAGAAGCACAGCAGTTGCCATAGAAACCATAGAGGGAACTATCGATATTACCGATCGATAATTGCGACAAGATGGTGGTGCACGTACTGGTATCTCTATCGATATTCGTTAACTATGCCTACAGTAGTAGTAGAGGGGTGGATGGGACAAGCCCAGCAACTAGACCATTTCAAGAATCATCCATCGTGCTCAGCTGGCAGCACTTCCAAATACCAGCTCCCCACCCATCGTTTTACTACCCAACGGGGACCTACAGTTTACGGTGCGATCTAAACCACTACAGCCTCGGTGTAGGTTTATTTCACTTGAGATAGTGAACATAATAATATAAGGTGAATGTCGTTAGGAACGTTTTTAAAAGCGGTACGACCCGGCTCTCAACCGTCTAGACCAGTTTTTTCGTGGTTGTCTTATTTGTTTATTTCTCTTTTTTCCAGAAAGAAATTGAGTCTGAGCCTGAGCCTGTGCCTGTGGATGTGAAGATGCCAACAAGTTCGACTTCAGTTCTAACCAACCCCAATCTGCCGTCCTAAACACTCTGCCGTTGTAACTGTAAATTGACTTCAACGGCACATTGAAGCGCATGTGTTCAGTGAACTTCGCGCTTTAAAGAAAATAAGGGTTCGAAATCCAGCTCGACCAATCGAAAACTCGACTTTCGTTTTTGCCAAAATTGGGTCAGATATTTAGCCCGTCACGAAAGTGAGCAATCTTGTCCTGGAGCATCTATCTTAGATCACATTTGTGAATTTTGAAGGTTGTAGCTTATTAATACCTAACTGTACCTTCCGGATCGTCTCAACTAATCAGAAACACCTTTTTCTCAATAGTCGGCGCAATTTTTGAGTTATCAACATTCTAAATCTATATCGAAACTGATTTTATACACATATTATGTTCGAAATTTGAACCAAATTTGTTGATCAGTGCGACTCCAGTCGCGCTACAGACACATTACCTAAAAACCACTATTTTGATATAAAAGACCTCGGAAACGCCGTTTGCAATGAAAATCACAAGATCGATATTTTTTCACTCTTTAAATAACGTCGTTAACTAGCTTCAGCTAACGACATATTGGGTTTCAGAATAAATTAATACCCAAGTCACTTTAGAAACGTGTTTCTCAGCCAGTGTATTACATGCCGGTGAGAAAGTAAAATATAATAATGATGATGGTGAGCAGGTATTATACTCGTATGTTAGTCACTTGTCACGGAATGTACACTTGCTATTGTTTACGTTTTTTCCGACCATTTTTCGAGGATAGATACCTACTATTGAATATTTAAATGTTCTGAAATGTAAGGTTTTTTTAATATCCGATATTAACTGGTTGGGTTTGATTTTGCGATCGAATAATATTGGCCTACTCATTCTTAGGCAAAAATCACTCGATTTCAAAATTACAAAATAGCCAGTTTCTGACAAAAAAAAAAAAAGACATAGTATTATTCAGAACGTTTCATATCCAACAGTGCCCTCAATAGATGAAAAAACGGAAACAAATAGCAAATGTGTATTCTGTCTTTACTGTAGTCAGACTGTGTATTGATGTTTAGCGGACGTTGCCATTTTAACCAAATATATTTGTGTTGTAACTGAAGGCTCAGCACTCGCATTTACATGACATCGGAGAGATCAACAAACAAAGCACCTTCATCTCATTTTATCATAGAAACTGACCTTATTGAAATAAAAACATGGTAAATCCTTAGTCAGTTCTTTTAACATCAAGAGACTCCTAATTTTGGATGCGTGCATTTGTTGATATTGGGTAGGTAATTCAAACTCTGTGAAGTCAATTTAAATGACTTTTATTAATGAGTTTTATTATGAGGAAACTAGTTTTTATGATGATATGGGAAGAAGTGTTTTGTTTTGGTTCAGTAGAACATAAACAAACATCGCACCTCTCCCATTTCATCTTAAAGTTTCTGGTAATGGGCCAAAATTTGATGTTAATTACTGTTTAATGTCTGATTATCTTAATAAATAAGACAGGATAAGTTTTATAGATAAGGCTGGATTTCCCCAATTTTAGAGTATACCTACTCTAGTGTCTAGTGAGTCTAGTGCCTCCCATTGAAGAGATTTAGCGAACATCTATCTTACCGATGTTTAGATAATATGACAAATGCCTTGCGATAGCACTTGTTATAAGCTAAACATACGATAAGAAAATAAGGAAAATAAGAATAAATGCAGTTCATAGGTGGCACAGTTTACTTACTCGGTAGTTAGTATCCGTTAGGTAAACCTAACACAACTTTCTCGCTAACCATTTAACTACTGCCATTGTGTCTAGGTGTACATATAGGTACTATGACCCATTGTATGTGTAAGTGTATAGGTACTGACGTACTGTGCCCCATTGTAGGTAGGTACATGTAGGTATGGATGGATGTTTTTCACCAATTGTTTACCCGGCAGGTACTTAGTATATTTTTTATCTTGCTGAAAAAGTAGCCGAAAGCTTATCTTCCCGCCTCACAATACTGTTCATGTTTTGTTCCGACCATTTTCTGGAGAAACTGTTGTAGTGTTAGATGTTGTTGTTCTCAATATAATATGTCTTTTTTAATATTTTGACCATGAGGGGGGGGGGGGGGCACAGCTGGTGCATGTGTCCTCTGCTTGCACTTTCCTGCTTTTACCCTTCCTCTAGTGATGGCTGATGACCAGATATACACACCACATCTTGGATATACATCTCACGTGACATGCTGGGGATATCAGGGGTGAATGCCGAGCAGAAGAACATTGATAGGATCTGGATGGAAGGTCAGTGAATGTTAGTGACCCGGCTGCCATCTGGAGCATGAGGCTATCGACCCAGCTGTTCAGTCAGGAATGCTCAATTTCAAATAGGTCCAGAGTCTCCCTGCAGGGGTAGGTAGGTAGGTACAGTAGAAGAGGTCGAAGAGGTTGGCTAAACTATCACTGGTTGGAAAAACGGAAACAAATAGCAAATGTGTATTCAGTGTTAACTAGGTATAAGTAGTCAGACTCTGTGCCTAGATGTGTATAGTCCAAGTCAGGCTAGGAGCGTACCGATTTCTCATAATTTTTTGCAAATCTACGGCTGATCAAAACTTCTTTTTGAGCAGGGAAATATCTGCTTATGGTAGCGTATGGTAGGATATGGAACCCAAATCCGGATCGGCGTCAGCTGAAAATCTTCAAGAAATTATGAGTAATCGGTATTATGCTCCCAGCCTGACTTGGACTATAGTAGGGCCAACGACCTATCTGAATATTACAATAGACTGCTTGCCCACATATAGAAAACAGCGATAGATAGGTAGGTATCTACCCATACCAAGTTGAAAAATTTGAAACTTAACTGAGGGTGCTATCGTCTTTGCTACCAGAGATCTAGTGAGCATAGCATCAACAAAGAAAATTCCTCATTGTGCAGGATACGAGTTTTTGCGTTTAGATGGCTAAAAAGGACTCATGTTTCACATATGTCTGTGAGCAACTTCAAGTAAAGTTATAAGATAAGCTGATAAGCGGTCTATTGTAATATACGTAATATAGGTTTTTGGATTTCGGCTATATATACAACAGGTAGAGAGAGGTAGGTACTTAGGTAAATAGGCGAAATACACATGTAGATTTATTTGTTAAAGGAATATAACATATATCTGACTGACTAGAACTGGTAACGATAAAGGTACCGGCTGAGGTAAGAGCACGGTTTTAATTAAGGAGATCAGCAGCTGTTAGAGCACATGGTGTGGTCATCTGTGGGTAATTAGAACACTGGTACTGATACCTATCTTCCATCTGGGACCCACCTTACAAAGCTTAGGTACAGATATTATGTTCCATCGGGGACCCACCTTACAAGCTAACAGACTTGGTTTCCCGATGTCGTTAAAGGGTAATAGAACTTGTACCTACCTACATACACTAAGGGATACACTAGGTAAACACTAGAATAACATATTTACACACTTAACATCGTCCTACCTACAATAGCCTACTTAATAAGCGAGGTTGTAGCAGAGGTGTTGCTGAATACTACTATGAGTACAGGTTCGACTGAGGCTCCAGCAAGGTCGTTTAGTAGGACGTTGCCATTTTAACCAAATATTTAATGTTTTAAATATAATGTTCATTTGAACCAAAACAAAGCACTTATTCACATATTATCATAGAAAATAACCTCCATATTGAAATAAAAACATAAGTACTAAATCCTGAGGTAATTCCTTTAAGAACGTAAAATAAGCAGTAATTCGTTAAAATGACTCTTGGTTACGTGAATTACCAAACATCAATAAACCCACTGATCCAAAATATCGAGCGTCTGCCGATGTTTGGTATTTCAAACACTGTGAAGTAACCGTACGTCATTTTAATGAATTTTTGCTTACTTTATGTTCTTAAAAGAACACTAAATGTTTCAATAACGAGGTTAGTCTCAATGATAATACGCGAAAAAGTATTTTTTTTGTGTGCAGTTGATAAACATCACCTCTCCCATGTCCTCTTAACCCACCGGTGGGGGACAAGGGGGCACCCCCCCCCCCCCCCCCCTCCAGGGCTACCCGTACTCCCATCACTTCCGCTTGAAACACAGTTGCGTGTTTTCCCAACGGGATCGACAGGGACAACTCCAATTGTTCACAATAAACTCCTGCCCCGGACTGCCCGTTTTGGCGGGATCCATCAGTATACCATGTCAGCTCACCCGTCAATTTGCTGTATATAGATCCTGTCGCCCATTCCTCACGGCTTGGGATGATCGCCGGGGGAAAGGAGTCAAACATAATCTCCTTTACTTGACCATCCTGTGGCATTAACAGTTCTGCAACGCCTGCGTTCCTCAGCAGACTCTCACTTCTCAGCATTCCTGTTTTCTTCAGTCGCCAAGCCGCCATTATGGCCTCACCTTCCAGAAATAAGTGCAGCGGAGGTAAACCCAGTAGCACTTGCAAGGCCGCAGTGGGGGTAGTGCATATAGCTCCAGTGGCCGCGATGCACGCCAACCTCTGAAGTTTGCTCAGCAGACGTTGTGTTCCTCCTTGCTCTGATCGACGCCACCACACTATGCAACCGTATGACATGATGGGTCTGATTAACATAAGGTACAGCCATCTAACGAACCTTGGTTTCAGCCCCCAACTTTTTCCAAAAGTCCCCTTGAGAGCCCAAAATGCTGCTTGCGCTTTAGTAACCATTTCAGTCACATGGATATGCCATCTGAGAGATCCGTCCATCCACACTCCTAGGAATTTCACCACGGGCACTATTTCTTGGCCATTCAAGAGAAGAGGGGGAATCTGGCGCTGGTGCTTACGAGTGAACAGCACTATCTCCGTTTTGGCAGGGTTAACCGTGAGACCTTTGTCTTGACACCAACGAACTACCAGGCGCAATGCTTGTTCCATTAGGTCGTGAATAGTGCTCATTACACTTCCTTGTACCAGGATCACAACGTCGTCCGCATAAGCCTGCCGGCACAGCTGCAGCTGCTTCGTCCGCAGCAGCAGCTGGTACAGCGACGGCCGCCGCTTTCCTTTTCACCTTTTCAGCGATGGCCGCCGCATGAGACCGAAATCCAGTTTTCTTGAACCGGGGATCCACAAATGTGGCTTCCCCGGCCGAGGAAGTCTCAATGTCCGGATATCTCCTGCCTAGCTCTCTTATCAGGGCATCCTTCAGGTCCATCCCTTTTTCGGTAGTTGGGTACTGCGTTGGAATAGAAGTAATTAGTAATCTGTATATAATTTTTATATGCAATGCATTTTTCTTATTCAGTTGAGGTGTTTGAAGTACGAAGTTTGTGAAGTGCGAATTAATTTATGCCTAAGGGGCCGTAAAGAAGTAGAAAGTCTGCCATTATCAGTATAGGTAAATACCTACCTACTGGATAAAGAGAAACTATTCAAGATCTAAGAGGGGTTCCTTTCATTTAGGTATTAATCCTGAACTACTTATTGTTGGGGGAGCCTCTTGCGGGGGAAAGCACCTAGACCATATTAGGCGGATTTTGTTTTTCTTATTTAAATTTTTAATTTTTTGGCCTCAGCTGCTAAGGCTATGGGCCAACGGGTCCATTGTGCCCCCACCAGGTAGGTATACTTACTATTTTCAATTTAAGCTGGTCAGTCCATTTAAGATGGGGACGCACTTGGAAAACGACACATTTTTCTCGCCGTTCATCTCCTTCGTCACTTCATAGAATGGCCTGAGCACGAGAACGAGGTCTTGTAGTGTCCGACGCACCTCAAACCGTATAATTTGGGGCGCGTCCGGCCGCTGGGCGCTCATCCGCCCCACCACCTCATTTATAGTTTCGGCAAGCTGAAAGAAACAGACTGTCATAAAGAAAGTGAATATACCTGCCTGGTATATACATATGCACCTTAACTCGCTCCTATATTGCTGGAAACTGATATACCTAGGGTGCGTCCCACCATGCCCAGTTAAAATTTAACTGGAGATTTACCATGTTAAATTTAACTCTGAGTTAAACTGGAGATTTACCATGTTAAATTTAACTCTGAGTTAAACTGGAGATTTCCCATGTTAAATTTAACTCTGAGTTAAATTTAACATGGTAAATCTCCAGTTAAATTTTAACTGGGCATGGTGGGACGCACCCCTAGGTACTTTCTTTGGAGTATCTACCTATACCTAGTCTGTGTACTGATTTTGGTAGGATTCGGTTTCATAGGAAAGGAGTAGGAAAAGCTTTCGGCGCGAAGATATTCTTCGAATACGAATAATAAGGGAATTAACCACGTAAGGTAGGAGACGAGGTGGCGATCGATCAGACCATTCACAATAGGACAATCTGCAAGGGTAGGTACATGTTCGTTAATTCTCACCTTCAGGTAGCGCTCAACCATAAGATAGGCGGTGTTCCACCTAGTGCATGGGGCATTCCTGTAACTAGGATGGGACCGCCTCCCCTTTCGCCTGCAATGAATCTTGTAACATCTTCTCAGAGGGTCCACTGGTCTTAAAAAACGTCACGGTTTTCTTTACCTATAAACAGAAGATTATTTGCGTTAGGGTGAAACTGTCTATTTTTCAGAGTGTACACCTATAGTAACGGGCTGACGTGTATAACATGGTCATTTGTCACCCATGTATCGAGAGCCTTTTTCGTCCATTTTTGGTTTTTGGATTACTTTCTCACCATATAAGAGATACCTAGGCCGAGAAACTCTTGTTTCACAGCCTGCACACTCATTGCCACTCACATTGCTACAGATAGAATGATCGGTAACTTTAGTGTTCTTACCTTAATTAGGGAGTAAATTGAGAATGGGTGCGCGTAGCCATAGCATTTTGTACACACTCTGTCTGGACTTGCACACTGTCACGTGACTGGCGTCTGCAGCCACGTATTGTTTATTAGTCTATGTACACGACAATCCTCCCCCCTTAACGTAGTCCCGTGGGGGAGGTAATGCACCACACCGTTGCACTACAAGTTCAGGCGCGCAGGCGCCTTCGCTTGACGGCGGCCTCGGCGCTCCGCTACTGACGGCGAGCGCCGTGGTGTAGCCACAATCTCCACCGCTGCTGGATGCACCGGCTCTAACGCGGGGGGCATGGACGGACGCCCCTGCTGAGAAGGCACAGCACCCATTGACGGGCGCCCCTGTAGTGGGACCGCTGTGGGCTGAGACGAAGCTCCCGTCGACTGACGGCCTGTAGGCGGGGTCGACGAAATAGTCACTCCTGGTGAAGGTGCCGGCAGGCGAGGTGTCACGGGCACTGTCGGCACTACCTCCCGGCGACGGAGGAACGAAGGCCGCTGGAGGGTGAAGGCTCGTCCCCACCGTACGTAAGTGATTACTGTGGCGACGTACTAGTTCTCCATCAAGTAACACTGCCCACTGTAAGTCACCATCACGAGCAACAATTTTACCAATGGTCCATTTCTTCAATGGATTCGTTAAAGAACGCACAGCTACTGTCTGGCCTTCTTCAAAAGTAGGTGTTTGAAGAAATACTCTGTCCCCTCTCAACTTCTGCGTAACGTCACTGATGAAATCAGGCTTGCCGAGGCTGAGAGGCGTTCGTAGTTCCCTCTTGAGAAACAGAGATGCGGGACTCACGCCCGTAGTGACATGAGGTGCCCGGCAGTAAGCTGCCAAGAATTTCAGTAGCTTCTGCTCCGCTGTACCACTGGAGCCTTGTAGAGTGCGCAAACATTGCTTCAGCGATGATGATGATGTTTTGCTTCGACGACCCAGGCCACCTTGTTGGGCCCATTGCCGTTCTTCTTCACGTCATCACGCCATCACGTCCAGCCTCGCCGACTTTGCGAAGTGGACCAGGTCCTTCACGCGCCAATCAGCACCGTCCACCTGACACTCCCATCTCTTGCGACATAGCGCTGGGCACGAAAATAGTACGTGGCGGCCAGTTTCCTCGTCCTCTTTGCAGAACCGGCACATCCTCTCGCCATCTTCTATCAGCTTCATTCTGGCGAGATGAGCCCGGAAGGGCCCATGACCGGTTAACATGGCCGCCGCCATCCTAGCTTCGCTTCTGCTCAGCCGTAGGAACCCGCCTGAGATCTCTCGCGTTTCCCTCGGGCGGATGCACTGCTTGGAGTGGGCGAGACCATCCAGGCCCTCCCAATAGCGTTGGCACTGTTGCCTCATACGACTGTGTACAGAGAGTTTGACCAAAGCCCCAGATACTGGTAGAACTGGTTCTGGTGCACAAGCACCGGTACTGGACCCTAGTCTTGCCAGTCTGTCCGCTTCTTTATTTCCTGGGATCCCTGTGTGACCGGGGACCCAGACCAGCTCCAGCACATTCGTAAGTTTAATCGCCTTGCACGCCATTTTGCATTCTTTCACTATGTGCGATGTTATTTCGGCGCGACAGAGAGCAAGCAGCGCCGCCTGACTGTCAGAACACACAATTATTGTCTCTCCCTGGATGCCTCGATCGAGGCAAGCCTCCAGAGCCTCCTTTATTGCAAATATCTCGGCCTGGAACACTGTGGCGTATCTTCCAAGGGCATAAGAAGCAGACACGTTGAGACGTTCGCAGTGTGCCCCTGCACCCGCTCTTCCGTTCATGAGGGATCCGTCCGTGTACCACACTAGATTTCCTTCCAAAAGGCCCTGAACAACGTCGGAGTGCCAGTCCTCGCGGTTGGGGATGTAAGGTTCGTGGATGCAGTCAAATCTGAGTTCTTTCGGACATCGGTCCTGAGGCATGCTGAGTTCCATGCAGGATCTTTTCGCTTCCTTCAACAACTCTGTATGGCCACCTCTATACTGATTTTCCGTGAGCATTCCAGCTTGAGCAAGTCTCTGTGCGGCCAGACAAGCTTCAGTGTCTAGGAATATGTGCAATGGGGGAAGGTCGAGCAGAACCTCCAGAGATGCAGTGGGAGTACTCCGCATCGCTCCAGTAGATGAAAGACAGATGAGTCGCTGGAAGCTCTGAAGGGACCTCCTTCCGACTTCTAGTTTAGTCCTTCTCCACCAGATTAAGCACCCGTATGACAGGATAGGTCGAATTATAATAGTATAGAGCCATTTCATAACTCTCGGTGACAGTCCCCATGTCATCCCAAAGGTTCCTCGAAGGGTCCAGAAGGCTGCCTTCGCTCTTTTGATTGTGGCCTCCAAGTGGTCCTTCCAGGAAAGTTTACTGTCAAGAATCACGCCTAGGTACTTGACACTGTTTTGAACAGATATCTGCTGCTGCTTCATTATTAATGGTGCAACTGTTTTTGTCTTTCGCTTTGTGGTGAAAAGGACTATTTGAGTCTTCGCGGCGTTAACACCCAGTCCTTTACCGTTGCACCATGCTTCAATTACAGCCAACGCCTGTTGCATCACTTCAAACACGGTGCTTTCCACCCTACCTTGCACAAGCACAACCAGGTCATCTGCATAGGCTTGCGAGTAGTATCCTGCCTTGGTCAAGTTGTCCAGCAGGCCATCGATCACCAGGCACCATAAAAGCGGAGAAAGCACTCCCCCTTGAGGTGTCCCTCTTCCTACTTCAACAACTTGACGAGCTTTTCCTCGCGTCGTGCAGACGGAACGGTTTGACAGCATACTCTCGATCCATCTTATTAGGCACGGGGAGATGTCCTTGCTCCTCATAGCTGCTCCAATGGCTTCGAAAGAGACGTTATTAAAGGCTCCTTCTACGTCCAAGAACGCCGCTAAAGTGTACTCTTTACTCGCAATACTATTTTCGATCCGTCCCGTTAGACGGCTCAAGGCTGTCTCGGTAGATCTCCCCGAACGGTAGGCGTGTGGTTCAGCGTGTAGGTTCCCGGTGTTGTTGAGTCGATCTCTAATATGCCAGTCCACGAGCCGCTCCAAAGTCTTGAGAAGAAATGAAGACAGGCTGATTGGTCGAAATGATTTGGCTACTGTGTAGTCGCTTTTTCCAGGCTTCGGTATGAAGACTACCTTGGTTTGCCGCCACATACAGGGAATGTAACCAAATTTTAGACATCCATTAAACAGGGACAGAAGATAAGGCATCAATATGTCTGCTGCGTGTTGAAGTAGTGCAGGGCAGATTCCATCTATTCCAGGAGATTTGTAAGGAGAAAACTTTCTTATTGCATGGCGTACTTTTTCTTGTGTAATTACATCCTTCGGGGCTACCTGAGGCTCACTCTCTTGCGGGGGGCATAACTCCTGCACTCCCTCTTGAAGAAACTTACAGTCGGGAAAATGAGCTTTCAGAAGGACGTCTAATGATTCTAGCTCCGTTCCTGTGAACTCACCCTTGGTGTTAAGAAGTGGTCCATCCACTATTCGCCTTTCTTTCGACAGGGCTTTATGGAGGCGAGTAGCTTCCGGTAGGTTTGCAATCTCGTCACAGAACTGCCTCCATGACGCCCGTTTGGCTAGTCGGACCTCCCTCTTGTACTCCCTTCGTGATTTGTAGTACGCGTCCGCATCATGAATGCTGAGTTCTCCGAGCCTTCGCTTGACGGCGGCCTCGGCGCTCCGCTACTGACGGCGAGCGCCGTGGTGTAGCCACAATCTCCACCGCTGCTGGATGCACCGGCTCTAACGCGGGGGGCATGGACGGACGCCCCTGCTGAGAAGGCACAGCACCCATAGACGGGCGCCCCTGTAGTGGGACCGCTGTGGGCTGAGACGAAGCTCCCGTCGACTGACGGCCTGTAGGCGAGGTCGACGAAATAGTCACTCCTGGTGAAGGTGCCGGCAGGCGAGGTGTCACGGGCACTGTCGGCACTACCTCCCGGCGACGGAGGAACGAAGGCCGCTGGAGGGTGAAGGCTCGTCCCCACCGTACGTAAGTGATTACTGTGGCGACGTACTAGTTCTCCATCAAGTAACACTGTCCACTGTAAGTCACCATCACGAGCAACAATTTTACCAATGGTCCATTTCTTCAATGGATTCGTTAAAGAACGCACAGCTACTGTCTGGCCTTCTTCAAAAGTAGGCGTTTGAAGAAATACTCTGTCCCCTCTCAACTTCTGCGTAACGTCACTGATGAAATCAGGCTTGCCGAGGCTGAGAGGCGTTCGTAGTTCCCTCTTGAGAAACCGAGATGCGGGACTCACGCCCGTAGTGACATGAGGTGCCCGGCAGTAAGCTGCCAAGAATTTCAGTAGCTTCTGCTCCGCTGTACCACTGGAGCCTTGTAGAGTGCGCAAACATTGCTTCAGCGATGATACAAAACGCTCTGCTTGGCCGTTGGATGCTGCATGGTAAGGTGGTGAGGTGATGTGACGAATGCCGTACTGCTTGTAAAATCGCTGCATCTCCCCACTGACGAGGCTGGACTGATTATCCGAGACAATGGTCACAGGTAGACCGTACCTCGCAAACAATGACTCGAGAACACGTCGTATTGTATTCGAAATCATATCTCTTGTAATGAATATTTCTGGCCATTTTGAATGAGCGTCAATAATGATTAAATATATCAGACCACTGTACATTGCAAAATCCATGTGTAATCGCTCCCATGCACTTGCTGGATATTCCCAGTAGTGTGTAGCGGCCTTAACTGGTCGACCCCAGTGTAAAGCACATGATGGGCAATTTTTACACATATTTTCAATATCTCGATCGATATTTTTCCAGTAAACTACGCTTCGAGCAGGGGCTTTAACTTTAACTATTCCCAAATGCCCAGCGTGTAATTCTTCAAGTATTACCTGTCTGTACTCACGCGGAATGTACACACGTAACCCGCGAAAGATGCACCCCGACTGCAGGCTGTACTGCCCATCTTGTCCCGGGATGGATTCACCGCGGCGAAGTTTGTCCACGATCTCCCGCAGCTCTGGATCCCGTAATGTCTCCGCGGCTATTTCTGCAGGTGAATGCGGGAGCACTGAGATGTGCTGGATCTGGAACTCCTCCAATGTATCAGGCACGCCGAGTTGTTGGGAGTGCGTAGGCAGACGTGAAAGAAAATCTGCATTCCCGTGCTCCTCGGACTTTCGGTATTTGATGTTGAACGTGAAGTTCTGTAGAAACAGGGCATAATGAAGTAGACGAGTTGCACACAGCGGGGGTAGTTTTGACCGCTGTTTGCCAAAAATATGCACCAGTGGGCGGTGATCTGTGTACAGTGTGAATTCGCGCCCAATTAGGAAATGGTGTAGCTTCTCGACTGCCCATTTAATACTCAAAGCTTCTTTGTCGATTTGACTGTAGTTAACTTGAGTAGAATCCAGTTTCTTGTGTATGTATATGATAGGACGCTCGGAGCCGTCAGGGTAGGAATGCTGTAGCACGGCGCCCAAAGCCACTGGGCTCGCATCGCAGCACAGCGAGACCGGAAGTGACGGATCGTAATGCGCCAAAACCCTGTCTGAAGCCAACTCCTGCTTCAACTGCTGGAACGCGTTCTCGCAGACTGACGTCCATTTCAGCTTGGTGTCTTTCGTAGCGTCATACAATGGTGCAGCCACTGTTGACATGCCCGGAAAATAACGACCGTAATGAGTTATCACACCTAGAAAAGTTCTGAGTTCACTGATGGAAGTAGGACGAGGGACACATAACACAGCGTCCACACGCTCTGTAGTCTTCTCGATACCGGCTTCCGAAATAATGTGCCCTAGGTATGTAACGGATTCCACGAAAAATCTGCATTTTTGTAAATTGAGCCGGAGACCGTTGTCCTGCAGGCGCTGTAGAACTGTCTTCAGCTTCTCTCGTAACGCGGCATGCGACTCAGCTCCCAGAAGAATATCATCGAAGAATACTGCAATCCCGTCGATGCCTTGAACCACGCTCTCCATGAAACGTGTCCAAATTACTGGAGCTGCTGCACAACCGAACATTAGTCTCTTCGGCCTTAGCAAACCTTTTCGTGTTTTCAGTGTAAGAATTTTGGATGATTCTGCATCCAGAGGTAGGCTTAAGTAGGCCTTACGTATATCCAGTTTGGCGAAAACTTTGCAACCAACTATTCAGAAAAGTAACTCCTCCAACGTGGGTATCGGATATTTAGGTAACTCCAGTTGAAGGTTGACTGTAATGGAGTAATCCGCGCAAATACGGATCCCGCCTTTCTGTACGACTGGAACGATAGGTGAGGCGTACTCACTGTATTCTACTGGTTCCAGGAAGTGTATTCCCTTTCTCGAACGCCAGCAAACCCACCCAACTAACACCTTCAAAATTTATTGTAAGAAGAACTGTTCCCCGTATATTGCATCATGGTGTGCCTTATCTTCTTACAATAAATTTTGAAGGTGTTAGTTGGGTGGGTACGCTGGCGTTCGAGAAACGGAATACACCTGCAGGACTCCATCTGCTATCATCCGATTGAGCTCCGCCTCCACACTTTCTCGTAACGCGAAAGGTACAGGTCGGGATTTACGAAATACCGGACGAGCATTAGGTTGCATTTTGATCGAGCACGTAAAATTTTTCGCTAGACCAATGCCTTCTGCGAAGACTTCAGGAAACTGTTTCACAGTGTCCTTGTAGTTTGTATTGGTAGGAGGTGTGGTTAGCTCCACATTGTGAATATCTGCTTCTGTAAGAATGTCCAGAGCTTTCAGCCACTGTCTGCCGAGTAAAGGCACACACTCACCTTCAAGTATGTAAATGGGAAGGGTGGCTTGTCTCCCTTTGTAAACAACTCGTACTTTTGCCATTCCCCGTGGTTTGAGGCGCTGAGCCCCCTCGCCGGATGGGCTGAATGCTTCAGTGGTCGACTCCATGCGAACTCGAAGCTTTTCGAAGATTGCCATAGAGCAAAAGCTTGCCCCAGACCCGCTGTCGACTTCCATGTTGACTGGTACACCCTCCATGGTCACGTGATGAACTTTTTCCTTTTTCAGTTTACTCTGATTCATTTTCTTCCGACAAACGGATTCCATGTGACCAGAAACCTGGCAAAAGTCACAAAATGTATTTTTCCTCCAATCAGGTGCTTTGTGCGAACTATCCCCACAACGATAACACTGTACTGTACGTGTAGAAGAAGAGGAAGGTTTGGATGTATGCCCGGCTTGCTTACCTTGCTTCTTTTGTATTTTGTTTACCGGTGTAGGTGCTCCCGAAAGTGTAGCGGGATGTAGTAAATGTCTATATAGTTCCTGTTGAAGCCGCCTCCAGCGAAAGTGCCAATTTTTATAATTTATCGAAAGTCGTATCATCTTCCTCTAGGCACCGATCCAATGTATGCCGATCCCGAATGCATCTCACGAAAACGTCCCGTAAAATTTCGGACAAAAACTGAGCGTTGTATTTGCACGGTATACTGAGGTGACGTAGCGCGGCTGCGTAGGCTGCCGCTGACTCACCTTCCTGCTGCTTCCTGTTCAGGAAAGCATGACGGAATGATCAAAGGTTTAGGCTTCAAATGTAGTTTGATTGCATCCGTAATTTGTTTGAATGTAGCAACGTTGAGATCCATGGGGTGTAATAAGTCCTTAGTTAAGGTGTAAAGTGAACCCGGTAGCGAACCCAAGAAAAGTCTCGCCTTATTTTTTTTTATTTTATTTTTTTTTTCTTTTTCGCGCACTGCCTATTAAGGCATAATTTCTGCGCGGAGGTGGGTTTAATGAACCTAACCTAAAACCTGACCTAACCGATACCTATAACCTATAACCTATAACCTACAACCTACAACCTACAACCTGTAGCCTATCCTATACCCTATACCGCGAAAGGGGGGGGGGGGGATTATAGGGAGGAAAGGAAGGGAGTGGTGCGAAGGAATGGGAAGAGGCGGGCAAGGTGTGTTGGGTTATCCCCTAATAGATGTGAGAGAAGAGGTGGGGTGGGTAGGGGAGGACGAGTATTACAGTGGAGGGGGCAGGAAAGGAGGATGTGGGACACAGTGACAGGGACGGAACAGGACGGACAGGTGGGGGGTGGGTCGCGGGCCATCAGATGGCCATGGGTGTAGTGGGTATGGCCAATTCGGAGCCTGGCGAGCAGCACCTCATCACGCCTGCGCGGTTGAGATGCTGTACGCCAGGATCCGATGCGTGCCTTATGTTGTTCCGACACGTTTGCGATGGTGCACATGGCTGTAACTTTTTCGATATGATCATCAATATCTTCTTCGACGTTGTACTTGTCGATCCTCGGTAACGGATGTTGGCGATCCTTCTGTACCACCGCCGCCGGTAGTCTGGCTAGTATTTCGGCCATCATACCTTGTAATTTAGCGTTTTCCGCGAGTAATTTGTCCACGTGTGAAAACGAGGTGGCCCTGATCGCAAGTTTGTAAAGTCGCACTGAACGTAACCGAGCACTTGTAATACGTAACGTAAACTTACGCGCACTTTGACGTAGATTTTAACCGAACCGACTGCGCCACTTTAGTGTTCTTACCTTAAATATAGGGAGTAATTGAGAATGGGTGCGCGTAGCCATTGCATTTTGTACCCACTCTGTCTGGACTTGCACACTGTCACGTGACTGGCGTCTGCAGCCACGTATTGTTTATTAGTCTATGTACACGACAGGTGGTTCGGAACTCACCTAAACCTGTAGGCCCCGTTGTTCACCAACACGTGCGGAGTTGGTTCGTGGTATTTCTGCCAGCTGAGCACAATGGATAATAGTTGAAATGGTCTTGTCCCCCTGCTACTACTACATTCGCCTTCATCACGATAGACACTTCCTCCTGTTGTTCTGGGTTGCGCCAAATCTGGAAAAATACTAATAAACTGTATTTAATTCTCAATTTGGGAAAACCTACTTCTAAATTTACTGTACGATTAGGGATTAGAGTGGCTGTGACAAGTTGTTGATGTGCATTATAGTGCTGTCCAAAAGCTCACTATAAGCGTTATCCTTCCACAAAGAAACAACTATTACGACGCTAGTCAACTTTATGGAGACACTATAGTAGACTTGACTGACTTTAGCAATATGTGAAACGGTTAGTTAAATTTATAAATGTACCAAGCACATGTCTGACGTAAATTAATGTGGACTGATGAAAGCCTCAGTAGAGTATAAAGATGGGCAAGTGTGAAGAGTCGCACCAAACTGAGAGAACCGAATAGACACCCATGCCGTATAAGGGGAGGATTCGAACCCAGACTTGTCAAGACACAAGCCGGACTCCCTGACAGCTCTGCCACTGACAGGGTCATGTATGTGGCTATTTGTAGGTTATGATGAGTCATTTAAGTTGTTTACACATACCTACGGGGTTCTTCACTCCGGGTTTGAACTGCAGTACTGCTGACATCACTTGTGAACAGTTTCCATCATCATGCGCTGGTCTGCTCTGATTATTTTCATCTCCTGTCCACCACCCTGCCACTCTTCCGAACTGTACGGTAAGTTGTAACTGTTCTTACTCATCGATCGACTCCCATGGAGTCTACCTGAAAGTCATAGTCATTGTTATCTTGGTGCGCTTGTTTACTGCCTGGGCCAACTCTGTGGATATTATGTAGCTCTCAACAGGCAAGCACTGTGTGTTCTTCCTATCGTGTGACAGTGGTTCATCTCGCGACCCATTTCCAACCAGAAGAGAAGTCTTGCGACCCCCCTCCCCCTTAAAAGTCAAGGAAAATAATACTTTACTGTACAGTAGTAAGTAACACGTTTCTTTAATGAACTTACTGTGTTGACCGAAGAATAAAATACAACTTGAAATACTACTAACCCAAACTTCCTATTAGTTCTGTTGTTGGGATGTTGGGTGAACACTTGCTGCCCTCAAGTTGAGAGCCACTGGTCTAGAGATTAGTTCCACTCGGTCATTTCCACCACTGGTCTTCTGGTTGGCCGCTCAAGGGCAGTTGCGGTTTTCATTTCTCTCCCTACGATTTGAAGCAATGCTTCAGATATCCCATGGCCCAGACCACATTTGCATCATAGTCAGTTTCAGCAGTTATAGGTATAAAAACATAACCTTACCTTGTCACCGTATGGTAACCGGCACTCATGTTACGTCTGTTTGATAGCCTCATAGCGCTATCCCAGCGTGCACTTATCACTTCGTTCCCTGAATGAACGGTTAACAAAATGCCCAACGTTTTCTGGAAGAAATGGAATGTATGAAGCTCTTGCATTGTATTGTTTTGACTTTGACAGATATTCCCGTCAACAATGTCAACATTGGCTAATCGAATCGATCTAAAATCGATATTTACTACTTCCCGCGCTTTTTAAAAGATGGAAACTTTGTTCCTATTTTTTAAAAAATTTAAACTGTACCTACTGGAAGTTTACCTCGCCCAGCACTTTATTTGACTAAACTATCTTACATATAGGTGAGAAGGTTATTCTCAATCGTAACAATACCTATTTCATTGTCATATGTCCCGTTCATACGAGATACAACTAATTCCCCATGTTTACTTACATCACTCACAAAGTATGAGCTAAGTACAGTGGTGTGGACCAGGTTCTAGTACCGACCTGTAAGGATTTTTTCAGATGAATCTTGGCCGGCAGTGGGCCCCTCCAGTCCTGATGGCTACCTGCCCTGCTTTACTGCCTGGTCGACGACGGTCTGACTTGGTAGTGACCAAATAACCCCCTTGTGTACAGAGATCGCGAAAAGTGGGGCACCCTGTATCCTGGCCTGGCCCTTCTAGGACAGTTTTCCACTACGCCTGCAAAAACCTGATTATGTAATCTGAAAGTGGGTGTGCACTTAGGTAGGTACTATGGAAACCAGCATGATGATAATTCTGCTGTGAGAGACAGCTTGTGGGAGGTCACACTAGCTATCAGTCACAATTGTAATAAACAGCTGCTAACTGAGCATACAGTACCTACATGCAGCCTATTTCATTCCAGAAAATATACACCGCACACACCACTTTCCTATTCATGGAGTCTGATATGAGACAGACAGATAGGTAGCTCGTCCCCCTCCTATTCGTTCAGTCTCCCTCACAGTCCAGCAAACAACTAGTAGAAAAGGGCAAGGGGAAAACCCAGCAACTACACCATTTCGCAAGGAATTCATCGTGCTCAGTCGCCAGCTGGGACGGGGGAGAGGCTCCCCCCTGAAATTCTGAATTCTCAAAAGTTAGGAAACTGACGAAGCCATCATGATCCTAACCTAGCCTACAGTCACCTTCAATTTTCGGCCAAATCCGAAGTTTTAAAGGCTGAAAAGCCAACAAATGCCAAGTTTCTCCATCTCAAGTCCTGCCCAAGTTAGTATATTCCCTGACAAGTTCTTACTTATTCAGAGCTGAAATAAAAAACCAAACCGCTTTTTATCAATCTGGAATTATGAATTAGGTAGAAAAACCAATACGTCTAATCACAATTTTAAAACAAAATTAAATAAATGAAAAATATGAATTCGGAAGTTCCTGAGATCTTGCATGTCTGTCTGTCACCGCAGCATGTGGGGTCTTCAAAGGTTGACGTCATCGAAGTCTCCATCTGGTGGTATTGGAGTCAGCAGCCTCACACGAGGAGTCATCTCACGTAAGTAGGTATAAAGTGATGGTTCTAGGCCACCGGTGCTAAGGGACTAGGCCACCCTAGGCCCTGCCCGCCAACCCGATCACACTTCGACCGTACTTTGACATGGGGCCGGCCTAGCCCCTACCCGCCAGCGTACTTCGACATCTATTTGTTACTTTTCAATAAAATTTTGAGTGAGGCCCCAAAGCCCACTCGACCCAAAATCCTGCTAAAACACCAGTCCGACCCTGATCACAGAGAGCTGTTGTCTCAAAAAAGCACGTACTTCTTAGAAATAAACTTCATGACAGCATAAAATCTGACACCCTGAAATTGATCTCTAGATCGATAACGCTAGATGTGGCCTTGGAAAGGCACGTATCCTGATGCACCTAAGCCTTGCCACGCGCTTGCCGTAGTCATAACAATACCGAGAAATCATGCGATCACCTGCAAATCTGCTGACGCTGCGCATCGAGCAAAATGTCAAGCAGAGGCGGCTCGTCTAGAAAATTATGACTGATTCAGAACTACATAAAGTACTTAAATAATGTTTATTAGGAACCATTGCACACATATTTACACATCTGTTAATAATAATAATTTTTCAAACAAAAATTTTCCCCCTAACTAGTTTTTTATTGAATTTTTTCCAGTTTTTGAAATGGATTTAGGGAGTAAAAAAATAGTGTCCCATGGAAGTACCGAAAAGTTATCGATTAAATACACTTCTCATTTATTATTCCCTAAAAACACAAGTTTAGCAGTGTGTCAAAACAGTGACAAGCCGCTTCTGATTCACACTCTTTCCACCTCTCAAACACACCTGTTTCCATTACCTCAGATTAAAATAGCATATGCGGAAGGGTATTAACTTATGATTTCATGATCAAAAACTGCTGACTTGCAAATATCACGTGCTCATATTACTCAAGTCATCATAATATGCATACTTCTATGCTTAACTTATGATGCTTACGATTAACTTATTTTTTATTCGGCTTCACATCTATGCTTCGCTTATGATCAGCCCCGTCTTAACGTGACTAAGAAAATTGGCGCAAAAAAGTGCCTATAAAAGCAGATTCTCACTTTCACAGCTATCATATGTGCATCAAAGTTTACCAGTGTGTGTTTTGTGCTTCAACTACTGTGTCACTGTAAGTACCCTTCATTATTGTCCCTTTGAAATTGTCCCTTTGAAACTATACCTTTGAAATTGTCCCTTTGAAACTATGTCTTTGAAATTGTCCCTTTGAAACATTCTACCACTTTTACCAACTGAAATGTTCCTCTGAAAATCCACTACCAAGCGCATCTTATTTTCTTTCAAGATGTCATTTAATGCTAAGCTGCAGGCGGCAAATGAGGCAAGGGCTTCGAAGCCAATGTCAATAAAAGAACTGGAGGAAAAGAAGACTTACCAGGTCAAAGGAGCAAGGAAAATTGAGAACGATTACGGCATTCAAGTCATGCTGAAATTGAAGTTGCCCACTTCCTCAAAGACTTACAATATTCGCATCGGTAAGTGCAATTTCAATGTTTTTTATTCTGATCCCCACCTATTTAAATTACCAGGGCTAAGTGAAAAATGTATTTTTAGGGGAAGAATTCAACGATGCGTTCGACGAAGACACAATGAAAGCTATCAATGATGGAAAAAAAGGATTAACCTTCTACTACGAGGGAATGAGGGGGAAGAAATTTATTTACAAAATCAGTGAAGAGGAGGGGAAACGTCATGTAAGTAAGTATTTTTTTTTTTTTAAAACTACCCTACCACTTTTCAGAGCAAACCATGATTATTTTCAGAGTGTACCTATCCACTTTTTTCCATTCCAGAGCAAACCATCATTTTTTTCCGAGGTTACAAATAATATTATTTTTACAGAGTAAATCATCCGACCAAAGGGACCCTACACCCAGCACATCCAACTTTCACACCAGTCGCAGGGACTCCACACCCAGCACATCCAACTTTCACACCAGTCACAGGGACTCCACACCCAGCACATCCAACTTTCACACCAGCCAAAGGGACCCCACACCTAGCACTTCTAAAATGAGTGACTCAGACTCCGATCAGTGGGAGTGCGGCACATGTGGGGGTAAGTTTACTTACTATCGAAATTTTAAAAATCACAAATGTAAAAAAAGAAACACCCCGTTAAAAGCCTCAGCATTAAATGATAGATACAAGGAAGGTATTTTTCCCATTGGACATGTAGGAGACGCCCTGACATTTCTTGACCGTGATCTTAAAAAACATTTGAAGAAAAAGTTGAAAAAGAAATTGAAAAAAATCAAGACTTTTAAGTGCAGATTAAGTATCAATGTTGAGCTTATGAGAGAAGTTGACGGGCAACAACAATATTTGTCCTCATGGTTCTCCACAAACATGGCAATCATTTTGAATAGACGGGACATCAATAGTTTCTGGAAAAATGGCAGGAACAAAATGTTAGAAAGCCTCGAAGCCTTCGTTTCAAAAGGCTCAGGTTGGCGAGAATATGGAGTAAATGCCTACCACATTAAGTACACTAGCTATGACCCAGTCTCTGGCAGTTCTTATATCCCTACCCCAGCCAAACTGGCCACAAAAAAGGCTATCGTAAATGTGAAAAACAGTGATAACCGTTGTTTCCTGTACAGTCTTTTGAGCGCTCTCTATCCAGTGAATGAGCACGTATATAGAGTCAACAAATACATTCCCTATGAGGATAAGGTTGACATGAGAGGCATTGAATACCCCGTGAAATTGTCAAAAATCCCAGTTATTGAGAAAAGAAATAAGATATCAATTAATGTTTTTGCATACAATGATAACAAACTCTCGCCTGCCTATCTTTCCAAGTATTCGAACTTTAAAAAAATAGTTAATTTACTTTTGTTGACTAACGAGGATGGTAATTCCCACTACTGTTGGATTAAAGACTTGAACAGGCTGTTGTTTGACACGACCAAGCACATTAGAAGAAAACATTTCTGCTTCCGTTGTCTGCACTGCTTCTCAACAGAAGCCAGGTTAGAAGTACACAAGAGACTGTGTTCGAATATTAAGGCTCAAAATGTACAACTTCCCAAGGAAGGCAAAAATATCTTAGAGTTCACCAAACACTCGTACAAGTTGAAGGTTCCATTCACAATTTACGCTGACTTTGAGTCCCTCTTAAAGCCATCTGATGATGATACCCCAGGAAAAACAGAAGTTCTGTCTACCCACGTCCCATCCAGCTTTGCCTATGTAGTCATTGACGACTGCGGGCAAGTTATTAGACAAGTTTCATACTTAGACAGGACTGGGGCAAATGACGCAGCCGAATGTTTGGTCCGATGCTTGCTCGATGAGGAAAAGAAATTGAAACCACTTTTAAAAATCAACCTTCCCATGGAGGCTACCCCATCTGACTTTGAGGCATTTGAAAATGCAGATACTTGCCATATTTGTGGAGAATCACTTGAAGGTGACAAAGTGATGGATCACAATCATAGAACAGGGAAATATAGGGGTGCAGCCCACAATGGATGCAATTTAAATTATCAAACTGCTGACCATGTACCTGTATTTTTTCACAACTTATCCTACGATAGTAAGCTCTTATTCCCCGCATTTGGCAAGGTAGGTATCCAAAGGCAAATGAGCTGTGTGGCTCGAAATATGGAAAATTTTATATCGTTTAGTTGGGGAATGTTTCGCTTCTTGGACAGCTGCCAGTTTCTTTCAGCCTCTTTGGAAAGCCTATCAAACAATCTGGCCGCAGGTAGTCCAACTCCCGAAAAGTTCCCCATCTTATCTAGTGTTATTTGTGACAATTTTGAACTGTTGACCAGCAAGGGAGTATTTATGTATGAGTATATGACGGATCATACAAAATTAGCTGAAACCTCTCTTCCTCACATAGAAGATTTTTTTAGCAGTGTTAGACAAGCAGGTATCACCGAGTCAGATTACCTACATGCTCAGAATGTATGGAGCACCTTTGATCTTGCAAACATTGGCGAGTACCAATTATTATACAATCTTTCAGACGTACTTATCCTAGCTGATGTGTTTGAAAACTTTAGAAACCTGAGTCTTAAATTCTATCAAATTGACCCATGTCATGTGTACACTTTACCCGGACTGAGCTGGGAAGCCTGCTTGAAAAAGACAGGTGTTCAAATAGAACTTATAACAGATATTGACCAACTTCTCTTTGTTGAGTCAGCCATCCGAGGCGGTGTTAGCATGATTACCCACAGGCTGGCCACAGCAAACAACCCATACATCCCCGAGTCATATGACGAGTCCAAGCCCAATACCTACATAATATACCTAGACTGCAATAACTTGTACGGTACAGCCATGTGCAAACAAGTCCCGTATGGTGATCTAAGGTGGGTTGAAGACCCTGAAGATTTTGATCTGACAGAACTTGTTGCTGATCCTGACACAGGTTATTTTCTTGAGGTTGATCTCGACTATGATCCGTCATTACATGATGCCCATAACGATTACCCCCTTGCCCCGGAGCATATGGTGATAACGGAAGAAATGTTGTCTCCGTTTACAAAAGTACTCAAAGAAAAACTGAATGTGCCCAACTCGAATGTAAAAAAACTTGTACCTAACCTTCGAAATAAGACAAAATACATTGTTCATGGTGAGCTGTTGAACTTGTACATGAATCTAGGTCTAAAAGTCACCAAAGTTCACAGAGTACTTGCTTTCACTCAAAGTACCTGGTTATATGAATATATCATGTTCAACACTGAACAACGAAAACTGGCGAGGAACACTTTCGAAAAGGATTTTTTTAAGCTTTTAAATAACGCTATTTATGGCAAAACAATTGAAAGCCTAAGGCGCAGAGACACTTTCGAATTTGTCACAGACGAAAAACGAGCCAAAAAAGTCAATAATGACCCAACTTTGAAAGATTTTCTGATTATTTCAAAGAATTTCGTAATTGTTAGGAAAGCAAAGAACTCTGTGCTTATGAATAGGCCAATTCACATTGGGGCAACTGTTTTAGAGCTTAGTAAGGCTATAATGTACGATTTTCACTATAATTTCATTGTTAAAACGTACGGGGAGAAGGCTAAACTATGTTTCACAGATACTGACAGTTTGACCTATTGCATCCAAACAAAGGACCTTTACGAAGATATAAGGGTACATTCTGAACTATTTGACACGTCCGACTACCCCAAAGACCACCCCCTGTTCAGTGAAGCTAATAAAAAAGTCCTGGGGAAGTATAAGGATGAGATGAATGGGGAGCCAGTTATTCAGTTCGTTGGACTCCGTGCTAAAATGTATTCCTTTTTCACAAAGAGTGGCTTCAGTAAAAAAGTAGCCAAGGGTGTGGCCCGTGTTGCCTTAAAAAGTATTTCCCATGACAACTATTTAGAAGCACTTGAACAGGAGAAGGTCCAGTCAGCTGACATGTATTTTATTAGAAATTTCAGACATGTCATGTCAACCATAAAACAGCACAAAGTAACCCTCTCACCCTATGATGACAAACGTTGGACATGTAGTGACGGAGTGACCACTCTAGCTCATTTTCATAAGAGCTGCAACGAGGTAATGCCACAAGACTGATGTGCTCGGTTCTTATTGGTCAGTTCATATGTTCTTATGTTTAACTTATAATAAATGGGATTAATAAAGTCACGCCTATTTTCTGTCAGTGTTCCTCTGTCCTCCGTACAATGAAGACGATTCTTACCGCGCAATATTCCCTAGGATCAAACTATAGTGTTGTCAGTGTAGTTGCTGGACTCTACCTAACTGACAACTATCGTTTCGAAATAGGTATCATCTTGATTAATAATGAACAAGTGACTTTAACTCTGAGTGAGTGGCACACCTTGTGCTCTTTAAAAACTACAATCCTCTCTTATATGAGGAAAGAAACTGATCAACTCAACTGTGTGTTGCCCAACTTCGTAGTGCTAACCACACAAAACAGTCGTGATCTTGTCTTGAAATGTTTAAACACTTGGAATACTGTGCGTCTCTCACTAAAAAATTTAGAGCACTTGTTTCTGGTGGAGCCCCTTTTAGAAGCCTATATTGTGAAACTTGTGCACAAAGTACCGCTGGCAAATGTGCACCTATCATCACTTGTCCACGAAATTGTCTTGGAGTTGTTAACTGAAATGCCTCAAGATATCTCAGATGGCGTGATCCGTGGCAAGCTACAGAAACGCGCTGAGTATGGGGACAGAACGATGCAAGAGCTCGTTGTTGTTTACTCAACCGAGTTGACTCATCACATCAAGACCTACTGCCAGTAGTGCTCAGAAATTCAAGCAGGATGGACGTGATGGCTAAAGTTAACAGTGCTATGGCATGTTTTAAGGAACATGTATCTCAGTTTCATATAACCGAGTTGACTCGGCAAGATCTCGAATATTTACCAAAACAGTACCTACTTCAGTGTGCCCAAAACTACATCAACGTGCTTTGGCCTAAATTACCAAAACACCTTCAGGATGATCCAGAAATTCTGCAATTTCTCCGATGCTATATTCATCCGTTCAACGAGCCATGGATGCGTACGCATGTGGATGGACCTCGACCAATGAAAATAAACTGTGGCCACTGTAAAGTTGCAGCAGCGAACTCTGGTGTCTGTGCCTGCGCACTTTGTCTATATGCAGCTAGAGTTCAGTCAGTCGTCGACGTACCGTACTAGCGTAAACATGTCTGACGTGATCTTTGTGGAGTTTCAAGGCTTCAAGGACAATAATAATGACTTGGTGGTGAAGGAACTTGCCATTGGTGGCTTACGTCCTCGTTGGTCCCATCGAATTGTGTTCTTACCACCCTACGATTTTGAAGTTTTGTCAAGAAAAACTCAGATTGCCAACAATTGGTGTACTCGCAACCTACATGGACTCAAGTGGGAGGAAGGGGAACTGCACTACTCCTCTTTGAAGACATTTCTGCAGAGTGAAACAGAGACCTACAAATTTGTTCTGACCAAGGGATCCGAGAAGAAGAAGTTCCTCGAAAAGATCTTGGAGAGACCTGTCGTCAACGTGGACTCTATCCTGCCTGTACGCATTCGAAGACTGCCTGATCCTGACATTGTCTGCAATCACAGGGGGCAGTGCGCACTGAAGAATATTGAGAAGCTACTTTGCTGGTTTGAAGATATTGTTTCTCTTGTGGGTAATGAACCAATGTCTGATGAATAAATGATTTATTATAAAATATTGCTTGTTTTCTCCCAGGTAGGTGTTGGAAAACCAAGCCATTTAATGTACGACCTATCTTTACTCTTTTTGAGTATTTTTTCAACCAAATAAAGGTCGTGATGCTTGGTTTTCTGAAGTTCCTGTCGATAGAAAGATCCTAGAATAGGCTCGCCTTGCCAGTCTTCGAGTAAATAGGTGACAGGATATGTAGGCTGAACAAGTCGAATTTTAAAACTTTCCGCTGACCAGTTCCCCTGGTAACCTTTATCAAACTCTTTCTTTTGCTTACTGATCCGTACGTAGTCCCCAACTTGAAACGTGGGCTGTTCGTTTGAATCTGGCATGGCATAGACACTTGAAAGTAGGTACGATTCCTTTTGTTTAGTCACATCTATAGGTCGCATACCTATCGTTCGATGTTTTCGCTGATTATACTCATCAACGAGCCTAGGTAGAAGCTGTAACCACTTGTAGGAGCCCTGAAAACTGAACTCGAGCCACATTTTGGTTTTGAGGGTGCGGTTCCACCTCTCCACGATGGACGCCTTGAGAGGAGAGTAGGTACTATAGTGATTAATGTTCCTTTCTTTCATTAACTTGGTAAAAGTGCTGTTATAGAACTCTTTGCCCAGGTCGGTGTGAAGATGGCGTGGTGTTACCTGAGCCCTCGAAAGAATCTGATTAAAGGCTGTGGTCACATCTTGCCCCGTCTTCCGTTTCACGGGTTCAGCATAGCCCATCTTTGAAAAAGTATCTATAACTGTCAAAATGTAGTTGAAGCCTTTGTTTATTTTTGAATATGGAATCATCTCGACCAAATCGGCTTGCCAAAGATCATGAAGACCTTTAATGGTAACATGGCGTCTAGGATAATTCCTACGTGCCGGTCTATGGAGTTCATGCACAAGTTCTCGCTTACTCATGACAATGAGTACCTACCTCAAGTTGCAATCTAATATATAATCTTGGCCTCTCTCAACTCTTCTATGATGTCTATAATTTCATTATGGTGCCCCGTGTGCCCAGCTTCGGTAGATGCTTGCAGTAAGCGCAAACGATCAACAAGTTCATTTGGGTCATCCCAGTACTGATAGCCAGAACCCTTCTTTAGAAACAAGGGCTTAATTATTTTTTGATACTTGATTCCTGAGCTGCCCTTGAGACGGCCATTAGGTGCAACATGGGCCTTGGTTTGCTGTAGAATCTCTTTGTATGTTAACAAGTCATCTTGCTTGTATTCCATGGGTTCCTTTAGCAGTAAGAGTTCATACAGACCTTTTGTGCCTGCATACCTCTTGTCTTCGATAATAATATCATCACCATCAATTTGAATTAATTTTGAACCAATGGCTAGTCCATTATTACCCAAGTAGGTAAATCCAAAGGTCTGATCTATGACTGACTTATTTTCACTGGCAAACATTTGCTTGATGTATTGTCCAGCAATAGTACCTATTTTATCCATGTACAAACTATGACCTCTTGTTATTGTAGGTATAGGGCTGGGCCCTGGTTCTATCTCGAAAAATTCTTCCTTGCTAGGTGGGGTTTGAAGAACTAACGGTGAAAAAGGGACGGGTAGACGGGAAGGTGTAAACACCTTTGGTGTTCGCGGAGATTGCTTAAACAGTGGTTCAGGTTGCAATGGTTGATGTAGGTATGGGGACTCATATGATAGCAAAGATCCCATTGGAGACTCTATTTCAGGTCTTTTTACGATTTCTACCTTTGGCGTAGGTGGAGTTGTTCCTAAACTGACAAGTTCTTTCAGAGGCTCAGTAATAGGTTGTAGACTTCGTTCTATTTGCATACTTTCATCGATAAATCCTCTTTTGAGGCTTAGGTACTTCTGACGAAGGGTTTTCCTCGTTTCCACGAGATCCTTGAGAACCTTTTGTTCCATGGTTGTGGACATAATGGTCACAACTAGTAGGTGCTCACTTATTTATATCCTGAAAGAAGTGATCGAAGCCCTTCCTATAGCGACCATTATTTTGATCCATATCTTTAGCAATGACCAAGTACGAATAAGGCTCCTTCCATACCTCTGAACACATTTTTTGAAAGGTAGGAAATGTCATGTCCCCAGCAACATGATCATCGTATACATGCTTCATATTTAGCATGTCCTGCTTGAAGAGCACTAGAAAGTTCAGATTATCTCGCAACAAGTGTTTCGGGACAGAAGTATAGGTTTGTGTTAGGTAAAAACAATCTACTCCTTTGTGTCGGCCCATACAGTAGGCATTACGGATTTCAGCCTGTGATTCACAAGAAACATCATCAAAGATTAGAACAGAGTGCGGCTTAACATCGGACAGTGGGGTGACTGAGTCAGCCGAGGCAACAAAAGACATGCCTGGTATACTGTTGATGGTTTTCTCGAGTTGCTTGTACTTGGGTTGAAAAAGTGTCTTACAAAATATGTATACATTTTCAAAACGAAGTCCATGAGGGTGGTAGAGTAAACTAACCATTATGCAGGTCTTGCCACATCCTGAGGGGCCACAGATCGCACCTCTAATGGATCCAGGCAGTAGAACCCCATGTTTTCGCTTGCTAGACTGAGTTGCATCATCTGGTGTGAGTACAACTTGAAACTTTTGCCTTTGAGGAACGAGCTTCATGGTAACACTGAGCAGGATGCTATAAATACGGGGCCTTTTATGGTTTTCGCATCAGTCTGATATGTCCTTCCTTAACAGTGCAATCAACAAGCTTCCGATTGAGCTTCATTTACCAGGGTACTCTTACTGTGGGCCTGGAACTAAGTTAGAAAAACGCTTGGCCCGTGGTGATCCTGGGAAAAATCCACTAGACAGGGCTTGCAAAGAACACGATATAGCTTACTCGAATTCGTCTGACTTGAGTAGTAGGCACACTGCTGATCTCAAGTTGGCTCAGAGTGCTTGGCAACGGGTTAAGGCCAAAGACGCTTCTATTGGTGAAAGGATGTCTGCGCTGGGAGTGGCTGGCGCTATGAAAACTAAAGTTAAACTTGGTTTGGGTTTCAAGAAGAAGAAAAAGAAGTGTAGCTTCAAAAAGGTCATCTCTGTTGCGAAAAAGGCTATCCGTCTAGCTAGGCCTCCCACCGTGAAAGATGCAGTTAATGTTGCTCTTTCCTGTGTTCGTCAAACTAAGAAAGCATCTCAAGTCGAATTGCCCAAAGTTGTACCTATTTCTCACAAAGGTGGTGTTTTACCGCTGATACCTATTTTTGCTGGGCTCTCAGCTTTAGGAGCCCTTGCCGGGGGTGCATCAGGTGTTGCTAATGCTGTGAATAGAGCTCAGGCGGCAACCAAAGACTTGCATGAGTTAAAACGACATAACAAGAAGATGGAAGCCATAGCTATGGGTAAAGGACTATACCTGGCTCCGTACAAAACAGGAAGCGGTCTCTATCTAGCACCTTATTTGAATCAAAAAAACTAAGAGGTATGCCTCGGAAGAGACCTCTAACGGATCGTGATATTGTACGTTTCACCTCATCACTGTCCAACTTTCGAGGGGTTTTTACGAGGGACACTCTACCGAAATATCCGTGGAAGCGAGAATGTGGGGTCATCAATTTGGACGACTTTGCTGGCCCCGGAACTCACTGGGTTGCTTACAAGAAGGATGATTTACAGGCTTGGTACTTTGATAGTTTTGGAAATCTAAGGCCGCCGTTGGAAGTAGAGCACTACTTTGCTGGGTGCTCTCTATTCTACAATCACGACGCTTTTCAGTCCTATGATACAACAAATTGTGGTCAGTTGTGTTTACAATTTCTACATATTGACCAACCCGATCTCGTATGGAAAAATGTATAAAACTACAAGTGACTCGTTCTAGTGCATCATAATGTCTCTAACAATTACCCTGAGTGGGTGCTCATCTACCTTGGAGTCACAGTTTTTTCCTCCCATTGATCTTCAAGGAGAATGGGAAATTGGACTGCTCAACTTGGAAACTTACAACTCTATTCCTAATATTAAAAATGGCCAGTTTCTCGTGGAGGGTATGGATAATTTTACAGAGGTGCCGGTGGGTGCATACGAACTGAAAGACTTGGAACATTTTATTAATAAGACTGCAGGTTCAACTGTGGTTCAGATCCTTGGTAATAGGAATACTCTGAAAACTGAGATATCTTGCACCAAGTGGATAAAGGTTAATGACGAACTAGCAGATGTTTTGGGATTTGAAGAAGAGGAACAGATATTCAGAGTGGGCTTGGTTAATATGTCTACTAAGCCAGCAAATATTACCAAAGTTAATGTTATTCGAGTAGACTGCAATATCGCAAAGGATTCCTACTTGAATGGAAAACCAACGCACACTATCTTCGAATTTGCACCTAAAGTCCCTCCTGGCTATCGCATTATTGAGGTTCCTCAGACTGTGATTTACAATGCTATAAATACAAGTCAACTTCACACACTCAAGTTAAACATTTTAGATCAGAACGATCGACCGGTCGATTTCCGTGGTGAGACATTGACAGTACGCGTTCATATTCGCCGTGCACGATGAGGTTATATATTTCGAAGCGTGTAGTACCCTACATCATTCCTGCTTCATCCTCTGGACGAAGTAGACCGCACCTTTCTGTGGAAAACAAATCATACCTAGTATCCCAAGGCTATACTCTTGTTCCGAGCGATGGACATACTCAACGTGAAGGAACCTCTTGTAGTGGACGAAAGTCTAACAAGATATGAGTATCACTCGATACTGCCCTATTCGTCATCCACTCTTGGAAACAATGATGAAATACGTATACCTATTCATCAGCAAGATGTGCTTACACTACCTAGTGAAAGTAGACTGTACATGGAAGGATCTTTGGCTGTAGCTGATGGCAGAGTATTGCTTGCGACTGAAGGACTTGCCGACTATGCTATGGGCCATCTCTTTTCTGAAATAAGATACGAACTGAATGGGATCATCATTGATCGCTGCAGAAACCCTGGCATCACTGGATTACTAAAAGGTCTTGTGTCATTCTCCGAGCTTGACAGGAATCACCTGCCTAACAGTTCAGGTCTCGTGGATGAACATCGTAATTTTCTAAACTTCAACTTTTGTGTTCCTCTAAAGTTCTTGCTAGGTTTCGCTGAGGACTATAAGAAGGTCCTGCTTAATGTAAAGCATGAACTCGTACTTGTTCGCTCTCGCACAAACAACAATGCTGTTATTGCCACTGTTGATAAAGGTTTAACATTGACACTTGGTACGGTACATTGGCAAGTGCCCTTCATCACTGTCAATGATGCTCATCGCCTTCATTTCCTTAATATTTTACAACAAGATGTACCTATTCAAATTGGCTTTCGAACGTGGCAGTTGTATGAATATCCTAATCTTCCCTCAAACAGCACTTCGGTGACGTGGCCCGTACGAATGGCTTCTGCCACGGAACGGCCTCGCTTTATTGTGGTAGCATTTCAAAGTGCCCGCACTGACGTTATTAATATGGATGCAAGCAAATTCGATAAATGTAACATTCGAAGTGTTCGGGCTCACATTGGCTCTGAGAGTTATCCTTATACACCTCTGCAGGTCAATTTTGGAAGGCACCAAATTGCAACTCTTTATGAGAACTTTGCAAACTTTCGAAAACACTATTATCACGATGAGAACACTCGTGCTCCACTTATTACTCCTAAGGACTTTTTGGACTCTTACCCCGTATGGGTGATTGACTGCTCCCGCCAAAATGAAGTTGTCAAAACGGGATCCGTGGATATTAGGCTTATTATTGATGCAAGTGCTAATTTCCCTGAAAACACTACAGCTTATTGTCTCATGTTTAGTGACACCTTGATTGAATATGTCCCGTTCACTGGGATTGTACGCCAGTTGACTTAGAAAATAACACTTGACTTGAGTTAGAACCCCCATGTCGAAGTACGGTCGAAGTGGGATCGGGTTGGCGGGCAGGGCCTAGGGTGGCCTAGTCCCTTAGCACCGGTGGCCTAGAACCATCACTTTATACCTACTCACGTATTCTGAAAACATATAAACATTTCAGAAATGAAGTCATGTTTTTGGTCGCCGAGAAGCTGAAAAGGACTGGACCAAAGCCATATAAGTAAGGAAGGTTAGTCGTAGTAGCTGTGGAGGGGTGGGGGGTACATTTCACATGAGATATGCTCAACATATCAGAGGTGAATGTCGACTACAAAAACTCTGACAGGAGCGGGATGGTACCGGTGTGACCAGGCCTCAGCGTTCTCCTAAAGACAAAGGAGTGTCACATCCATGCCATCACAACCGAGAAACTTGCTTCCAGTGAGATTCGAACCCAGACCTCCCAGGACGCGAGTGCCTGGAAGATTTCGAATTGAAATCTCAGCAAAACTTTCTGTTGGCAGGATGGACGATCTACCCACTCAGCTTCGGTAAATCTCTACTCATCTTCTGTCGAGGTAATATTGGGGCCACCGAAAAAGGGTATAAACATTTAAAAATGTCTTTTTAACATGCCAAAAAAGAACTCACGTGCGCAGCAGTATTCTCTCATCAATGAAGTCCAAAAATTCATTTTCGGCAGCTTCTAGTTTTTCCGTCTCTGACTCCGAGTCGTTAACTCCAGAATCATCTTCACTTTCAATGGGTTCACAAGGCAGGGGAGATTCGGAACTTTCTTCAGCAGACGATGAGGACTCCTGAAATTGCCACATAAGTATAAGCTTCACACAAATAGAACAAAAGCAGCTATTCTGAGCACAAAATCTGCCTAAAAGTATGCGAAATCCGACATGAACTCAGCATACGCTACACTATTAAGCTGCCCGTCCACTGGCCGGACGGCACCACCGGTACCGCCGGGAGTTTCCTAATTGCCAAGGGCAAAGTGAGCTGGAAACAAGTCGGCGTACGCAGGGATGATCGAACTTGCAGTCATCCCCCATACTGAGCTTATGAAAACACCTGTTGTGTTGATGCGTATTCTATCTTGGGTTATTTGATTGCTGCCGAGTGTTGCCCACTGTAGCCGGAACCAAATTCCTCCCTGAACAGCATCTATCTCACTCCAGTCGAGATAGCTCCATCCCGGCGAGGCAGAGGCATACATTATATCTCACTATTCTCCGGCCGCTGCGGACGCTGCCGGCCGATAATTATAAGAAGCTTCGATTCGTTCGATGCCGGCGGTGCCGGTGGTACCGTCCAGCCAGTGGACGGGAAGCTTTATAAGCAGCTGACTGTTTTTTCCTTAGGACTGGAGGTGTTGAGGACCTGACAAGGAGTGTCACATCCACACGCCATCCAGCACAAACGAGAAACTTGATGATACCTGGATTCCAACCCAGTCCTGTCAGTCATATTATGAGGCGGACTATGGCAACTATTGTATGGTTGGATGCTCGCTATGGTAAATATTTCACAATCTCGCCATCCCGGTTGGTTAAGTTCCCCCCAAGTCCTAATTTACCTCCTCTCTCATGGACGTCGGCTCCTTCTGTGACGATTTCAGCAGCACAGCTTCTGCAAACATCTGCCATTTGTAGGCCAGGTGGGAGAGACTTCCGCCGTATGATGTCTCGTTCTCATTGCATTGCCCCTCGAGCGCGCTGCTGTTCATCGGCCTCTCACTTTTGCTAGATGGGAACGTGAATGTCTCGAACTCTTCGAATGCGCCGTGAATATTATTTAAGATTTCGTCTATCTTCTCACTGGAAACTGCATCTCTGTTGGCACTAAAAACAAATAAAAGGATGTGAGAACCCAGAACCCAGATGAGACCCCAGTTACCCCTGCAATTTTTTCAATACCATCTGTTTTGCAAGTGCTATCATGGCATAACTCTCATTTTGAAGGGGAAACGGAGATTCCCCCAATCCTTGCGAGATATTTGAGAATATGCCTAAACACTTTGGTACTACTTCCTTTCACGAACTTGACAATAATTTGCCGCTGTCGTTGTGAAATGCGGGGTACCACCATGCTCCGTTGAGAGCTAATCGTTGATTTTGTTCTATCTTTACCGCGTTTGATTCCCAAAAAGCGGACGGTTTCCTCTTAACTGTGCATGATGGGACGCAGCCTTAGACCGGACAAGTAGGTACCTATACGTTCGTTTTTTAAACAATTTCAGCGCAGTGACATAGACATACGTACCTAACTACTCATGTATAATATGTACTTACTAAAAACCCCTGCGTTCTTCTCCAGGAGTAGAAGAAAAGCAACCAGGAAGTTGCTGTTGCTGATGGTCATCATGGCGTTTCTTCAGCAGGTCTAAGCGACTCATTATTGCCCAGGATTCCAAAATGGGCGAATGTCCTCTTCCTCTCTCCATGGCTATTTCTTCTGCACAAACTAAAACAGTAGGTTAGGATAACACTATACCTATTGTAGCCTAGTGGTCTATATTCTGGTATGTATAGATAGAGCAACGCTGCAAGCCGGCTCACACCTGATCCATGTAGTCAAAGTGTTCCTGATTGCCATTCAACTCTGATAGGTATTATATGTTCAGCATTTCAAGTGACATAATATCAATAAGGCTGAGGTGGTTGGGAACCCACTTAAAACGGTAGGTGGTCTCCAACGGACACTAACACGATGGGTAGGGTGTGGGGGTGGGGAGCATTGCCTGCGTAGTGCCTACATTACCTACGTTAGCATTACCTGCCTACCTTGATCGCCTGGTTCGCCGGTGAGACAGATGACGCCGTGTTTGCTATCCTCATCGCATGAGGATGATACCTCCGAACTCTCTGAAAACATTTATACTTATCAAGGATATTTCGCAAAATTGCCATAAAAAATGCGCAGCCTGTCAAACGGTTTTGTTGTCATTGTCAAGTAAACAAACATAGAGTCAAAAATTGGGAATCGAGATTCCGGAATATTTTGGAGAAAAATTACTTTAAAAATAATTTCACAAATTACCATTATATTTTAAAACAAATAAATATTCGGGTTTTTATTCTTTTTTTGAGGAAAAGTTTTTACTGCACTAATAGTGTTTTGTTTACATTCGAATTTCCCTCCATTTCAACGTTCGCCATCACGCGTCAGTCTGAGTTAGAAAAAGTGGGAATCAAAATTTGGAATATTTTGGGGAAAAAATAACTCAAAATTATTTTAAGTGGACGACATCCATAGCTGGGGGACTTAGGACGTTGCTACGCTTTTAGTTTTGGAGGAAATTCCACGAAAAAAATTACATAAATTTAAGAAAATGTATAGCTAGTTCATTTTGCTGGTAAAATTGTGAAATTCATCCCCCTTGAGAAGTTAGGGGGTGAAAAGTAGATTTTTTTCTCTTAGAAATCTTGCTGCTCCCAGAATTTTACGAATCTTGATACGATTCGTGGAGTACGTGTGTATAAAGTTGATTTGGTGTGAAACTTGTCGCCAACATAAAAGAAACCCTGATGCCATTGACGCAGGGGTGGTTTACACCCTCCCAGGTATTACGGCCTCTACAGCCTAAGCATTTATCCTTACGAGGGTGAAAAAAACGATTTTAATTTGCCAAAAGATATTGTAATGGAATGTGGTAGTTATTTAAATTATAAATGTACGCCAAAATATTTTTAAAAAATATTCAAATTCGCTTCGGAAATTGCAACGGCTCGTCAACATGGATATATGCCGTTCTAACTCTAAGCGGTTGGAGCGTTCAGTACCCTTCAGCGAGTGGCAGCGGGAGGTTATGCTAATCTACCGCGCAAAGCGTTACGCGCCGCGTGCCGTATTCTGATATTTATTTTTGTTGTTTAGTGACAATTTTTGTGTAAAGTGTGTTAGTGTAATAGTGTTCTACTGTGCGAGATGGGCCGGGCTTCTAGACGAGGCCGCAGTAACAAGAAACTTGGTTCCAATATACGGTAAGGGAAAAAAAGCGGTTCATTGCTAGCAGGTAAGTAGGTTACCTACCAACCTACAGTGTCTGTGATAGGTTAGGTTCAAAATGTTGTAGTATGCATTTGCTATACCAGCTCCTATGGGCACCTTGACCTATAATGAGAGCTGGATACAGGTTATCCTGGCTCCTGGGTACATTGCCACTCGTGGTGTTTTTGGACAAAAAAGCTGGTGCATACACCCATGGGCGTAAAAAAAAGCCTTGGCCTTTAGCTAAGAAGGTTGAAAATGATGGGTTTTCTTTCCGTACAGAAAACTGAACCGACAAAGAAGGAAACAAGCTAGGGGTGAACAAGGAAACCACTCAGTCGACTCACCATTACGTGAGTATATTGTATATCATACCTACCTACCTACATTACATATTATACACCTATCTACCGAACGTAGGTAACTCAAGAAAGAAAGAAAAAGAAGGTAGGTAGGTACCTACCTAAGTGCCTGCCTACATATAAGGAGGGTGTAGGTACCAACTGAAACAAAGGAAAATCCTGTGGTGACTACCTACTCTGATTTTGTTTTTGACAGCACTGTTATCCTAATCCTATAGGTAGTGAGCACTGTCATCCTAATCCTATAGGTAGGTAGTTGCTTATCAAGTTATCAAAAAGCGAAACCTGCAGATGTAATTCATAATTCCCATTTCGATACTCTGCAGCGGGACCTGCCTCCACTCTGACGCATGATGACACAGATGATCAGCAACAGTCCGAAGAAATAGAAATTTCTTTCCCGGTCGGCCCACAGGTTGTGTCATTTCGTGTTCCTGCTAACTTCAGTTACCTACTACTCTTCAATGAAAAGGGAAGTGAGGTCATAAATCAGTTCAGGATCATCCTAAAACTGGTCTGTTATTATGCTATATGGTACCTGTACCTGTATCTTCTCTTTCCCCAGAGGAGACAGAGAAGCAATCGAAAGGCGCACGAGGGGGCAGGCAGAAAATAGCTTTTGGTTGAAGGAAAGGGCCAAGAGACTGACTGCCAGTAACTTCGGGGTTATTTTGAAGGCAAGAAGGGCAGACAAATCGAAAATGGCAAAAAGGATACTCACTGTCACTGACCTGTCCAAGAATGCAGCTATAGCATGGGGTAAGGACCACGAAGAAGAGGCGAGAAAGGACTTCGCTCGGGAGTGGGACGTCGATGTATTACCTTCTGGTCTGTGGGTCAGTGAAGACCATCCTTGCTTAGCAGCCAGTCCCGGTAAATGACATTTCTAAAGCACTTCTTAGGAATGTAATAATTTGGAGACGTCCTATCAAGAGATATTACATTAATTTAACCTGAACCCCATCGGAATGTTTGTTTTAGACGGCCTTGTGTGGGACTCCTTGCTTGAAATAAAGTGCCCCTACACCGCAAGGGACACACCTTCGCTGAGTGCTGCCATAAGCGCGCCACTGGTTAGAGACAGGAAGGTTAGCATACCTTTTATTTATAAAATAAATGCACTTTCTTGTAGTCTGTCCCATGAGTATATGTAGGTACACGGTGAACCATTTGAAGTGTAACCAGGCAATACTTACTTAATTTTGTTGTTTTCTTATGATTTTTTCGTATCCTCATTATCAGCTATTGAGTAAAGGTTACTGAACACAAAACCACTGACGTTATTCGACATGCCCCCCTTTTGCCCAAATTATCGCCGTCAGTATGACCCAAAACGCGTTACACGTGGCACGGATAAGGGTAGTGAAGCGCAGGAATGGCTGGCTGCTAATGTGCCCCGGCCCCGGTGCCCCATTTCATTTCTGCCGACCTCTCACCCCCGTACTCCCCCGACACAAACCCTCTGGACTTTTCTATATGGAGCATGATAAAAGCGAAGATTTGCACTACAAGGCGTGCCACCTTCAAAAGCCTGAAAGAAAGTCTCATCCGAGAACGGGCCCAAGATCCCTCAAAACCACATCCGTGCCGCTTGTTTTTGGGACCGACTGACGGCTATAATTAGGGCAAAAGGAGGGCATGTGGAATAACGTCAGTGTCTTTGTGTTCAGTTAGCTTTAGGTATGTACTCAGTAGCTGATAATGAGGATACGAAAAAATCATAAAAAAACAACAAAATTATGTAAGTTTTCTTTAGATGTAGAGACAGAAACATTTTGAACTGAGAGAAGCATGTCTGCTGATGCTATTTATTTTGTATTTAAATTTCCAGATAAAATACCTTGAAATTCGGAATGGAGAGGTGACACTCCGAAAAAAGGATAATTATTATCATCAGATTCAAGGGCAGTTGTTTGCCACAAACAAAAATTTGTGCTACATGTATGTGTGGACCGAAAACTGGGCGGTCACAATACCGGTGCCACGAGACCCTCTATGGGAAGAAAATGTAAAGACACTACAAGGGTACGTCGCTTTTTTCACATTTCTTACAGTGTTTTCAAATTGCAAATTAGGCCTTACTGAAAATACTAAAAAAATTCTTTTTTTTCCTTTCAGATTTTATATGGAGCACATGCTGCACCATTTGGCTGCTACATAATTAGGTACATTACTAGTTCCTACTCCGAAGTTACATGGGCGAGTGAAAAGTGTTTATAGGGGGATGTAAACCTGAGACTCTTTGTCGTGATGTAGTGTTGTATTTTTGCATGAAAAGGAGTAATAAGCCCACAGGAGCGGTTTTAAACAGTCAACTACCAGTCCACATGTTTTTTTGACAGATCGCGAAAACACAACAATACCTCACGCGAAATATTTTTTTGTAACGTTTCGGACTAAAGCAGTATGATTTTATCGCCACATTTAGTAGAAAAGCTTGATAAATGTTTGTAATATTTACCGCTGCCATGTTACATGTTGACAATTTTTATTTCACTTACGGAAGTGGGTAATTGCAACACCATTTCTCTACTTTTTCTCCTGTAAAAGCTAAACATAGTGTCCTACTTTCACTCGTTCGTTTCGCGTTCAAATAGCATACTATGTTTAGCTTTTACAGTAGACACAACCAATACGATATTGCAATTACCAGTCTCCGGCGGTACTAATATGTTAACATTAGTTTTGTCGAATATTTACTTCCGCACAGTGGTTTTGGTGGAGTTCGTCGAGAATGTATATACAGCCTTAAATATATACCTGTGTATACCTCACCGACCAACACTTCAATTGAATGTATGGTTGGAGCAAGGGTACCGTTTATTTTCGGACACCAGTTCCTAGGGAGTACGCTCGTTTGCAACCTATTTGCATGGGAGCAAAAAAAAAATGTTCTAAAGAACTGGCATTCGAAAAGGGAAGGTACTCGTGCTCCAACATACCACCAGTTATCACTTTGGCCTACCTAAGAATCAGTACACTAACTTCGACGGTTGTTCATAAACCCATACGCTGGGGCTGGTTTTTCTGATACTTTGGCCTTTCTTGGCCTTCTCTTCCATGCTGCTGGTGGTATAGCCTTATAAAATGTTTGTTTGCTATGCCGGACAAACAATAAATTATCTTGCATGTGTGGCAGACACTCCTTACTTTGAAGTGCGATATTCGGGAGTTCAGCAAAATAGGCTATAACTACACAAAATGAAAATGAGGTCATCTGTGGTCATCAATGAAGCCGTCGCGCGTTAGTGGACTCACCCTGCGCGCGAAATAAAATCAACACACCCATTTATTTAGGTATGTAAGTACCTATGTAGGTACATAACTTGGACCAGACCTGTGCCCAACCCAGCTAGGAGGGCTTGAGTTCCCTCTGGCCATGCCACTGGCGATTATAGTTAGGTAGGTACCTACATATGTGTTGTGAAAGTGAAGTGTAAAGTTTTATGACAGGGTAGATGTATCAACCTGAGCGCATACTCTCGTGACCCTGCCTATACATATTACGCATGCAGTGAGGGCAGCTGCCCCTCCCTGGCGGTGGGATATAGGCAAGAGGTTCAGTGAGTTTTGGTAATGAATCATGTCAGGAAAAACCAAGCTCCCCCCTGAATGAAAATCTGACTACGCCCGTGGTCAGCTCCCCCCCCCCCCCCCCCCCCCCGACTGGTCACCCTTCCCCCCCCCTCCACTGCCACATTCCCCTTCCCACTGCCCCACTTTTTACTTTCTCGCTCGTATGTAATACATGGGCTGAGAAAGTTATGTTATCGTGCGAAATTTTGATTTTGAGATTTTCATTGCAAAAGGCGTTTCAGAGGTCCTAGATCACAAAAAGGTGGCTTTTAGGTCATGTCCGTCCGACGTACGTACGGGTTTGTGTTTGTCACTAGCGCGGGTAGAGGTCACACCAATCAACCGATTTGGCTGAAATTTGGAATATGTGTGTCTAAAATCAGTTCCGAGATACATTTTTAATATAATTTCCATAACTCAAAAATCACGCCCACCATTGTCAAAAAAGTGTCAAAAAAAAAAAATTAAAAATCGTGTTTTTGATTACTCGGAACGCTTTTGGCGGTACATTTATCAAGTTAGAACATTCAAGTGTGGCAGTTGTGTTCCCGGATAGATGTTTCAGGTCAATTTTTTTTTTTTTTTTTAGATGGGCCGAAAATTTGGGCCCAAATTGGCCCATACGTGAAAACCTTGGCCCCGGGAACAGTATTCGCCGGAATTTCTCAAAAATCGATAATCTTGTGCTAAATAACATTACTTAAATATTTGTCGAAGAACTTTTCAGTCGATTCAAAATTGCGGCCGATATAGGTCAGATAATGTCAAAAAGTGGAATAAACGAAAATCGCGTTTTTGATTGGTCGGAACGGATTTGACAGTACACTAACGGAGTGATAATCTTGAAAATTGGTAAAAGTGATCTCAGATAGATGTTTAAGACTCTTTTTCAACAGAATTTTGATTTTCCAAAAATTACGGTCGTTATAAATAAAAGAATAAACATGTAGTTTGCCCGTAAGCTGAAACTTCACCGTTCAATGGATATGCTTGAAATTCGGTATGCATATGCGTAATATTATTGCCTAGGGGTGTGCAAAATATCTTTGTTAGCAAATCACAATTGTGGCAAAAAAAAAAAACAATTACATTTTTCGTTTTTCAGTAGCGCAAAAAATGCGAGAAAGTCAAGTGCGACCATTGTCGGACCCTTTATTTCAAGGGTGGTGTCGTGGTTGAAACCTTCTCAAGCCCCCAACTTCCATAGCTATCTTCGCGCCATAAAGACTGAACAGGCAGAAGTTGAAATAATCATAATGAACAGACAGCGAATGCTGACGAGGCAATCAACTATCACGCCAGCTGCTTCGTATGTAGGCACCCACCAGGCTCGCTAGGTAGACAGAATTGCATACTTAGCATATGCGTATAAGTTAAACATTGGATGGACTCCACGCAACAACGCACTAACTAGCCACAAATTAGTTGGGGAGATGGGATGTCGTCCACTTAAAAATTATTATTATATTTTACAACAAATAAATAGTCTTTTTTATTATTTTTTGAGGTAGGTAAAGTTTTTAACTCCATTACGTAGATTTTAACGCTTGTGATATTGTTGACATTCATTTCGCTACATCGTTCGCTGTCAGGCTTTGAAAAATGTCTCAACTAAACTACCCAGAGCAGGGTGCACAGAGCACCGAGGAGGGTGTCGAAGATGATCGACATGTGCGTGTAAGTCACATTTCGGAATATTACTTAGGCCAATACTAAAATAACAATGTACATTAATACACCACGGATATTTCGCTGGAGCTCCTACCCAGTTGCTTGGTAGAGCTTTGTAAATGTGTTGTCATTGTGTGTGGTGCTATGAGGATATGTAGCGGCTTCACACCTTCACTATAAGAAAGCATTAGCCATATTCAGTGATGCAATGACGAGGGAGCATATTTTTGCTGAGCCAAATCTGTGGATACGGCGGCGGCGCGACTAAGAGCCAAATTACAGCGTCGCGTCGTCTTCAGTGAATTTTGTTGATAATTTTGAGGATGGACATAATACACGGCAACATTTTTCTTGATACAATTTGTACTGATAATAAATCTTATACCAAACATGAGTGTGTAATAATATGACAGAAACTACCTGATCACTAATCCGTATGGAATGATTGGCTGTTGTTTTGATCAGAAACACTTGGGAAGATCGAGATTGAACCGGTCGTGTTTGTCTCTATAGAGAGGGGTTACCTGCTGGCATGCTGCATGGGTATACTTGTCGCCTTTACCAAGATGAGTGCTGAGCAGCCACTGCTCCCCCCCACAGGTCTGAATAGAAGGGACATCTTCCACTGCTGAACTCCCCAGCTGAGCTTCTGATTTATGCCGGAACACAAGGGTTACAAAACAATTAATGTTGTTGTTATAGGATCTCATCAGCTTCCTCGATGAGGAGGAACGGAAGGAGAGCGTACAGGTGGAGGCTGAGTTGGAGCGGAACAAGCAGAGCTGCAACCTCCTACGTACGTACCAAACACATTACCTACTACTATTTCAGATTCCCCGAACAACAAAGTTTTTCATATATAATCGGTGTGAGCGCCGGTTGGGCAAAATATCACACAAGTTTGGCCGGAGCCGAGAGGAGTTGGCCAAATATTGCTTAAGCTGCAGTCCGAACTCAGACTTCTCAGGACACAAGTGAGACCCCTTGACCACTCGGCCATTGAGAGCCACACAACACCAACACCTAGTCAACACCAAACACCACCCAGGTGCCCAGAGAAATGTCACTGAACGCTGATGATAACTTATTGCTAAACTTACTGGTGCCAATTTGGTGCTTGGAGAACGGTAGTTATCACCTTCAAGAAATCGTCATAATAGTCAGTACGAGAAGGGGCAGAAACTCAGCAACTAGACCAAGTCAAGAACTATTCGTCGTTCTCAGCTGGCACCACTGACAAATATCAATGCATCAGGTGTTAGCACACGATGGGGACTCTATATACATTTCACATGACATGCTCAACATTAGTACAAAACAGAACTATAATGGCCTCGATAGCCGAGTGTTCGAGAAGGATCTCCCCTCCCTCTCCAGCACTCCTAAACTTGTACTGTTTAATTTTTAACTGTTGTTACAGCCCAAGCTCTGCTGGAAAGGCAGAGCCTAATAGCCAGTAGGTCAATCTGGGTGGCCGACGTAACCCCAACACTAAATAAGCTGTCACTGGAGACACTGTTCAGCTCCTGTGGCGAAGTTCTCAGAGTGAATGTTATAGCCGACAAAAAACGGCGCGGCAAGGGGTATGCATTTATGGAATTTAAAAACGAAGAAAGCGTGCAGCTGGCGCTAGAGATGAACGGAATTGTGTTCCAAGGACGGCGCTTAAAGGTATTGTGATCTCAGTTCTGACAGCAAATTATCTTCATCAGGCAACAAACTTACAACTCGTTTCTATTTTCAACCTAGGTAAAGGGTTTTAAGGGAAGAAAATTCAATTAAAGTATGTTATGTATGTTGATTAGAATCTGTAGTTTGGACATAATCCAGTAATGTCGCAGGTCACAGTTCACAGAAATTGCAAAAATAGAAAGCAGAATTTTTACCATCCCAAGTTTAACATTCCCTGTTGTTTTTTATTAGAAATCTGTCTTGAAATTACAGTAAATGAGTTTAAATTTATAATAACTGCCAGAGGAGGCTGCCTGCTGCTATTACTACTGTCCCGCATTTCTGCCACTTCCACTAAATTATTTTGAATTTGTTCCCATTGGCTAGACGTAGCCTTAGTAGTGGATCAAAACCTAAACAGATTCCCCAATGCTAACTTGGTATTATCTAATTTTGGACATCTCGACAACTAGAGGGACACAAGAGAATCTGCTTTCAACCAAGGGGTCGTCAGAAAGGGATCATTAGGTCAAGCAGAGCCTTAAGTATCAAGGCAGTAAGCTAACATTGTGTGACGCTACAAGTGAGGGGCAGGTGCCCATCAGGGGAATAGTTACTGGGCCCTCTTGCTCAGTGCTGTGCTATACCTATACTACTACTGTGAAATTAGCCAGTTATTTATAATCAGTGAGTTTCACTTTCCTGATTGAGAGTCGGAGTTGTCTTCACTTTTATTTGGTTTTAATGTAGAATTTCTTGTTTAGGTGAGAAGACGCTCACCGCCTACAATGACGTCCACACATCCGTAAAGAAAATATCCTCTGCAAGAAATGCTGGTGACTATTCAGATAATATCTGTTCAAGAACAACACGAAAACTATCGAGCTGTAGGAACTGTGTCGTTCTGGAAGCTCATTTTCTTTGAAACTTAGAATAATTTGGTCGACAAAATGACCAATCACAAAGTTTCATTTTATTTTTCTAGGAACGACAACTATCTGTTCAAGTTGAGATATAGTTTATTTTATGTATAGTATTCGTCGGTGCTATATGTCTAACTGATGAGCTGTTATTACGAACTGATGGACTAGGATATTGGTTGAATGTAAGATTTGTACATTTCCTAGAGTAGGTAGGTACTTAATTCATTTTTAACTAACGTTGTCGTACCTGTAAGCTACCTTAAATAGTCTTCTGGTATACTTAGGGTCATATCTGTTTTTTCGGAGGAATTTTCCATTCACTGAAACATGCAGTTTGTCCTATTACAGCAGAGTATATACGTACACAGTTTCCATATTAAATTGTATACTTAAAAATTAATTTCAGTGCAGTTCTTAGGGCCGTTCTCACGGTCATTAGTTAAATTTCTGATCTGTCCTATCCCTAACCACGGAGTTAAAGTTAACTGACGAACATAGCGATCATATAGGCAGCAGCAGACGTCTATGTGCATATAGGCAGCAGCAGACGTCTATGTGCATATAGGCAGCAGCAGACGTCTATGTGCATATACGCAGCAGCAGACGTCTATGTGCATATACGCAGCAGCAGACGTCTATGTGCATATAGACAGCAGCAGACGTCTATGTGCATATAGGCAGCAGCAGACGTCTATGTGCATATAGGCAGCAGCAGACGTCTATGTGCATATAGACAGCAGCAGACGTCTATGTGCATATAGGCAGCAGCAGACGTCTATGTGCATATAGGCAGCAGCAGACGTCTATGTGCATATAGGCAGCAGCAGACGTCTATGTGCATATAGGCAGCAGCAGACGTCTATGTGCATATAGACAGCAGCAGACGTCTATGTGCATATACGCAGCAGCAGACGTCTATGTGCATATACGCAGCAGCAGACGTCTATGTGCATATACGCAGCAGCAGACGTCTATGTGCATATACGCAGCAGCAGACGTCTATGTGCATATAGGCAGCAGCAGACGTCTATGTGCATATACGCAGCAGCAGACGTCTATGTGCATATACGCAGCAGCAGACGTCTATGTGCATATAGGCAGCAGCAGACGTCTATGTGCATATACGCAGCAGCAGACGTCTATGTGCATATAGGCAGCAGCAGACGTCTATGTGCATATAGGCAGCAGCAGACGTCTATGTGCACATAGGCAGCAGCAGACGTCTATGTGCATATAGGCAGCAGCAGACGTCTATGTGCATATAGGCAGCAGCAGACGTCTATGTGCATATAGGCAGCAGCAGACGTCTATGTGCATATACGCAGCAGCAGACGTCTATGTGCATATACGCAGCAGCAGACGTCTATGTGCATATAGACAGCAGCAGACGTCTATGTGCATATAGGCAGCAGCAGACGTCTATGTGCATATAGGCAGCAGCAGACGTCTATGTGCATATAGACAGCAGCAGACGTCTATGTGCATATAGGCAGCAGCAGACGTCTATGTGCATATAGGCAGCAGCAGACGTCTATGTGCATATAGGCAGCAGCAGACGTCTATGTGCATATAGGCAGCAGCAGACGTCTATGTGCATATAGACAGCAGCAGACGTCTATGTGCATATACGCAGCAGCAGACGTCTATGTGCATATACGCAGCAGCAGACGTCTATGTGCATATACGCAGCAGCAGACGTCTATGTGCATATACGCAGCAGCAGACGTCTATGTGCATATAGGCAGCAGCAGACGTCTATGTGCATATACGCAGCAGCAGACGTCTATGTGCATATAGGCAGCAGCAGACGTCTATGTGCATATAGGCAGCAGCAGACGTCTATGTGCACATAGGCAGCAGCAGACGTCTATGTGCATATAGGCAGCAGCAGACGTCTATGTGCATATAGGCAGCAGCAGACGTCTATGTGCATATAGGCAGCAGCAGACGTCTATGTGCATATAGACAGCAGCAGACGTCTATGTGCATATAGACAGCAGCAGACGTCTATGTGCATATAGACAGCAGCAGACGTCTATGTGCATATAGGCAGCAGCAGACGTCTATGTGCATATAGGCAGCAGCAGACGTCTATGTGCATATAGACAGCAGCAGACGTCTATGTGCATATAGGCAGCAGCAGACGTCTATGTGCATATAGGCAGCAGCAGACGTCTATGTGCATATAGGCAGCAGCAGACGTCTATGTGCATATAGGCAGCAGCAGACGTCTATGTGCATATAGACAGCAGCAGACGTCTATGTGCATATACGCAGCAGCAGACGTCTATGTGCATATACGCAGCAGCAGACGTCTATGTGCATATACGCAGCAGCAGACGTCTATGTGCATATACGCAGCAGCAGACGTCTATGTGCATATAGGCAGCAGCAGACGTCTATGTGCATATACGCAGCAGCAGACGTCTATGTGCATATACGCAGCAGCAGACGTCTATGTGCATATAGGCAGCAGCAGACGTCTATGTGCATATACGCAGCAGCAGACGTCTATGTGCATATAGGCAGCAGCAGACGTCTATGTGCATATAGGCAGCAGCAGACGTCTATGTGCACATAGGCAGCAGCAGACGTCTATGTGCATATAGGCAGCAGCAGACGTCTATGTGCATATAGGCAGCAGCAGACGTCTATGTGCATATAGGCAGCAGCAGACGTCTATGTGCATATAGACAGCAGCAGACGTCTATGTGCATATAGACAGCAGCAGACGTCTATGTGCATATAGACAGCAGCAGACGTCTATGTGCATAAAACCCTGCATGTCTCTGAATAAATATCTTATATACACACCACAGCAGTACTGGAGACTGGAGAGGCAGAATGTTCAGCTTCTTGTACACCACAGCAGCAGTACTGGAGAGGCAGAATGTTCAGCTCCTTGTACACCACAGCAGCAGTACTGGAGACTGGAGAGGCAGAATGTTCAGCTTCTTGTACACCACAGCAGCAGTACTGGAGACTGGAGAGGCAGAATGTTCAGCTCCTTGTACACCACAGCAGCAGTACTGGAGACTGGAGAGGCAGAATGTTCAGCTTCTTGTACATCACAGCAGCAGTACTGGAGAGGCAGAATGTTCAGCTCCTTGTACACCACAGCAGCAGTACTGGAGAGGCAGAATGTTCAGCTCCTTGTACACCACAGCAGCAGTACTGGAGAGGCAGAATGTTCAGCTTCTTGTACATCACAGCAGCAGTACTGGAGAGGCAGAATGTTCAGCTTCTTGTACATCACAGCAGCAGTACTGGAGAGGCAGAATGTTCAGCTTCTTGTACATCACAGCAGCAGTACTGGAGAGGCAGAATGTTCAGCTTCTTGTACATCACAGCAGCAGTACTGGAGAGGCAGAATGTTCAGCTCCTCAGACTAAGCCACGGCTTGTTCGGCACGCTGAGCAGCAGTTGAACGTAATGACGTATCTGTTCGTTCTGAAATGAAACATGTCTTGTTCAGAGGTGGGAAACATCGTTGTCTACACTCTGTAACGTGTTCTTGGCCACTTATACTTACTCAAAATTCTTGTGTTCCGGGGTAAATAAATAAAGAAAAAACAAATGTATTATACTTTCTCCGTGCCGATTTATTTAATATTTTCTGATTAAATGCGGACGATGGAGTAGAAATATAATGAGGAGGAACCTACCTACTCTGACCGGCTGATCGATATGACCCTGAAACCCTGATCCTGTTATTATCCCTAAATTCCCTGTGGCAAAATCTTCAATCTTCCAAAATTCTTCATCTCGGCAGCTAAGTTCTAAATTATCCTTTTGATGGCTTTTCCCTGTTTTCCCCCTTAAGAAAACTGTGGTGGCGCCTGTACAAACTTTATTCTTTATTTAGGACACCTATATCACCTTTTTTCCTGAACTCATTTCATCCCTGAAATCATCACCATCATTAGGCTAGCTGTGGCATCCAAATTCAATTGTATCATTATCATCCCTAGGTATACAGTTTGTTAATAAATTTCACGATAGTAATTTGACGCCCAACTCGAGGCACGATATAGGTTAGACTTAAAAAAAGAAATTGTAATGGGATTTGCCAAAGGGAACACTTTTCTTTTTGTCCGTTTGACGCAAGCTAGTTAATGCCACGTTACCGTTCATTCTGGGGGAAGTAGTGTTAACGTAGTTTTGTTAGTCAATGGGGGCGGTTGAGCAAGGCTAGTTTTTGGACTTTCTTCTGTGTTCAATGTCTTTGCTCTATTGTCTTATCATATTTATCTATTGTTATCTTATCGTTATATGTATCGGGTAACGGGTCATTTATTTATCTTTGTTTTTATTATTTCCAATTTTTATTAGAACCTAGTAGGGTTGGGGTTGTCTCCAATGCAGAAAGGCATATTTTCTGATGCGACTGTTTGGTTTCATCTTTACTCTTAGATGGTTATTCTTATTTTTATTTGATCAGTCAGGTATAAGTTGCTGAGTTGAACAGGTAAGGCATACTTCTGATGCACTGTTTAGCTAGGGTACTTTTATTATTATTGAAAAATATTTTGCAGGATAGTCAGGAATAGGTTTTTGAGTGGAACAGAAAAGGCATACTTCTGATGCACTGTTTACCAAGGCCGATTTTGCCAGACATGCTTTTATTTATTATCAACATAACATCTTACAGGTCAGTCAGGTCATCATAGAGTTGGTGAAATTATATAAAATGGTTCAGACGCGAGGAGGCGCACAGGGAAGTGCGAAGAAAAATAAAAAAGTTAAAAATGCAAAGAATCAGGATCAGGTTGAGGAGGGAACCAAGGAGCAATCCATGGGGACTCTCAGCAACGCTGACCAAGGTCATGGTAGTGGTGGTGAACAGCTCACACCTACCAGAGATAGACAGATCAATGACAATGGGGGTGAGTTACTTGTAACTACTCCTCCCCATGAGAACCCGAATGTTGACGAAAATTTAAATGTAAACAATAACGAAGAACTGATTGTAAACAATGACAGTACTTTGCTGAATTCGAATCTGAGAGAAGTAGGTTTGTTAGTTTGTTTGTTAGTTTTGTTAGTCAATGGGGGCGGTTGAGCAAGGCTAGTATTTGGACTTTCTTTTGTGTTCAAAGTCTTAGCTCTATTGTCTGATCATCTTTATCTATTGTTATCTTATGTATATGTATCGGGTATCGGGTCATTTATTTATTTTTGTTTTTATTATTTCCAATTTTTATTAGAACCTGATAGGGTTGGAGTTGTCTCCTGCAGAAGAGCATATTTTCTGATGCGACTGTTTGGTTTCATCTTTACTCTTAGATGGTTATTCTTATTTTTATTTGTTCAGTTAGGTATAAGTTGCTGAGTTGAACAGATAAGGCATACTTCTGATGCACTGTTTAGCTAGGGTACTTTATTTATTATTAAAAAAATATTTTGCAGGATAGTCAGGAATAGGTTTTTGAGTGGAACAGAAAAGGCATACTTCTGATGCTCTGTTTACCAAGGCCGATTTTGCCAGACATGCTTTTATTTATTATCAACATAACATCTTACAGGTCAGTCAGGTATTTATCATAGAGTAGGTAGGTCCTACTCAATGTGTTGGTGAAATTATATAAAATGGTTCAGACGCGAGGAGGCGCACAGGGAAGTGCGAAGAAAAATAAAAAAAATAAAAATGCAAAGAATCAAGATCAGGTTGAGGAGGGAACCAAGGAGCAGTCCATGGGGACTCTCAGCAACGCTGACCAAGGTCATGGTAGTGGTGGTGAACAGCTCACACCTACCAGAGATAGACAGATCAATGACAATGGGGGTGAGGTACTTGTAACTACTCCTCCTCATGAGAACCCGAATGTTGACGAAAATTTAAATGTAAACAATAACGAAGAACTGATTGTAAACAATGACAGTACTTTGCTGAATTCGAATCTGAGAGGAGTAGGTAAGGTGGATGTTGAGTCACTGTTGAGAGTAGCTATTGAGGAAACAGGTAAGATTCTCAGTAGTAATCAAAGATCAAGCGAACGTTCAACCTCTCATAGGGCGGTAGGTGACTTTATCAAAACTTGTGAGAACAGGAAAATGGTGTTCTCAGGGGAGTCAGGCAGCAACCTCAGCAGTTTTATTAGACAATGTGAGGAACTGATTGAGATGTATAACCTATCGGACAGAGATGCGATCACTGCAGTAGGGAATCTACTAAGTGGTAGAGCGGCAAACTGGCTCACCGGGAAAAAAGCAAAATTCAAAGAATGGGAATCTTTAAAGGCTGGTTTAAAGGCATGGTACCTACCAGAGGACCATGATTTCAGGGTCAGGTGTCGGATCCAAACCAGGAAACAAAAGATAGGGGAGAGATTGTGTGACTTCATAGCAGATATTTTAGCAATGAATGTGGAGTTGGAAGAACCTATGGAGGAGGGTGAAGTACTGAAATGTCTTGTTTTGAATATGAATTTCAAATACAAAGGTCTGATCGGTGCTAGGAAGTTCCGAGACATTGAAGAATTGGAGGAAGCTGGTAAACATGCGAATGAGATCCTGGATGAGGAGCAGGCATACAACGCAAGGTCAAAAACATTTTTAGACATGAAAAGGACACCAAAAGTAAACGCGATCGAGGATATACCAGAGTCAGAGGAAGAAACTGAAAACGTCGAGGTGGAGGCCTTTGGAAAGGAAAATCGATTGAGAACAGGTGTCGCACCAAAGTGCCACAACTGCGATCAGGTTGGACACTACTGGAGAGATTGTAGAAAGGCAAAGACTGTTTTTTGCAAGAAATGTGGAAAGCAGGGTTTTGACGAAAACAATTGCCCATGTGGAGTGGCAAGCCAGATCACACCAGAAGTGATGGAGACCATTGCTAAAATGACAGCGAAGATAATTCTTGAAAATCAACGATCACAACAGGGAAACGAGAAGGCCTGATGGAAAAACCAGGGGATCCAGCAGGAATAGAAGAGCTCCCTGGAGAAGTTCTGAAAGAAGAGATCATTATTTCGACCATGTATCCAAAAAAGAAAGCTGACGAACGTTTGTATGTTTATGCTAGTATTAAGAATATGCCAGTTATGTCACTGTTGGATAGTGGGTGCAGCCATACTGTTGTTGACAGTTGTATGTTTGATATCTTGCAGACTATGGGACATGTGCTTAGGCCTATTACTATGTCAGGTAATGCTGCAAACAAAACCAAGGTAGAAATAACTGGGGTAGTAAAGTTGAAAATCGAAATTGGATCAAAGGAATGGGAAGGTGATGTTTATCTTGTCGAAAATCTAAGCCACAGTATGATTGTAGGAACTAATACTTTAAAGGCTTTGGGGTCCAAGCTAGATTTTAAGAACTGTTCACTAGAAATCGAAGACAAGTATGGTTCAGAAATTGTGAATTTGCACCGAGTTCCTGTGAAGAACATTCAACCGATCTTCGATTTGAATGCAATTGAGTTACCAGATGGAGAGATGGTAGGTTTGAAAGAAGAACTAGATCAGTGGGAAGAGGAAATGTTCGATCATGCGCATCCACATTGGTGGGATTCAGATCATATGTTGCAGATAGATGAGTTGGAGGTTAGTCATCCTAAAATTAATGAAGATCAGAAGAGAGAAATCAGTGAGCTGATAGACAGGTGGCAAAAGGAGTTTGAGACCAGTCCGGGGAAATGTAACAAAGCTGTAGCCAAGATCTATGTTGAGCCAGATACGCCTCCAGCTAAGGAAAGAGTCATTCCGTTGCCTGTTTTTGAGCAAAAATTAGCGCAAGAGGAAATTCAGAAGATGTTGGCAGAAGACATAATTGAGCATGCAGATGGGGAGTGGTGTAGTCCAGCTTTTACCGTCAAAAAACCTGGAGACTCAAATGCTCGGAGGTTTGTGGTGGACTTCACTAAATTAAACAAGGTTTGTAAAAATGTGGCAGGGCCCATACCAAAGACAGATGATGTGTTGTCTCTTCTGCACGGATGTTCATACATGTCTAAGCTAGATTTAGTTCATGGGTTCCATCAGATCCCTTTAGATAGTGAGTCACGTGACCTTACTGGATTTAACGTGTCAGGAGGGGGTTTTTATCGCTATAAAAGGTTACCTCAGGGACTAAAGATCTCAAGCTCAATTTTCCAGCAGACCATGGAAAAAATCTTGCGGCCGGTGTTGCTAAAGTGCGCGTTTGTTTACATTGATGACATCTGTATCTACAGCAAAACCTACGAACAGCACAAGGAAGACCTGAATGAGGTGTTAAGGTTGATTAGAGAAGCGGACATGAGGGTCAATTTTAAAAAGTCTGAGTTTTGTCTTGATTCTATTGTCTTCCTGGGATACCGAGTTGGTTCAGGTGAAATAAAAGTGACTGAGTCGAAAGTGGGAGGGATAATCAATTACAAACGGCCAAAGAAAGTGAAGGATGTGAGAAGGTTTTTGGGGCTTGTGGGTTGGTATAGGAAATTTATAAAAAATTTGTCCACTCATGCAGCTCCTCTAAACAAGCTTCTGCAGAAAGATGAACCATTCAATTGGGACGAACCTCAGGAAGGGTCTTTTCAGTATCTAAAAGATTGTCTTGTGAGTCCTGAGATTCTTGTTATACCTGACACACAAGGGAAATTTAGGATTGAAGTGGACGCCTCAGATGAAGGGGTGGGGGGTGTATGTTATCAAGATACAGGAGATAAGTCGAAAGCAAATGTAGTAGGGTTCTGTTCCAGAAGTCTCAGCAAACGAGAGAAAAATTTGACCACAACTGAAAAAGAGATTTTGGGTTGTTTGTATAGTTTGGAAGTCTGGGGGCACCTTGTGCTAGGCAGTCCTTATCCTACAACTATCGTGACAGACCATTCAGCAATACCATGGCTGTTTTCAATACCCAACCCAAAGGGGAGGATTTTTAGATACTGTGTGAAACTGAATCAGTACCCATTAAAGGTGGTTCATAAAGCCGGTAAGAACCATACAGTTCCTGATGCTCTTAGTCGTGCTGTAGGGGAAAATCCTGAGGAAAATGACTATTTGACGGAAGAAATTGATGAGGTAGATGTTGGTGAGATGAAAGTAGAGTTACATAATTTGGATATTCCGGATTTTTCCACATCTCGGGATCAGTGGTTGCTAGATCTGAAGGACAGTGTTGAAAAAGAGCCTAATAAGTATCCAAGTTTTAAAGTGGAAGGTCAGTACTTGTACAAAAGACTTCGTGACCCAGAAACTAAGGAGGATTGTTATCGAATTGTTGTCCCTACAGATCTAAGGACCATGCTGTGTCAAAAATTTCATGAGAGTTACTTTGGAGGGCACGGTGGGGTGAACAAGACTTACAAAGCGTTATCAAAAAGGTTCTATTTTCCTAAAATGTATCTTTTGGTCAAAAAGTTTGTAAGGTCCTGTAAAGAATGTCAACAGCATAAGGTACCTGGAGTTAAACCAGCTGGACAGATTACTGTGAAGGACAAAGAGCTGTTACCTTTTCAAATTGTGTCAATAGACATTGTGGGGCCGTTGGTAAGGTCAAAGAACCAGAACAAATTCTGTTTAACCATTTTAGATCATCACAGTAGGTATTTAATTGCGAAACCTATGCGAAGTGCTACTACTGAAAATGTGTTAAAGATACTAAAGAGTCAGCTAATCTTTGTGCATGGGGTACCTGAAATAATTTTATCCGATTCCGGGTCTCAATTTACAAGCCAAAATTTTGAACAGTTCTGTCAAGCATTTAACATAAAGCATACAACCATCCCAGTATACTATCCGAGGGGAAATTTAGTAGAAAGGGTACACAGGACAATCAAAGCACAGATTAGTATTTTCATTAAAGGGGAGCAGAAGGTGTGGGATGAGCATCTAGATCATGTTGTTTTCTGTTACAATACTGCGGTGCATGACGCTACTGGGTTCGCACCTGTAACGTTGGTATTTGGGAGGAGCCCAAGAACGACTTTTGATTTGCAAGAGGAAGCAAAAGCAGGGAATGTAGCACCTAGTAACCCGGATGGGTATGCTAATAGGTTAAAGAAAAAGCTAGAGAAATGTCAACTGATGGCCAAAGATAGTATGAAAAGAGCTAAGGAGAATAATGCAAAGAGGTACAACGTAACAAGAAGCGATCTTAGGTTTCAGGAGGGCCAGCTAGTTTGGAGAAAGTCCTTTCAATTGTCAGATAAAGCGGCTAGTTTTTCAAAGACATTAGCACCAAAATACCTTGGGCCAGCGAGAATTGTCAAAAAGTTATCAGAAAATCAGTTTATCTTGGAGGATGTTAAGGGAAAGTACATAGGGAAGTGGGCGGCAGAGAACCTAAAGCCCTATGTTGACTAAATAGGTAGGTTACGTTGTTAGTTGTTAACTGTTCATTCATTTTTTATTGTTTGTCTATTTTGTCGTTGGTGGTTATTGTTCATTTCAGTTAAACACACACTTCAGGAGAGGAGCGTGGGTTTAAGTTCATTTTTTTTTTCTTTTTCATTATTTTCTTTTGTTTTTGTTAACTATACCGAAGTTGTAACGTGTTCTTGGCCACTTATACTTACTCAAAATTCTTGTGTTCCGGGGTAAATAAATAAAGAAAAAACAAATGTATTATACTTTCTCCGTGCCGATTTATTTAATATTTTCTGATTAAATGCGGACGATGGAGTAGAAATATAATGAGGAGGAACCTACCTACTCTGACCGGCTGATCGATTTGACCCTGTAACCACGATCCTGTTATTAACTCTAAATTCCCTGTGGCAAAATCTTCAATCTTCCAAAATTCTTCATCTCGGCAGCTAAGTTCTAAATTATCCTTTTGATGGCTTTTCCCTGTTTTCCCCCTTAAGAAAACTGTGGTGGCGCCTGTACAAACTTTATTCTTTATTTAGGACACCTATATCACCTTTTTTCTTGAACTCATTTCATCCCTGAAATCATCACCATCATTAGGCTAGCTGTGGCATCCAAATTCAATTGTATCATTATCATCCCTAGGTATACAGTTTGTTAATAAATTTCACGATAACTCTACAGGTTGAATGTCGGATTAGTGACAAAAATTTATATTTATCTGGGGTAATTGATAATGTAATAGTGCGTACCAGGTGGTTCGGACACCAACATAAACTGTAGGCCCCCATCAAATTCTGTCTGGGACGCTTAATAATCATAAATGAACACATACCAAAGATGGCTAATACTTCTTGGGAGTGCTCCCCGATGGCTATACAACGCATACCAGGGACTACAGATAACTAAGTATAGTCAAGTTATTAGGAGCCTCGAGTTGTACGTTAAATAAGGCAAGAGAAAACAAGGTAGGTACTTGGCTGCAAGCTGTAATTTGTAAACAATTCACATACTTAAGATTTCAGCGAGGAAACAAGCAGAAACAACCTTTACATTAATAGCTCTAGGTACCAGCTAAGTAGGTACTAGGTCCTACTCTTTTTATAGTATTTGACTCGATTAGAAAAAAAGATGAAAGTGTTGAAAAGCGTGTAAACATTTAAAAAGGTTGCTTTGAAATGGGTAACATGCCAAAAGAGGACTCACGTGCGCAGCAGTATTCTCTCATCAATGAAGTCTAGAAATTCATTTTCAGCAGCTTTCAGTTTTTCCGTCTCTGACTCCGAGTAGATAATTCTAGAATCATCTTCACGTTCAGTGGGTTCACAAGAGAGTTGATATTCGGAACTTTCCTCAGTAGATGATGGGGACTCCTGAAATGACGACATAAGTATAAGCATAAAAAATAATACAGCAGCAGCTAGCAGCTGTTCTCAGCATACCACCTGCCTACAACTATGCGGCCTATGTTACATCATGAGCCATAGACGTATCCACGGGGGGGGGGGGGGGGTTTAGGGGGTTAAACCCCCCCATGAGCGGAAAATTAACATGGGAATGCCAACGTGAAGCAAAGAAATATAGGCGAAACCCCCCCCCCCCCCCACATGACCCTAAACCCCCCCCCCATGACCGCTTTCTGGATACGGGCCTGTCATGAGCAAAAAAAATTTAGACGGGGCGAGAAAGTTAAGTGCGACTATTGGCGGACCCTTTATTTTTATAAAGTACGTGAGCATAACACTACCGATGGACAGCAAGTGACTGAAGCAGGCTAAGACGCCGCACTGAAGACAGTGGTGAGAAGCAGAGAGTCTGGACTATGTCATGTCATTGTATAAACGGTTCCTCACCATGCAGTGGTATAGCATTTGTACGACCAAAAACAATAAGGATGAGAAGCTTCTTCGAAACAACAAAAGGCCAATTACTGTAGACATGAAATCGGGATAAGTTGAACAAGTTAACAAGGAAGGGGCCATTCTAGTTCTAGGATTAGTTGTCAACACGATGTTAACGCTGCTACCAACGTTATGTTGACAACTAATTGCACAACTAGAATAGCCCTTTCCTTACTAACTTGTTGGATGTATCCTGGTTTTGTACCTAGTTTAATTACGCGTTTTAAGGTTTGTTGTCACCGATGATACTGATGCATTTCTAATACTGACGATACTGATGCATTTCTACCACTCATAAGGTTAAAACTACAAGGGACGAGTCATTGTGCAGTGTGTAGTGTGCATTACTTACTTGACTTAAGTCCTATCAGCTTCCTTCGAGGAGCATAGGGCCTTTACAAGAATCTTCCATCTGGTTCTGTCGACTGCTACTGCCTTTGCCTCGCTCCAAGATTTCCCAATGGTTGCCAGCTCATTCTCCACCGTTCTCCGCCAGGTCTGCTTTGGCCTCCCCGGTTTTCGTCTCCCCTGAGGGTTCCAGTCCAGGGCTTGTCGTGGGATGTGGTTCGAGTCTCTCCTTAGGGTGTGACCGATCCAGCGCCATTTTCTTCTTCTTATTTGTATCTCGCATTTTTCTTGTTCCGTTCTGTCCCACAACTCCTCGTTTGAAACAACGTTCGGTCACCAAACACCAAGTATGGTCCTCAGGAATCTGTTAACTGTGGCTTGTATTCGCTGTTTGAGACTCTCTGTCGCCTTCCACGTCTCACACCCGTAGAAAAGCACCGATTTTACATTCGAGTTGAGTAGCCGTAGCTTGGTTTTCAGGATATTTCCCGCGATCTCCACACCTGCCGCAGCTGGGCAAACGCCGCCTTCGCTTTCCTAATTCGGCTGGCGACATCTTCGTCTGCTCCCCCAGACGCTGCTACCAACGTTACGTTGACAACTAATTGCACAACTAGAATAGCCCTTTCCTTACTAACTTGTTGGATGAATCCTGGTTTTGTACCTAGTTTAATTACGCGTTTTAAGGTTTGTTGTCACCGATGATACTGACGCATTTCTAATACTGACGATACTGATGCATTTCTACCACTCATAAGGTTAAAACTGCAAGGGACGAGTCATTGTGCAGTGTGCATTGCCGCTGTCAAACTATTTAACCTTCTTCCTAAGTCTACTTCTTGCCCTGAACAAAACATAATTTCAGACACCATGTGTCGTTACTCTCACCCAAGAGAGAGGTGGACTACCTATAGTTCTACAGTGGCAGGGCTCTGAGCCTTCAAGTAAGGAGACCCGCGATCTAGCCTTGAGATGGTGAGATTTCCTTGGTCAGTCTTGCCCAGCCCTGGGTCTCTAGCCCTGACCTTCACCGGCAGGTGGGCTGGGTAGGCTCGGAGCCTAGGCAAGATCCACCAGGGTCTTCCTGGGTCTTCGTGCTTCGCAACTTAGTGCCATGCCACTGCACTTATTTGACCCATTTCCAGAAATAGGCAGTTAAAGTAAGGCTAGGAGGACCCACCCCTCAGTCGGGTACATCCCTCGTCATTAACAATGAGCAGGACTTGTTGGTTGATGGCCTTCCTCCACAGTGCTGTGTACTCCTGCGGGGTCTTCTTATGTGCCCATCCTCTGGTTTACCCTTGGTTAACTGCGTGTTAACTAGCCTGTCGCCATGATACCCTGGAGGTTTGGCCAGGGGTCGAACGGACACACCTTAAGGGTGCTACCCACTTAAAGCAACCTGAAAACACATAGGGAGGTTAAAACAGATATTCAAACTTAATACGCCTTCGATACAATGCTGTTTGTTGACGTTTTTTAATGTCAATTTTATAAGGAAACTGCTGGAGATTTATTTCTTCTTTTCAACTCTATTTAACGTCAGAAACTAGTTTGATGTGTTGTGATTTTATATTAATTTAAAATTAATCAAAAATCGATCGAAAACTCACATAACTTAGGATAGCTTTCACAAGTTCTTAAAGTCCACTTTAGGTTCCGTAATAGTTGTCTATAGTTGTATCTTTCCGAAAATAAAAGCTCACTTTTATGGAGACATTGTAATAGTGCACTTTGGAGAGTTGTGAAATCCACACTCAGTCAATTAGTTTCTGATGTTAGAAGGACAGAATGTGGGAGGGAACAAAGACATTCGCCACCTACTGTGTTAGAGTCCCAAAACTAGCGCGGCCGACTAATGAAACCAGCTCATCCGCACTCCCATTGGCTGATTACAGCTTATCTTGACTGTCATTGGTCGGCCGGATTCCAGTCACGGACCTTGGTTCAGGTAGGGCCTAGGTGCTCTCGACCTGAAAGATTACATAACGAGTTAAGGCGGGCCATTCAAAACTGTGATTGGTCGGAGCAGGGACTACATTACGCCCTCTCGACCTGAATAGTTATGTTAATACTGGCCACATAAGAGGTGTCCTAGACGGCCATTCTGGTGAGTTGGCATTCCTGGACGTATCGTTAGTTAGTTAGCAGAGGGTTGGGGGGACAAGCCCAGCAACTAGACCGTTTTCAAGAACTATCCATTGTGCTCAGCTGGCAGCACTACCAAATACCAGCTCCACAGCCATCGAGTAAACGATGGGGACCTACAGTTTTAGGTGGGTTCCGAGCCACCACAGCCTCGATATCCATTTCACTTGACATGCTGAACATATCAGAGGTGAATGCCGAGCAGAAAAACTTTTTGGTAGGATCGGGATCGAACCGGTGTGACCCGGCTCTCTCTGCTCCTCAAAAGTCGACCATTTAGTTCACTCGACTATCGAGGCCGTTTGGACGTATGGTTAGTTGAGAGATATGGCAGTCTTTGTTCCCGCCGTCCTTGAGTTGCCACTCGTATGTGGCCAGCTTAAGTCTCTGTCTCAGCTTCTGTTTTTCTGAGATCAAGGGTTCAGCCAAAGTGGGGCTGAATTTTTTGCTCAAACGTGGGGCAATTACTGTAGGCTTAGGTAGCGATAGAAGAATTTACAACAAGGTAATATGTGCTCCTGTTTTATGATTTTCCAACGTGGGGCAACTATTGTTATAATATAATACGTTGGGATAGTATGGATAGATAGAAGATTTATGAAATAAAGGAAATAGGAAAGAACAACGAAGTGTTTAATTAAGAGGAAATAAGAGAAAAATGGGAAATTTTTTCGGACTTTTACCGAGATAGCACTCCCGAAAAGCTAATAGCGATATTCTTAAGCCCTCGCTACAGAGCGTATAACTGCTCTGATTTCTTTTTCTTCCAACGTGGGGCAGTCAAGAACTTTATCATAATACGCTGGAATAGTATGTAGATAGATATAAGAATTCTGAAATGAAGGAAATAGGAAAGAATAACGAAGAATTTAATTACGAGAAATAAGAGAAAATGGGAAAATTTTTTCGGACTTTTACCGAGATAGCACTCCCGAAAAGCTAATAGCAATAGTCTTAAGCCCTCGCTACAGAGCGTAATAACTGCTCTGCTTTCTTTTTCTTCCAACGTGGGGCAACTTTATCATAATACGTTGGAATAGTGTGTATAGATAGAAGATTTATGACGTGGGGTGGTCAAGAACTGCAACTTGGATTGCATAAACAACTTTTTCAGACAATATTAAGTAAGTTAGTGCCTGACGTATCATAATACAAATGGATTCATTCAATAAACGGCTTTAGATTCGACACACTCCAGCGTCCAAGATCCTTCCCGTTAACTGCTTGCAGTTGCACTTGACTATCAGAGTAAGTATGCGTGACGGCACACGGCCCTAGCCATTTTGGCTCGAAAGAACTAGTTGTTCTGTTGACTCCTGAGGACAAAATGAAAGCCTTGCGCCAGACTAAGTCACCTACTTGTAATATCCATGCTCTATGTCGCAGGTTGTAAGCCTTAGCTTGCTTGGTGCTAGCTAGCTTAGCGCACTCTTTCACCTTCTCGCAGACTTTAACTAATTCTTCTGACAGATCACTATAGAATTTATTAGGGTCGAAAGGAGTGGCATTCCCTCCTGTAAGTGGGTTAGATAGGTCAAAGGGAGATCGTGGCAATCGGCCGGTGGCCAGCTGATAAGGTGAAAACGAGGTAACCTCATGCTTGGCGGTGTTGATCGCCCAAACGGCATGAGTTAGATAGTCGCACCAAGTGCGTTGATTTTTGCTGGTAAAGATTGCCAAGATCTTCTTTAGGGTCTGTATTGATCTCTCAGCGGGATCACACTTTGCGTCATACTTTGGAATGAAATGTTGCTTGATATTATAATCAGTACAAAATTGTTTGAGCTCTTTACTAATATATTGTGAGCCATTGTCGCTAACTAAAATTACGGGTGTAGACCACTGTAGACAGACATGGTCTCTAAGAGCCTGTACAATAGTTTTGGTGGTAGCAGCACGGAGTGCTTTGGCTACTACAATTTTTGTTGCGTAATCAACGAAGATAACTACATAACGGTTCTGTTTAAGTGATAAGGGTAGTGGTCCTAGTATGTCAGAAGCAACACACTCGAAGGGTTTTAAATTGGGATTCTTTGCCTTCATGAGCCCTGCCGGTGCAAGATGGCCCGGCTAGCTCAGTCGGTAGAGCATGAGACTCTTAATCTCAGGGTCGTGGGTTCGAGCCCCACGTTGGGCGCCAATTATAACGACCCGCGCTTTTTTCTGCTTCGGCTAGCTCGGTAGAAGAATAAAGGTCGCAGTTCTTAGTTATGAGCATTCCTTCCGACCTATACAGAGGGATGACACGCCAAGAGATTGTTGGCGGTCAGGGCCTACCTTCAAAGAAAAATACATGAGTTTACTTTAGAGGACCCTTGTTGTGTTGTAATCAAATAACTTTTATCACTGTGAAAAATAATCGTCAAATGTGAAAAAATAACCATCAACTGTGAAAAAATAACATCATTTATGGTTTGGCAGAAAACTGACCAAAACCTATCTATAGTACTGAAGCCGTACAACGCATTATGAAAAGAAAAGAAATTGCACATGAGCAAATACCTGTTTTTTGACGAATTTAAGTAAGTGGTACCACTGAAAAATATTAAAAGAACAAGGAAATTAGCAGCCTACATAGGTATACGTGTCTCCTAGATACATGAGACAAGATGGTATATTATAGTCCAGATAAATTTTTTACAAGTTACGTTACGTTAAAATTAAAAGAATATGAAATTGGACGCCACCAAGTTAATAGTAACTTGGAACTATGAGTAATAAGTAATAAGTTGATGATATAGAAGGTAGAAAGGTTGAAAGTACTATCGTGAAATTTATTAACAAACTGTATACCTAGGGATGATAATGATACAATTGAATTTGGATGCCACAGCTAGCCTAATGATGGTGATGATTTCAGGGATGAAATGAGTTCAAGAAAAAAGGTGATATAGGTGTCCTAAATAAAGAATAAAGTTTGTACAGGCGCCACCACAGTTTTCTTAAGGGGGAAAACAGGGAAAAGCCATCAAAAGGATAATTTAGAACTTAGCTGCCGAGATGAAGAATTTTGGAAGATTGAAGATTTTGCCACAGGGAATTTAGAGTTAATAACAGGATCGTGGTTACAGGGTCAAATCGATCAGCCGGTCAGAGTAGGTAGGTTCCTCCTCATTATATTTCTACTCCATCGTCCGCATTTAATCTATTGAATAAATATAAAAACCCATACGCGTTACACAATAATTTAGATCATGACAATAAATATCCAAATTTAGCAACAGAACTTACCAGAAAATATTAAATAAATCGGCACGGACAAAGTATAATACATTTGTTTTATCTTTATTTATTTACCCCGGAACACAAGAATTTTGAGTAAGTATAAGTGGCCAAGTACACGTTACAACTTCGGTATAGTTAACAAAAACAAAAGAAAATAATGAAAAAGAAAAAAAAATGAACTTAAACCCACGCTCCTCTCCTGAAGTGTGTGTTTAACTGAAATGAACAATAACCACCAACAACAAAATAGACAAACAATAAAAAAAATGAATGAACAGTTAACAACTAACAACGTAACTTACCTATTTAGTCAACATAGGGCTTTAGGTTCTCTGCCGCCCACTTCCCTATGTACTTTCCCTTAACATCCTCCAAGATAAACTGATTTTCTGATAACTTTTTGACAATTCTCGCTGGCCCAAGGTATTTTGGTGCTAATGTCTTTGAAAAACTAGCCGCTTTATCTGACAATTGAAAGGACTTTCTCCAAACTAGCTGGCCCTCTTGAAACCTAATATCGCTTCTTGTTACGTTGTACCTCTTTGCATTATTCTCCTTAGCTCTTGTCATACTATCTTTGGCCATCAGTTGACATTTCTCTAGCTTTTTCTTTAACCTATTAGCATACCCATCCGGGTTACTAGGTGCTACATTCCCTGCTTTTGCTTCCTCTTGCAAATCAAAAGTCGTTCTTGGGCTCCTCCCAAATACCAACGTTACAGGTGCGAACCCAGTAGCGTCATGCACCGCAGTATTGTAACAGAAAACAACATGATCTAGATGCTCATCCCACACCTTCTGCTCCCCTTTAATGAAAATACTAATCTGTGCTTTGATTGTCCTGTGTACCCTTTCTACTAAATTTCCCCTCGGATAGTATACTGGGATGGTTGTATGCTTTATGTTAAATGCTTGACAGAACTGTTCAAAATTTTGGCTTGTAAATTGAGACCCGGAATCAGATAAAATTATTTCAGGTACCCCATGCACAAAGATTAGCTGACTCTTTAGTATCTTTAACACATTTTCAGTAGTAGCACTTCGCATAGGTTTCGCAATTAAATACCTACTGTGATGATCTAAAATGGTTAAACAGAATTTGTTCTGGTTCTTTGACCTTACCAACGGCCCCACAATGTCTATTGACACAATTTGAAAAGGTAACAGCTCTTTGTCCTTCACAGTAATCTGTCCAGCTGGTTTAACTCCAGGTACCTTATGCTGTTGACATTCTTTACAGGACCTTACAAACTTTTTGACCAAAAGATACATTTTAGGAAAATAGAACCTTTTTGATAACGCTTTGTAAGTCTTGTTCACCCCACCGTGCCCTCCAAAGTAACTCTCATGAAATTTTTGACACAGCATGGTCCTTAGATCTGTAGGTACAACAATTCGATAACAATCCTCCTTAGTTTCTGGGTCACGAAGTCTTTTGTACAAGTACTGACCTTCCACTTTAAAACTTGGATACTTATTAGGCTCTTTTTCAACACTGTCCTTCAGATCTAGCAACCACTGATCCCGAGATGTGGAAAAATCCGGAACATCCAAATTATGTAACTCTACTTTCATCTCACCAACATCTACCTCATCAATTTCTTCCGTCAAATAGTAATTTTCCTCAGGATTTTCCCCTACAGCACGACTAAGAGCATCAGGAACTGTATGGTTCTTACCGGCTTTATGAACCACCTTTAATGGGTACTGATTCAGTTTCACACAGTATCTAAAAATCCTCCCCTTTGGGTTGGGTATTGAAAACAGCCATGGTATTGCTGAATGGTCTGTCACGATAGTTGTAGGATAAGGACTGCCTAGCACAAGGTGCCCCCAGACTTCCAAACTATACAAACAACCCAAAATCTCTTTTTCAGTTGTGGTCAAATTTTTCTCTCGTTTGCTGAGACTTCTGGAACAGAACCCTACTACATTTGCTTTCGACTTATCTCCTGTATCTTGATAACATACACCCCCCACCCCTTCATCTGAGGCGTCCACTTCAATCCTAAATTTCCCTTGTGTGTCAGGTATAACAAGAATCTCAGGACTCACAAGACAATCTTTTAGATACTGAAAAGACCCTTCCTGAGGTTCGTCCCAATTGAATGGTTCATCTTTCTGCAGAAGCTTGTTTAGAGGAGCTGCATGAGTGGACAAATTTTTTATAAATTTCCTATACCAACCCACAAGCCCCAAAAACCTTCTCACATCCTTCACTTTCTTTGGCCGTTTGTAATTGATTATCCCTCCCACTTTCGACTCAGTCACTTTTATTTCACCTGAACCAACTCGGTATCCCAGGAAGACAATAGAATCAAGACAAAACTCAGACTTTTTAAAATTGACCCTCATGTCCGCTTCTCTAATCAACCTTAACACCTCATTCAGGTCTTCCTTGTGCTGTTCGTAGGTTTTGCTGTAGATACAGATGTCATCAATGTAAACAAACGCGCACTTTAGCAACACCGGCCGCAAGATCTTTTCCATGGTCTGTTGGAAAATTGAGCTTGAGATCTTTAGTCCCTGAGGTAACCTTTTATAGCGATAAAAACCCCCTCCTGACACGTTAAATCCAGTAAGGTCACGTGACTCACTATCTAAAGGGATCTGATGGAACCCATGAACTAAATCTAGCTTAGACATGTATGAACATCCGTGCAGAAGAGACAACACATCATCTGTCTTTGGTATGGGCCCTGCCACATTTTTACAAACCTTGTTTAATTTAGTGAAGTCCACCACAAACCTCCGAGCATTTGAGTCTCCAGGTTTTTTGACGGTAAAAGCTGGACTACACCACTCCCCATCTGCATGCTCAATTATGTCTTCTGCCAACATCTTCTGAATTTCCTCTTGCGCTAATTTTTGCTCAAAAACAGGCAACGGAATGACTCTTTCCTTAGCTGGAGGCGTATCTGGCTCAACATAGATCTTGGCTACAGCTTTGTTACATTTCCCCGGACTGGTCTCAAACTCCTTTTGCCACCTGTCTATCAGCTCACTGATTTCTCTCTTCTGATCTTCATTAATTTTAGGATGACTAACCTCCAACTCATCTATCTGCAACATATGATCTGAATCCCACCAATGTGGATGCGCATGATCGAACATTTCCTCTTCCCACTGATCTAGTTCTTCTTTCAATCCTACCATCTCTCCATCTGGTAACTCAATTGCATTCAAATCGAAGATCGGTTGAATGTTCTTCACAGGAACTCGGTGCAAATTCACAATTTCTGAACCATACTCGTCTTCGATTTCTAGTGAACAGTTCTTAAAATCTAGCTTGGACCCCAAAGCCTTTAAAGTATTAGTTCCTACAATCATACTGTGGCTTAGATTTTTGACAAGATAAACATCACCTTCCCATTCCTTTGATCCAATTTCGATTTTCAACTTTACTACCCCAGTTATTTCTACCTTGGTTTTGTTTGCAGCATTACCTGACATAGTAATAGGCCTAAGCACATGTCCCATAGTCTGCAAGATATCAAACATACAACTGTCAACAACAGTATGGCTGCACCCACTATCCAACAGTGACATAACTGGCATACTCTTAATACTAGCATATACATACAATCGTTCGTCAGCTTTCTTTTTTGGATACATGGTTGAAATAACGATCTCTTCTTTCAGAACTTCTCCAGGGAGCTCTTCTATTCCTGCTGGATCCCCTGGTTTTTCCATCAGGCCTTCTCGTTTCCCTGTTGTGATCGTTGATTTTCAAGAATTATCTTCGCTGTCATTTTAGCAATGGTCTCCATCACTTCTGGTGTGATCTGGCTTGCCACTCCACATGGGCAATTGTTTTCGTCAAAACCCTGCTTTCCACATTTCTTGCAAAAAACAGTCTTTGCCTTTCTACAATCTCTCCAGTAGTGTCCAACCTGATCGCAGTTGTGGCACTTTGGTGCGACACCTGTTCTCAATCGATTTTCCTTTCCAAAGGCCTCCACCTCGACGTTTTCAGTTTCTTCCTCTGACTCTGGTATATCCTCGATCGCGTTTACCTTTGGTGTCCTTTTCATGTCTAAAAATGTTTTTGACCTTGCGTTGTATGCCTGCTCCTCATCCAGGATCTCATTCGCATGTTTACCAGCTTCCTCCAATTCTTCAATGTCTCGGAACTTCCTAGCACCGATCAGACCTTTGTATTTGAAATTCATATTCAAAACAAGACATTTCAGTACTTCACCCTCCTCCATAGGTTCTTCCAACTCCACATTCATTGCTAAAATATCTGCTATGAAGTCACACAATCTCTCCCCTATCTTTTGTTTCCTGGTTTGGATCCGACACCTGACCCTGAAATCATGGTCCTCTGGTAGGTACCATGCCTTTAAACCAGCCTTTAAAGATTCCCATTCTTTGAATTTTGCTTTTTTCCCGGTGAGCCAGTTTGCCGCTCTACCACTTAGTAGATTCCCTACTGCAGTGATCGCATCTCTGTCCGATAGGTTATATATCTCAATCAGTTCCTCACATTGTCTAATAAAACTGCTGAGGTTGCTGCCTGACTCCCCTGAGAACACCATTTTCCTGTTCTCACAAGTTTTGATAAAGTCACCTACCGCCCTATGAGAGGTTGAACGTTCGCTTGATCTTTGATTACTACTGAGAATCTTACCTGTTTCCTCAATAGCTACTCTCAACAGTGACTCAACATCCACCTTACCTACTCCTCTCAGATTCGAATTCAGCAAAGTACTGTCATTGTTTACAATCAGTTCTTCGTTATTGTTTACATTTAAATTTTCGTCAACATTCGGGTTCTCATGAGGAGGAGTAGTTACAAGTACCTCACCCCCATTGTCATTGATCTGTCTATCTCTGGTAGGTGTGAGCTGTTCACCACCACTACCATGACCTTGGTCAGCGTTGCTGAGAGTCCCCATGGACTGCTCCTTGGTTCCCTCCTCAACCTGATCTTGATTCTTTGCATTTTTATTTTTTTTATTTTTCTTCGCACTTCCCTGTGCGCCTCCTCGCGTCTGAACCATTTTATATAATTTCACCAACACATTGAGTAGGACCTACCTACTCTATGATAAATACCTGACTGACCTGTAAGATGTTATGTTGATAATAAATAAAAGCATGTCTGGCAAAATCGGCCTTGGTAAACAGTGCATCAGAAGTATGCCTTTTCTGTTCCACTCAAAAACCTATTCCTGACTATCCTGCAAAATATTTTTTTAATAATAAATAAAGTACCCTAGCTAAACAGTGCATCAGAAGTATGCCTTATCTGTTCAACTCAGCAACTTATACCTAACTGAACAAATAAAAATAAGAATAACCATCTAAGAGTAAAGATGAAACCAAACAGTCGCATCAGAAAATATGCTCTTCTGCAGGAGACAACTCCAACCCTATCAGGTTCTAATAAAAATTGGAAATAATAAAAACAAAAATAAATAAATGACCCGATACCCGATACATATACATAAGATAACAATAGATAAAGATGATCAGACAATAGAGCTAAGACTTTGAACACAAAAGAAAGTCCAAATACTAGCCTTGCTCAACCGCCCCCATTGACTAACAAAACTACGTTAACACTACTTCCCCCAGAATGAACGGTAACGTGGCATTAACTAGCTTGCGTCAAATGGACAAAAAGAAAAGTGTTCCCTTTGGCAAACTCCATTACAATTTCTTTTTTTAAGTCTAACCTATATCGTGCCTCGAGTTGGGCGTCAAATTACTATCGTGAAATTTATTAACAAACTGTATACCTAGGGATGATAATGATACAATTGAATTTGGATGCCACAGCTAGCCTAATGATGGTGATGATTTCAGGGATGAAATGAGTTCAAGAAAAAAGGTGATATAGGTGTCCTAAATAAAGAATAAAGTTTGTACAGGCGCCACCACAGTTTTCTTAAGGGGGAAAACAGGGAAAAGCCATCAAAAGGATAATTTAGAACTTAGCTGCCGAGATGAAGAATTTTGGAAGATTGAAGATTTTGCCACAGGGAATTTAGAGTTAATAACAGGATCGTGGTTACAGGGTCAAATCGATCAGCCGGTCAGAGTAGGTAGGTTCCTCCTCATTATATTTCTACTCCATCGTCCGCATTTAATCTATTGAATAAATATAAAAACCCATACGCGTTACACAATAATTTAGATCATGACAATAAATATCCAAATTTAGCAACAGAACTTACCAGAAAATATTAAATAAATCGGCACGGACAAAGTATAATACATTTGTTTTATCTTTATTTATTTACCCCGGAACACAAGAATTTTGAGTAAGTATAAGTGGCCAAGTACACGTTACAGTACATACTTAGACGATGGATGCTGTGACATGATGGGCGATGCTGTGGCTTGTCGGTCGGTAGGTACATTTTTCAGCAGTGATTTCTTGCGATTTTCTTATGGAATTTGGACATAATTGACGTGGGCAGGCATTTAGGGGATGGTGCTGGCTAGGCGTGGCATGGGGTAGAAGTTAGGAGGGACACCCCCTCCTTGCTTCTCTACTCGTTCATGGAACTTGGACGGTCCATTTCTTTATAAAAAAATTACCAGCCAGACTCCCCAGCTTTAGCAAAAAGCAAGGATGTTCTTATGATTGAATTTGCCCATATAACCTGAAGTGGTTATCAAAGTATCAAAGTTATGTAATTTTTGCAAAATGCTAGGAAATTTGGGTGTTAAAGTAATGGAATGTTAAGTTCTATTTAATTAATAAGTTTGAGCGTTACATGTTAAATATTAAAGGAATAGTAAAGGTTTTTCGAAGTCTCCATGTCAAATGGTCGCTCAGAAAGTTCGCAATTTTTGCACTAAAATTATAGGATTTTTTTAATAAAATGTATAAGCTCACCTGGGAGTAATTGCAGAATCGCGTAATTAGATGAATTAGATGTTTTTTAACATTTTTTAAGAGGATAACTGCCTCTAAACAAAAGTAGGTGAAGGCCTCCTGCTGGTTTCGAAGCAAGTGAAGGTCACCAAGAGCCCTTGACACATATATCTGCGGTGTTATACAAGATTACCCGAGAATTATATTTTTATATGTTTAGCTTATGACACTAATTTATTCCCATTTTATAAATGCACCACTGCCTCTGCCTGTCTGCTTCCACGCACTAAGTAAACAATCGTGTGTTTACATTTACCATTCTCTGTATTTTAGAGATTTTTTTTAACCGATTTGGCAATTTTTGGTGAGTGTCCAAACCTTACATAGACTTAAGATGATCTGCCAGCGACCTGGCAGATATCAGGCACAAAGAAACGCGCTGGCGCGTTACAAATCTCCCCTACGACAATGGCTATTGAACCATAAGATATGTTACTGATTGCGCTGCTAAAGTGAAGTTTAAGCTATTATAACGTGTTATCAAAATTTCGGTAGACCTTATAGTTTGGGGTAGAAAGGGAATATCCAAGGCGCGAGCAAGAAAAGAGACGTCTGACTTTAATCTCCCCTACGACAATGGCTATTGGACCATAAGATATGTAACTGATTGCACTGCTAAAGTAAAGTTTAGGCTATTATAACGTGTTATCAAAATTTCGGTAGACCTTATAGTTTGGGGTAGAAAGGGAATATGCAAGGCGCGAGCAAGAAAAGAGACGTCTGACTTTAATCTCCCCTACGACAATGGCTATTGGACCATAAGATATGTAACTGATTGCACTGCCAAAGTAAAGTTTAGGCTGTTATAACGTGTTATCAAAATTTCGGTAGACCTTATAGTTTGGGGTAGAAAGGGAATATCCAAGGCGCGAGCAAGAAAAGAGACGTCTGACTTTAATCTCCCCTACAACAATGGCTATTGGACCATAAGATATGTAACTGATTGCACTGCTAAAGTGAAGTTTAAGCTATTATAACGTGTTATCAAAATTTCGGTAGACCGTATATTTTGGGGTAGAAAGGGAATATCCAAGGCGCGAGCAAGAAAAGAGACGTCTGACTTTAATCTCCCCTACGACAATGGCTATTGGACCATAAGATATGTAACTGATTGCACTGCTAAAGTGAAGTTTAGGCTATTATAACGTGTTATCAAAATTTCGGTAGACCTTATAGTTTGGGGTAGAAAGGGAATATCCAAGGCTCGAGCAAGAAAAGAGACGTCTGACTTTAATCTCCCCTACGACAATGGCTATTGGACCATAAGATATGTAACTGATTGCACTGCTAAAGTGAAGTTTAGGCTATTATAACGTGTTATCAAAATTTCGGTAAACCTTATAGTTTGGGGTAGAAAGGGAATATCCAAGGCGCGAGCAAGAAAAGAGACGTCTGACTTTAATCTCCCCTACAACAATGGCTATTGGACCATAAGATATGTAACTGATTGCACTGCTAAAGTAAAGTTTAGGCTATTATAACGTGTTATCAAAATTTCGGTAGACCATATAGTTTGGGGTAGAAAGGGAATATCCAAGGCGCGAGCAAGAAAAGAGACGTCTGACTTTAATCTCCCCTACAACAATAGCAATTGGACCATAAGATATGTAACTGATTGCACTGCTAAAGTAAAGTTTAGGCTATCATTACATGTTATCAAAATTTCGGTAGACCTTATAGTTTGGGGTAGAAAGGGAATATCCAAGGCGCGAGCAAGAAAAAAGACGTCTGAATTTAATCTCCCCTACGACAATGGCTATTGGACCATAAGATATGTAACTGATTGCATTGCTAAAGTGAAGTTTAGGCTATTATAACGTGTTATCAAAATTTCGGTAGACCTTATAGTTTGGGGTAGAATGGGAATATCCAAGGCGCGAGCAAGAAAAGAGACGTCTGACTTTAATCTCCCCTACGACAATGGCTATTGGACCATAAGATATGTAACTGATTGCACTGCTAAAGTAAAGTTTAGGCTATTATAACGTGTTATCAAAATTTCGGTAGACCTTATAGTTTGGGGTAGAAAGGGAATATCCAAGGCGCGAGAAAGAAAAGAGACGTCTGACTTTAATTTCCCCTACGACAATGGCTATTGAACCATAAGATATGTAACTGATTGCACTGCTAAAGTAAAGTTTAGGCTATTATAACGTGTTATCAAAATTTCGGTAGACGTTATAGTTTGGGGTAGAAAGGGAATATCCAAGGCGCGAGCAAGAAAAGAGACGTCTGACTTTAATCTCCCCTACAACAATGGCTATTGGACCATAAGATATGTAACTGATTGCACTGCTAAAGTGAAGTTTAAGCTATTATAACGTGTTATCAAAATTTCGGTAGACCTTATATTTTGGGGTAGAAAGGGAATATCCAAGGCGCGAGCAAGAAAAGAGACGTCTGACTTTAATCTCCCCTACGACAATGGCTATTGGACCATAAGATATGTAACTGATTGTACTGCTAAAGTGAAGTTTAGGCTATTATAACGTGTTATCAAAATTTCGGTAGACCTTATAGTTTGGGGTAGAAAGGGAATATCCAAGGCGCGAGCAAGAAAAGAGACGTCTGACTTTAATCTCCCCTACGACAATGGCTATTGGACCATAAGATATGTAACTGATTGCACTGCTAAAGTGAAGTTTAGGCTATTATAACGTGATATCAAAATTTCGGTAAACCTTATAGTTTGGGGTAGAAAGGGAATATCCAAGGCGCGAGCAAGAAAAGAGACGTCTGACTTTAATCTCCCCTACAACAATGGCTATTGGACCATAAGATATGTAACTGATTGCACTGCTAAAGTGAAGTTTAAGCTATTATAACGTGTTATCGACATTTCGGTAGACCTTATAGTTTGGGGTAGAAAGGGAATATCCAAGGCGCGAGCAAGAAAAGAGACGTCTGACTTTAATCTCCCCTACAACAATGGCTATTGGACCATAAGATATGTAACTGATTGCACTGCTAAAGTGAAGTTTAAGCTATTACAACGTGTTATCGAAATTTCGGTAGACCTTATATATTGGGGTAGAAAGGGAATATCCAAGGCGCGAGCAAGAAAAGAGACGTCTGACTTTAATCTCCCCTACAACATGGCTATTGGACCATAAGATATGTAACTGATTGCACTGCTAAAGTGAAGTTTAAGCTATTATAACGTGTTATCGAAATTCCGGTAAACCTTATAGTTTGGGGTAGAAAGGGAATATCCAAGGCGCGAGCAAGAAAAGAGACGTCTGACTTTAATCTCCCCTACGACAATGGCTATTGGACCATAAGATATGTAACTGATTGCACTGCTAAAGTAAAGTTTAGGCTATTATAACGTGTTATCAAAATTTCGGTAGACCTTATAGTTTGGGGTAGAAAGGGAATATGCAAGGCGCGAGCAAGAAAAGAGACGTCTGACTTTAATCTCCCCTACGACAATGGCTATTGGACCATAACATATGTAACTGATTAAGATAAGATAAGATAAGATAAATATAATTGTTCAAATGCAACATTTGTAACAACGCGTCAGTCAATTACACACAAAACAAAACAAACCAATAAGTAATAAGGTAAAAATCAGCACAAACAGTCAATCACACATACCTATTGCTTAACTGAGGAGTACATTCACATCATACGATCATACGGACAGAATTCAATAAGATATTTTTTAAGGTTGCACTGTCCCCATTTGAATTAACATTGCGACTTTCGAAACGTCTGTCGTGGTTTCTACTGAACGTTTCTTCTTGAAATTTCACACGAAGGTAGATTGAATAAATATCTAGAACTATATTGCAGCCGATTTTTGAATTTCCTTTTGGTTTTCTAACAAAAATTTTTTTTCCAAAAAGAAGAGCTGCAAAACACTGTTCACAAAAAAACGCCGTGCCTCAATACGACTAAACTGAAGACATTGAGATTATCGGAATTGTAAACAAGAAGGTTGCAGGTAGAACTATATCGAAGCCTTTTTTTCAATTTCCCTGTGGAACAAAAAATATGGCTGTTTGAAAACATGCAAAAATCGCAAAACAGCCATAAAAAGCCAGTGCACGGCTTGATGCGATTAGTACCCGACCAGCTGCCCTAGGAGACGCACACATTGCGTTCACCGTACTCCACAATTACCGCACTTCGCACACTCCTTCTTATTGAAGACTTCACCTACGTTGTTTATTTCCAATGAAAGATAACAAGATGCCATTGTTGTTTTTACTTCCAATTTCTTAGAAAGAGACTATTTTTTTTTTGCATTTTGATTTTAGATTTTTCTTTGAAATCTACCTATTGTTAGGTAGTCGTACCTACCAGTAGTCTCACTTTTGAAAACTTTCTTCGCAGGTCTTCGTTTCATGATCCCTGCTGTATTCCAAAACCACCATCAGCTCAAAAGTTTACCTAATTGTACCTATATATATGATATATTTCACTTTCTTGAGAACAAGCTGTGAACAGTAAATACTACCTACCACTTTTCTTGTAACGTTTTTTGATCCCACCCTTCATGATTGAATAAGGGTGAAAAAACAGGGGTTGGCGAAAAAAATTCATAACTTGTGCCCTAGGGGTGGTATCGAGTTCTTTTTTTATATAGATTTGCCTCAGTATTACCTACAACTTTTGTCTGAAAAGTTTTTCGTCCGACGCACCGTTTAGGCAGGGGAGGGGGCATAGCCGTAGCCGGGGGGGGGGGGGGGGGGCTTAGCCCCCCAGATACCGTTTAGCTGGCCCCAGGATTTTTCTGGCCTACACATAACGTCACATAAAGCCATGCATGAGGAGAATTCCCGGGAGAGGGGTAGGGGGGGGGGGGGGGATCCTGCTACGCCCATGGATGGGGGGTTGAATTTTCAAAACGTCATGATCGTCCCATATGATCCTGGAGGTTCCCCGAGTCAAAAAAAAAGGTTTTTAAAAGATGTCCGTCAGACGTACGTACATACGCCACTCTGTCGCGCGCCAGTACGTCACACCATTCATCCGATTTTTCTCAAATTCGGTATTTAGGTACCTTATGTAAATATCTGGATAAATTTTGTGATAACTCAAAAATTCCGGAATTTTTTTCTTACGCTTGGATTTGAACTCGGACCTTAGTGGTCTCCGCTCGGCTGCTGAGGAGAATGAGGTGTTCATTTTTTTTTTTTTTTTTTAACGCGCGACGTTCAGGGAACATAAATACGCCAATGAGTTGGTTTGTTAGATTTTTTTTTTTTTTTTTTTTATATTTTTTTTATCGAAGCCGAAGACGAAGTGGCCGAAGCCGAATATGAGTGGGCCGAGGCCAGTTTAGGAGTGGGCCGAAGCCAATACATCCATGTCGGAAGCGGAAAAGTTTTTCCGTTCCGCCGGGATTCGAACCCGGACCTCTCAGGACACAAAGCGGACCCCTTGACCACTCGGCCGCTGAGAGGCACTATATTTTGTTATTATCAACCTGAAGTAGTAAACCCATTCTGTCACAATGTGAGGATAAATTTCCTAAAATATATAGGAAAAGCTAAAATTCATTTCTTGCTTTCTTCACTCATTTTCATATTACTTACCTATACTCGGTTTTTTTTTTGTGGGTGTGAGGGCACTGAGGGCCAAGATTGGCCCAAGTTTTTGGTCCACCTCCAAATGGTTTCACAAAACGCAAAAACATCTCCAGACGCACTAGGTAGGTACCTACATACCGAATTTGAGCTACTCGATGAACGGTAGGACGTACTCCACAGGTTGCGCGGTCCTGGCAGAGTTCCAGAGCATCAGTACCTATTACTGAGAACTGGCATTAGGTAAAGGTGATAAGAAACTGCTAACACAGGTTTGCTAAAACCCTCCCGTTTTGGGTCTGGTCATGGACACCTGTTTTGAAAACCATCGTGGGAAGACCCATAACGGCTCTACGTCGGCTCCTTCAAAACTATATTTTAATATAGGTACCTACACCCCTTTTACCCTTTTCTCATTTTCTCAAATTTCGGAGGAGGAGGGGGGAACGTCCTAGGTGTGTATAGGTATTTCTGAATACGTTCTTGGTTGCTTCTCATGGTCATCTAGGAACCATAGCCGTGTGTGGGCTGGTAGGCATGAAGGAGGCATCATAGTTGTATCCGCGGGAGGGGGGTGGGGGTTAGGGCGTTAAACCCCCCCCCATGACCGGAAAATTAACATGGTAAGGCCAATGTGAAACCAAAAAATATAGGCGAAACACCCCCCCTCCCCTCCCCGTGACCCTAAACCCCCCCCCCCCCCCCCATCCAGGATTTTTCTAAACTACACATTACGTCACATAAAGCCATTCCTACCCCTCCCCCCCCCCCCCCCCCGGTGAGGAGAAGGTCTGTGGAGCATACCCCCCCCAGGTTTTCGGTCCTACTACGCCCATGAAAAAAAACGTGGGTGCAAAGATGAACTCCAGAATCATCCTGGTACCTGGCACCTGGTGACGATGAAAGATTGAGTATTGAAAAGTGGCGTCGCTTACACGGGACTGGGATGAGATAAGAAAGTGCACAGTAAGCTGAATCCACCTGGCTAGTTAGTTCAGCCATAAGAAGTCAGGCTTACGCGCTCAGGCTCATTATAGGTTCATAGTCGCTCCTTGCGGCCGCGCTGAGTTGCATCGTCATCGATTAGGGCGCCTTAAGTCTATTATAAAAAATTCTGTCAGTTACTGACGTCTTGATATCTTCCGGGAGCCTATTGTATAATTTTGCACCTCTATTGCACGGCATCTGGTCAAAGTAGTTGGTTCGGTGTCTATCCACGGTAAAATCATTTCTGTGCCTAGTGCTGTACGTGTGAGTTTTACCAAGCGTTGCAACGGTATCAAAGTTCTTTCTGACATTGGTAATAACCATCAACATATAGTGAGCAGGCAAGGTTAATAATTGGTATTCTCTAAAGAAAGGCTTACACGAATCTGTTCTTTTTAGGCTAAAAATGTACCTGATAGCTCTCTTCTGAAGTCTGAAAATACGATCAAAATTGGTTTTTGAGGTAGCACCCCAGGCAATAAGCCCGTATGTCATTTTGCTTACTATCAACAATCCGTTTTGGACAAATTTTAGCAAGTTTGCGAATAATAAAGAGACAGCTATTTAGTTTCTTACTCAGCTCATCAACATGTGGCTGCCATGAAAGGTTATTGTCTAAAGTGACGCCCAAGAATTTTGTCTGTCTCTCTTCTTGTATAGTGCAATCACCAATCGTTATCGACGGGGCAAAGCCAAGCCTGGCCGCATTACTCTTAAAAACAAGCACTGTCTGGGTACCACCCAGTTATATTTTTATTTTGGTAATAGTGGACTGTATATATTTTAATGGATTTTTGTAGGTATACCTACTAATGGGAAATATGAATCGCAACTTACCCTCGTTGACCGTAAAGGTGCATAGGACAATTAGGTTCGTAGGGTAGGTATAATGATAATGTAGAAATAAGGGAGGATATGGGAAATACAACAGAGATAATCAGTGGAAAGGACGAACCAACTCGCAGTGTTCCTCTTAAGTATTCCGGTATGGATGTCACGAGAATAAGCACTCGAAAATATCCTCAAAACACGGCTTACTAAGCCTGATAGAATAATTATTATAGGTATGTGCCGCGGTATCGATTGTCGCGGGAGCCTCTGTACCTACGTCTAATAGCGAGGGCGGTACACAGAGAACTGAAGTAACAACAACGCCCGTAGCGCTACTTATCGGTACATTATACAACTAACAATAATAATGAATTAATATCAAAGTTATGTTCGAACTCCGACAAGCACATTAGTTTTCCTAGGGTTGGTAAGAAGATTCAATTCGGCAAACTTTTGACAAAGAACATTGACCTTAACATTGGCTTTAATTTCTGTCTCTTCAAGATGCTTCATGGAGGTCAGACAGCTCGTATCATCAGCATACATTATCACTTTATGATCAGGTTCACTCAGCAGTAAATCATTTACATATAAGACATATAAAATGGGACCCATACACGTCCCTTGTGGTACCCCACAGTTTCCGATCAGCATTGCTGACTTTACCTTTTTTATTACGTTTACACTATTATCTTCAAGTTCAACGTACTGTGTTCTGTCACTGAGAAAAGTCTTAATCCACCTAAGGGATTCGTCTATTATGCCTATTTCCTGTAGCTTATTCAGCAGTAAGTCATGATTTACACAATTAAAAGCGAGGGAAAGGTCAAGGAAAGTACCAATTGTCTGTTGACCTTGTTCAAAACCTTTCAGTACATGTTCAACCATACTAACTATGGCATCCTTGGTTGATACTCCTCTCTTGTACCCATACTGATTGGTAGAAATTATAGTGTTATACTCCAAAAATTCCAAAAGTCGGTTCATATAAACTTTTTCAAAAAGTGTGGAAAAACATGAAGTAATGACTAAACCTCTATACGATGCTGCATCTGTTTTTTCCCCCTTATTCTTATAAATCGGTAACACTTTGGATTTTTTTAACATGCTAGGAAATATTCCCATGCTTAGAGACGTATTCAGAACATAAACCAGAGGGATGATGATGTATGGGATGACTTTTTTAAGTAGTATACAAGGGATCTCATCAGGTCCAGAGGAATAAGAGTTTTTCATTTTCTTGCCCAGGGCTAAAATTTCCTCTTCTGTAACTGGCGCCAAGTGGAGAGGGTTTCGTGATTTTGAAGGGGCATGGTCACGGGGCCTTATTCTGGATGCCCCTTTAAATGATTCAGCTTTTTTTGCAACGTTTAGTGGAGCGGCTATGTTAAACTCATTTAACGCATTTGCAATCTGTAGGGTATCACTGATTGGTTTGTTGTCATTTACCAAGAGTTTACTTATACCCTTCTTTTTTTCAGCTACCCTACCTGTGGACTGGTTTATAATCTTCCATGCCTCTTTGCTTAGATTATCTGCCTTCATCAGTCTATTTGAGAAATTTTCAGACTTTTCCTGCCTTAGGTATTTTTGGTACTCTGACTTTTTTAAATTTAACCTCTCTTTTAACCCATCAGTTCTATGTTCAAGATATAGTTCGTGTATGATGGTTAGTTCATTTTTTAGCTTAAGGGTTTTTTCACTTTTTACGTGATTTTGCTTTTTTCTAAAGTTACTTAATTTCTTTGTCTTAAGCGGGAAAGAAAGTTGGAAGTAGCATAGGAACATGCTGTGAAAGACATCAAAGCAATCTAATGGTCCAGCCTCAAACACTTTGTTCCACGTCTCACTTTCCAAAAAGTTGATAAAATTATTTTGATTTTCTTCAGAGCGAAAATTTCTGCAAGTAGCCACTTTGGGATCAGCTTTATGCTGTTCTGTACTTTGTATTTCAACACTAATGCCCCAGTGGTCACTTACTAATGTTTTATGAACCCTTGCAAAACATTTGTCAGACGGAAAATTTGTAAGAATATTGTCAATTGACGTTTGAGAGTTAGTTGTGACTCTAGTCGGTGTGTTAATTAGTGAAACAAGGTTGAAAAGTGACATACACTCAGTGAGCGCTTGCCTCCTGTAATCATCAGTGTTCATGCAAATATTAGTATCACCTATAACTATTACAGGGGTTTCAGACAATGATGCCATTTTCTCAAGGAGCTCAGTAAGTAGAAATATAAATTCGTCAACATCATTGTGGAGAGTAGAAGGTCTTCTGTACACACACACTACAACACATTTCAATTTGCCTATTGTTACTGCTGCGCAAGTAGCCTCTAATATTCCATGCTTACAGTATGATGTGACATCTATCTGTCTGACCACATCTTTAATAGAGGTACAACAATAAATCGCACATCCTCCTCCTCTGTGTTTAGATTTTCTGCTATAGCTACTAATCAGAGTGAAATTTTCTAGCATATAGTAAGGAGCTTCATCTTCAAAAAGGGCTGTCTCAGTCATACAAAAGATCGACGGTTTATAGGTTTCAATAGTATCTTCAATGAGCTCAGTCTTGTTAGCAGAAAATCTAACATTTTGATGAAATATGGTGAAAGGCATTTTATTAGACCTACTCACATTAACATCTCCAAACATTTTAGTTGAATTTTCCGATTTCTGATTTTTGGGTTCTATAACATCATTATCTTTCTTATTTTCAGCCCTGTTCACATTTTGGTGAAAGACAGTAAATTCTCTTTTGCTACCTTCAAATCTTACATTTTGAGCAAGAAATTTTTCATTAGGGTGGCGGCATTCGTTACGTGCCCTGTCACAATTTTTCAAATTAGGCCTATTTGATTTTTGGCTTTTAGATTCCATGGGGATCGTCGTAATATAAGTATCCTCCTCTATTTTCTGTAGATGGATCTGGGCCAAATTTCTTCTAAAAAATTACGTTGTGATGTGACCAGCTGCTGATCCATTCGGTTTGAACACAATACAGGGATAGCTTTTCCAATTACCTCATCAGACATGATTTCGTGTGACTTTACAACCCCGCTTCCCCTAAGCAGGAGAGTTTTGATCCGATAGGCAATCTCAGTTTTACCATATTTGTTTGGATGCATGCCGTCCTTACCGCAAAATTCAGCTCCCATGTCACTAATTTCGAGCACATTGTAGGAGATAGCCGACTTAAAAATGTTAGCATTCTGGAAGTAAATAGATTCATTTTTACGTTTTTCTGGGGATTTGCGATAAAGATGACGAAGCTCACTTAAAATGACATTTGTCCTTTGACCCATTTCATTCACTTTCTCGAGGGAGAATAGGCGTGAACCTTGGCCATCCAGTACATTATTTAAACCACCCATTATTACAAGACAATCATTATCTCCCATGCGATAACTGGCACGTTCAGCTGCCAGAATTATCTCCTCAAACTTAGCGTTGGGCAAACACGTGCCGGTAACCGCATAGTCTCTAGGTAACATAGAATTCAATTCTTCCGCAATATTTCGTACCATACTGCTACCGAAAATTTTTATACAATGTTTAGGCTGAGAACGGGGCTGGGGTGAGATTTCATTTTTTTCACGATTAGGTTCGGTTTGGTCGATTGTCACAGTATTCTCAATTATCTTATCAATTAACTTATCTATGACGTTAGTGCAGTCACGGCATTCCAAGGTGTGGGTGCAGTCCAGTTTCTTCTTCTCCGGGTCTTTCGGTTGAAAGGTGTCGCTGGTCCTCCGACGTCGCTTGTGCTTCCGCCTTCTTCCAGTATTGCCGTCTCTGTCCTCGTCTGCCTCCCTCTCCGGTGACGTCACCTGCACTTCCTTGTGGTCTGCATTCTTTGGGGAATCAGGATCAGGGGAAGTTAAGTTGATAAGCGGCAAAGAAGCAAATAGTGTTTCCCCTGGGGTTGAAATCAATTCATCATACAATGACAACGAGTTCCTTGTCACGGTTCCAGTGATATCCTTCGATAATATTTCAGTTTCAGTCTGAACAGCAATCTCAGCACAAGATCTTTGCTTACGTAAAGAAGCCACCTCTTTCTCCAGTCTATCCACTGCAATTTTTAGGCTCTGGTTGTGGTCCAATAGGGCATTTATAGATTTTTTGCCTTCTACCAATTCTCTTTTGTGCGATTCTTTCATTTGTCTAATTTCTTCCTTGAATTCAGTTTCTCTATCGTCACTTTCCGATTCGAACAGCTGCAGTCTGGTCCTTAACTTGTCTCTTTCATGTTTTAGCTGAGTGAGTTCCTCTTCAGATCCCATCTCGATTGGATCAGGGGGACTATCACCAGAGATGGAAAAAAAAATTTCTTCCAGCTGGGTTTGATCTTGAGTCATCATCACACTTGGTAGTCACTTATCCAACTGAGCTAATGAGAGCCTTGACCATTTGCTTCGTCCACAGCACACTTAAAGTTTGTGATTGGTAGCCACAACTAATTAGTTGAATGACGCCTCGTCAGCTTCGTTCTCTTCTTATCGTAATTTCACAAAATTGTCAAACTTTACGAATAGTTCAGTCATCAGAAAACATACTCCATCCTTACCCGCAGTCCTTCACTCTGACTTAGGAATCGGAGGGCACTTTTACTACTATTTTTTTTAAAAAAATACTCGAGGAAAATTGCAAACGTGTTCACTCTACAAGACAAGACAAGATACTATGCACTGCTAAAGTGAAGATAAGGCTATTATAACGTGTTATCAAAATTTCGGTAGACCTTATAGTTTGGGGTAGAAAGGGAATATCCAAGGCGCGAGCAAGAAAAGAGACGTCTGACTTTAATCTCCCCTACAACAATGGCTATTGGACCATAAGATATGTAACTGATTGCACTGCTAAAGTGAAGTTTAAGCTATTATAACGTGTTATCAAAATTTCGGTAGACCTTATATTTTGGGGTAGAAAGGGAATATCCAAGGCGCGAGCAAGAAAAGAGACGTCTGACTTTAATCTCCCCTACGACAATGGCTATTGGACCATAAGATATGTAACTGATTGCACTGCTAAAGTGAAGTTTAGGCTATTATAACGTGTTATCAAAATTTCGGTAAACCTTATAGTTTGGGGTAGAAAGGGAATATCCAAGGCGCGAGCAAGAAGAGAGACGTCTGACTTTAATCTCCCCTACAACAATGGCTATTAGACCATAAGATATGTAACTGATTGCACTGCTAAAGTGAAGTTTAAGCTATTATAACGTGTTATCGAAATTTCGGTAGACCATATAGTTTGGGGTAGAAAGGGAATATCCAAGGCGCGAGCAAGAAAAGAGACGTCTGACTTTAATCTCCCCTACAACAATAGCAATTGGACCATAAGATATGTAACTGATTGCACTGCTAAAGTGAAGTTTAGGCTATCATTACATGTTATCAAAATTTCGGTAGACGTTATAGTTTGGGGTAGAAAGGGAATATCCAAGGCGCGAGCAAGAAAAGAGACGTCTGACTTTAATCTCCCCTACGACAATGGCTATTGGACCATAAGATATGTAACTGATTGCACTGCTAAAGTGAAGTTTAGGCTATTATAACGTGTCATCAAAATTTCGGTAGACCTTATAGTTTGGGGTAGAAAGGGAATATCCAAGGCGCGAGCAAGAAAAGAGACGTCTGACTTTAATCTCCCCTACGACAATGGCTATTGGACCATAAGATATGTAACTGATTGCACTGCTAAAGTAAAGTTTAGGCTATTATAACGTGTTATCAAAATTTCGGTAGACCTTATAGTTTGGGGTAGAAAGGGAATATGCAAGGCGCGAGCAAGAAAAGAGACGTCTGACTTTAATCTCCCCTACGACAATGGCTATTGGACCATAAGATATGTAACTGTATGCACTGCTAAAGTGAAGTTTAGGCTATTATAACGTGTTATCAAAATTTCGGTAGACCTTATATTTTGGGGTAGAAAGGGAATATCCAAGGCGCGAGCAAGAAAAGAGACGTCTGACTTTAATCTCCCCTACGACAATGGCTATTGGACCATAAGATATGTAACTGATTGCACTGCTAAAGTGAAGTTTAGGCTATTATAACGTGTTATCAAAATTTCGGTAGACCTTATAGTTTGGGGTAGAAAGGGAATATCCAAGGCGCGAGCAAGAAAAGAGACGTCTGACTTTAATCTCCCCTACGACAATGGCTATTGGACCATAAGATATATAAACTGATTGCACTGCTAAAGTGAAGTTTAGGCTATTATAACGTGTTATCAAAATTTCGGTAAACCTTATAGTTTGGGGTAGAAAGGGAATATCCAAGGCGCGAGCAAGAAAAGAGACGTCTGACTTTAATCTCCCCTACAACAATGGCTATTGGACCATAAGATATGTAACTGATTGCACTGCTAAAGTGAAGTTTAAGCTATTATAACGTGTTATCGAAATTTCGGTAGACCATATAGTTTGGGGTAGAAAGGGAATATCCAAGGCGCGAGCAAGAAAAGAGACGTCTGACTTTAATCTCCCCTACGACAATGGCTATTGGACCATAAGATATGTAACTGATTGCACTGCTAAAGTAAAGTTTAGGCTATTATAACGTGTTATCAAAATTTCGGTAGACCTTATAGTTTGGGGTAGAAAGGGAATATCCAAGGCGCGAGCAAGAAAAGAGACGTCTGACTTTAATCTCCCCTACGACAATGGCTATTGGACCATAAGATATGTAACTGATTGCACTGCTAAAGTAAACTTTAGGCTATTATAACGTGTTATCAAAATTTCGGTAGACCTTATAGTTTGGGGTAGAAAGGGAATATCCAAGGCGCGAGCAAGAAAAGAGACGTCTGACTTTAATCTCCCCTACGACAATGGCTATTGGACCATAAGATATGTAACTGTATGCACTGCTAAAGTGAAGTTTAGGCTATTATAACGTGTTATCAAAATTTCGGTAGACCTTATATTTTGGGGTAGAAAGGGAATATGCAAGGCGCGAGCAAGAAAAGAGACGTCTGACTTTAATCTCCCCTACGACAATGGCTATTGGACCATAAGATATGTAACTGTATGCACTGCTAAAATGAAGTTTAAGCTATTATAACGTGTTATCGAAATTTCGGTAGACCATATAGTTTGGGGTAGAAAGGGAATATCCAAGGCGCGAGCAAGAAAAGAGACGTCTGACTTTAATCTCCCCTACGACAATGGCTATTGGACCATAAGATATGTAACTGATTGCACTGCTAAAGTAAACTTTAGGCTATTATAACGTGTTATCAAAATTTCGGTAGACCTTATAGTTTGGGGTAGAAAGGGAATATCCAAGGCGCGAGCAAGAAAAGAGACGTCTGACTTTAATCTCCCCTACGACAATGGCTATTGGACCATAAGATATGTAACTGTATGCACTGCTAAAGTGAAGTTTAGGCTATTATAACGTGTTATCAAAATTTCGGTAGACCTTATATTTTGGGGTAGAAAGGGAATATGCAAGGCGCGAGCAAGAAAAGAGACGTCTGACTTTAATCTCCCCTACGACAATGGCTATTGGACCATAAGATATGTAACTGTATGCACTGCTAAAATGAAGTTTAAGCTATTATAACGTGTTATCGAAATTTCGGTAGACCATATAGTTTGGGGTAGAAAGGGAATATCCAAGGCGCGAGCAAGAAAAGAGACGTCTGACTTTAATCTCCCCTACAACAATAGCAATTGGACCATAAGATATGTAACTGATTGCACTGCTAAAGTGAAGTTTAGGCTATCATTACATGTTATCAAAATTTCGGTAGACGTTATAGTTTGGGGTAGAAAGGGAATATCCAAGGCGCGAGCAAGAAAAGAGACGTCTGACTTTAATCTCCCCTACGACAATGGCTATTGGACCATAAGATATGTAACTGATTGCACTGCTAAAGTGAAGTTTAGGCTATTATAACGTGTCATCAAAATTTCGGTAGACCTTATAGTTTGGGGTAGAAAGGGAATATCCAAGGCGCGAGCAAGAAAAGAGACGTCTGACTTTAATCTCCCCTACGACAATGGCTATTGGACCATAAGATATGTAACTGATTGCACTGCTAAAGTAAAGTTTAGGCTATTATAACGTGTTATCAAAATTTCGGTAGACCTTATAGTTTGGGGTAGAAAGGGAATATGCAAGGCGCGAGCAAGAAAAGAGACGTCTGACTTTAATCTCCCCTACGACAATGGCTATTGGACCATAAGATATGTAACTGTATGCACTGCTAAAGTGAAGTTTAGGCTATTATAACGTGTTATCAAAATTTCGGTAGACCTTATATTTTGGGGTAGAAAGGGAATATCCAAGGCGCGAGCAAGAAAAGAGACGTCTGACTTTAATCTCCCCTACGACAATGGCTATTGGACCATAAGATATGTAACTGATTGCACTGCTAAAGTGAAGTTTAGGCTATTATAACGTGTTATCAAAATTTCGGTAGACCTTATAGTTTGGGGTAGAAAGGGAATATCCAAGGCGCGAGCAAGAAAAGAGACGTCTGACTTTAATCTCCCCTACGACAATGGCTATTGGACCATAAGATATATAAAACTGATTGCACTGCTAAAGTGAAGTTTAGGCTATTATAACGTGTTATCAAAATTTCGGTAAACCTTATAGTTTGGGGTAGAAAGGGAATATCCAAGGCGCGAGCAAGAAAAGAGACGTCTGACTTTAATCTCCCCTACAACAATGGCTATTGGACCATAAGATATGTAACTGATTGCACTGCTAAAGTAAAGTTTAGGCTATTATAACGTGTTATCGAAATTTCGGTAGACCATATAGTTTGGGGTAGAAAGGGAATATCCAAGGCGCGAGCAAGAAAAGAGACGTCTGACTTTAATCTCCCCTACGACAATGGCTATTGGACCATAAGATATGTAACTGATTGCACTGCTAAAGTAAAGTTTAGGCTATTATAACGTGTTATCAAAATTTCGGTAGACCTTATAGTTTGGGGTAGAAAGGGAATATCCAAGGCGCGAGCAAGAAAAGAGACGTCTGACTTTAATCTCCCCTACGACATTGGCTATTGGACCATAAGATATGTAACTGATTGCACTGCTAAAGTAAAGTTTAGGCTATTATAACGTGTTATCAAAATTTCGGTAGACCTTATAGTTTGGGGTAGAAAGGGAATATCCAAGGCGCGAGCAAGAAAAGAGACGTCTGACTTTAATCTCCCCTACGACAATGGCTATTGGACCATAAGATATGTAACTGATTGCACTGCTAAAGTAAAGTTTAGGCTATTATAACGTGTTATCAAAATTTCGGTAGACCTTATAGTTTGGGGTAGAAAGGGAATATCCAAGGCGCGAGCAAGAAAAGAGACGTCTGACTATAATCTCCCCTACGACAATGGCTATTGGACCATAAGATATGTAACTGATTGCACTGCTAAAGTAAACTTTAGGCTATTATAACGTGTTATCAAAATTTCGGTAGACCTTATAGTTTGGGGTAGAAAGGGAATATGCAAGGCGCGAGCAAGAAAAGAGACGTCTGACTTTAATCTCCCCTACGACAATGGCTATTGGACCATAAGATATGTAACTGATTGCACTGCTAAAGTGAAGATAAGGCTATTATAACGTGTTATCAAAATTTCGGTAGACGTTATAGTTTGGGGTAGAAAGGGAATATCCAAGGCGTGAGCAAGAAAAGAGACGTCTGACTTTAATCTCCCCTACAACAATGGCTATTGGACCATAAGATATGTCACTGATTGCACTGCTAAAGTGAAGTTTAAGCTATTATAACGTGTTATCAAAATTTCGGTAGACCTTATATTTTGGGGTAGAAAGGGAATATCCAAGGCGCGAGCAAGAAAAGAGACGTCTGACTTTAATCTCCCCTACGACAATGGCTATTGGACCATAAGATATGTTACTGATTGCACTGCTAAAGTAATGTTTAGGCTATTATAACGTGTTATCAAAATTTCGGTAGACCTTATAGTTTGGGGTAGAAAGGGAATATCCAAGGCGCGAGCAAGAAAAGAGACGTCTGACTTTAATCTCCCCTACAACAATGGCTATTGGTCCATAAGATATGTAACTAACTGCACTGCTAAAGTGAAGTTTAGGCTATTATAACGTGTTATAATAATTTCGGTAGACCTTATAGTTTGGGGTAGAAAGGGAATATCCAAGGCGCGAGCAAGAAAAGAGACGTCTGACTTTAATCTCCCCTACAACAATGGCTATTGGACCATAAGATATGTAACTGATTGCACTGCTAAAGTGAAGTTTAAGCTATTATAACGTTTTATCGAAATTTCGGTAGACCTTATAGTTCGGGGTAGAAAGGGAATATCCAAGGCGCGAGCAAGAAAAGAGACGTCTGACTTTAATCTCCCCTACGACAATGGCTATTGGACCATAAGATATGTAACTGATTGCACTGCTAAAGTAAAGTTTAGGCTATTATAACGTGTTATCAAAATTTCGGTAGACCTTATAGTTTGGGGTAGAAAGGGAATATCCAAGGCGCGAGCAAGAAAAGAGACGTCTGACTTTAATCTCCCCTACGACATTGGCTATTGGACCATAAGATATGTAACTGATTGCACTGCTAAAGTGAAGTTTAGGCTATTATAACGTGTTATCAAAATTTCGGTAGACCTTATATTTTGGGGTAGAAAGGGAATATCCAAGGCGCGAGCAAGAAAAGAGACGTCTGACTTTAATCTCCCCTACGACAATGGCTATTGGACCATAAGATATGTAACTGATTGCACTGCTAAAGTGAAGACAAGGCTATTATAACGTGTTATCAAAATTTCGGTAGACGTTATAGTTTGGGGTAGAAAGGGAATATCCAAGGCGTGAGCAAGAAAAGAGACGTCTGACTTTAATCTCCCCTATAACAATGGCTATTGGACCATAAGATATGTAACTGATTGCACTGCTAAAGTTAAGTTTAAGCTATTATAACGTGTTATCAAAATTTCGGTAGACCTTATATTTTGGGGTAGAAAGGGAATATCCAAGGCGCGAGCAAGAAAAGAGACGTCTGACTTTAATCTCCCCTACGACAATGGCTATTGGACCATAAGATATGTAACTGATTGCACTGCTAAAGTGAAGACAAGGCTATTATAACGTGTTATCAAAATTTCGGTAGACGTTATAGTTTGGGGTAGAAAGGGAATATCCAAGGCGTGAGCAAGAAAAGAGACGTCTGACTTTAATCTCCCCTACGACAATGGCTATTGGACCATAAGATATGTAACTGTATGCACTGCTAAAGTGAAGTTTAGGCTATTATAACGTGTTATCAAAATTTCGGTAGACCTTATATTTTGGGGTAGAAAGGGAATATCCAAGGCGCGAGCAAGAAAAGAGACGTCTGATTTTAATCTCCCCTACGACAATGGCTATTGAACCATAAGATATGTAACTGATTGCACTGCTAAAGTAAAGTTTAGGCTATCATTACATGTTACCAAATTTCGGTAGACGTTATATTTTGGGGTAGAAAGGGAATATCCAAGGCGCGAGCAAGAAAAAAGACGTCTGACTTTAATCTCCCCTACGACAATGGCTATTGGACCATAAGATATGTAACTGATTGCATTGCTAAAGTGAAGTGTAGGCTATTATAACGTGTTATCAAAATTTCGGTAGACCTTATAGTTTGGGGTAGAATGGGAATATCCAAGGCGCGAGCAAGAAAAGAGACGTCTGACTTTAATCTCCCCTACGACAATGGCTATTGGACCATAAGATATGTAACTGATTGCACTGCTAAAGTAAAGTTTAGGCTATTATAACGTGTTATCAAAATTTCGGTAGACCTTATAGTTTGGGGTAGAAAGGGAATATCCAAGGCGCGAGCAAGAAAAGAGACGTCTGACTTTAATCTCCCCTACGACAATGGCTATTGGACCATAAGATATGTAACTGATTGCACTGCTAAAGTAAACTTTAGGCTATTATAACGTGTTATCAAAATTTCGGTAGACCTTATAGTTTGGGGTAGAAAGGGAATATGCAAGGCGCGAGCAAGAAAAGAGACGTCTGACTTTAATCTCCCCTACGACAATGGCTATTGGACCATAAGATATGTAACTGATTGCACTGCTAAAGTGAAGATAAGGCTATTATAACGTGTTATCAAAATTTCGGTAGACGTTATAGTTTGGGGTAGAAAGGGAATATCCAAGGCGTGAGCAAGAAAAGAGACGTCTGACTTTAATCTCCCCTACAACAATGGCTATTGGACCATAAGATATGTCACTGATTGCACTGCTAAAGTGAAGTTTAAGCTATTATAACGTGTTATCAAAATTTCGGTAGACCTTATATTTTGGGGTAGAAAGGGAATATCCAAGGCGCGAGCAAGAAAAGAGACGTCTGACTTTAATCTCCCCTACGACAATGGCTATTGGACCATAAGATATGTTACTGATTGCACTGCTAAAGTAATGTTTAGGCTATTATAACGTGTTATCAAAATTTCGGTAGACCTTATAGTTTGGGGTAGAAAGGGAATATCCAAGGCGCGAGCAAGAAAAGAGACGTCTGACTTTAATCTCCCCTACAACAATGGCTATTGGTCCATAAGATATGTAACTAACTGCACTGCTAAAGTGAAGTTTAGGCTATTATAACGTGTTATAATAATTTCGGTAGACCTTATAGTTTGGGGTAGAAAGGGAATATCCAAGGCGCGAGCAAGAAAAGAGACGTCTGACTTTAATCTCCCCTACAACAATGGCTATTGGACCATAAGATATGTAACTGATTGCACTGCTAAAGTGAAGTTTAAGCTATTATAACGTTTTATCGAAATTTCGGTAGACCTTATAGTTCGGGGTAGAAAGGGAATATCCAAGGCGCGAGCAAGAAAAGAGACGTCTGACTTTAATCTCCCCTACGACAATGGCTATTGGACCATAAGATATGTAACTGATTGCACTGCTAAAGTAAAGTTTAGGCTATTATAACGTGTTATCAAAATTTCGGTAGACCTTATAGTTTGGGGTAGAAAGGGAATATCCAAGGCGCGAGCAAGAAAAGAGACGTCTGACTTTAATCTCCCCTACGACATTGGCTATTGGACCATAAGATATGTAACTGATTGCACTGCTAAAGTAAAGTTTAGGCTATTATAACGTGTTATCAAAATTTCGGTAGACCTTATAGTTTGGGGTAGAAAGGGAATATCCAAGGCGCGAGCAAGAAAAGAGACGTCTGACTTTAATCTCCCCTACGACAATGGCTATTGGACCATAAGATATGTAACTGATTGCACTGCTAAAGTAAACTTTAGGCTATTATAACGTGTTATCAAAATTTCGGTAGACCTTATAGTTTGGGGTAGAAAGGGAATATGCAAGGCGCGAGCAAGAAAAGAGACGTCTGACTTTAATCTCCCCTACGACAATGGCTATTGGACCATAAGATATGTAACTGATTGCACTGCTAAAGTGAAGATAAGGCTATTATAACGTGTTATCAAAATTTCGGTAGACGTTATAGTTTGGGGTAGAAAGGGAATATCCAAGGCGTGAGCAAGAAAAGAGACGTCTGACTTTAATCTCCCCTACAACAATGGCTATTGGACCATAAGATATGTCACTGATTGCACTGCTAAAGTGAAGTTTAAGCTATTATAACGTGTTATCAAAATTTCGGTAGACCTTATATTTTGGGGTAGAAAGGGAATATCCAAGGCGCGAGCAAGAAAAGAGACGTCTGACTTTAATCTCCCCTACGACAATGGCTATTGGACCATAAGATATGTTACTGATTGCACTGCTAAAGTAATGTTTAGGCTATTATAACGTGTTATCAAAATTTCGGTAGACCTTATAGTTTGGGGTAGAAAGGGAATATCCAAGGCGCGAGCAAGAAAAGAGACGTCTGACTTTAATCTCCCCTACAACAATGGCTATTGGTCCATAAGATATGTAACTAACTGCACTGCTAAACTGAAGTTTAGGCTATTATAACGTGTTATAATAATTTCGGTAGACCTTATAGTTTGGGGTAGAAAGGGAATATCCAAGGCGCGAGCAAGAAAAGAGACGTCTGACTTTAATCTCCCCTACAACAATGGCTATTGGACCATAAGATATGTAACTGATTGCACTGCTAAAGTGAAGTTTAAGCTATTATAACGTTTTATCGAAATTTCGGTAGACCTTATAGTTCGGGGTAGAAAGGGAATATCCAAGGCGCGAGCAAGAAAAGAGACGTCTGACTTTAATCTCCCCTACGACAATGGCTATAGGACCATAAGATATGTAACTGATTGCACTGCTAAAGTAAAGTTTAGGCTATTATAACGTGTTATCAAAATTTCGGTAGACCTTATAGTTTGGGGTAGAAAGGGAATATCCAAGGCGCGAGCAAGAAAAGAGACGTCTGACTTTAATCTCCCCTACGACATTGGCTATTGGACCATAAGATATGTAACTGATTGCACTGCTAAAGTGAAGTTTAGGCTATTATAACGTGTTATCAAAATTTCGGTAGACCTTATATTTTGGGGTAGAAAGGGAATATCCAAGGCGCGAGCAAGAAAAGAGACGTCTGACTTTAATCTCCCCTACGACAATGGCTATTGGACCATAAGATATGTAACTGATTGCACTGCTAAAGTGAAGTTTAGGCTATTATAACGTGTCATCAAAATTTCGGTGGACCTTATAGTTTGGGGTAGAAAGGGAATATCCAAGGCGCGAGCAAGAAAAGAGACGTCTGACTTTAATCTCCCCTACGACAATGGCTATTGGACCATAAGATATGTAACTGATTGCACTGCTAAAGTTAAGTTTAGGCTATTATAACGTGTTATCAAAATTTCGGTAGACCTTATAGTTTGGGGTAGAAAGGGAATATGCAAGGCGCGAGCAAGAAAAGAGACGTCTGACTTTAATCTCCCCTACGACAATGGCTATTGGACCATAAGATATGTAACTGTATGCACTGCTAAAGTGAAGTTTAGGCTATTATAACGTGTTATCAAAATTTCGGTAGACCTTATATTTTGGGGTAGAAAGGGAATATCCAAGGCGCGAGCAAGAAAAGAGACGTCTGATTTTAATCTCCCCTACGACAATGGCTATTGAACCATAAGATATGTAACTGATTGCACTGCTAAAGTAAAGTTTAGGCTATCATTACATGTTACCAAATTTCGGTAGACGTTATATTTTGGGGTAGAAAGGGAATATCCAAGGCGCGAGCAAGAAAAAAGACGTCTGACTTTAATCTCCCCTACGACAATGGCTATTGGACCATAAGATATGTAACTGATTGCATTGCTAAAGTGAAGTGTAGGCTATTATAACGTGTTATCAAAATTTCGGTAGACCTTATAGTTTGGGGTAGAATGGGAATATCCAAGGCGCGAGCAAGAAAAGAGACGTCTGACTTTAATCTCCCCTACGACAATGGCTATTGGACCATAAGATATGTAACTGATTGCACTGCTAAAGTGAAGTTTAGGCTATTATAACGTGTTATCAAAATTTCGGTAGACCTTATAGTTTGGGGTAGAAAGGGAATATCCAAGGCGCGAGAAAGAAAAGAGACGTCTGACTTTAATCTCCCCTACGACAATGGCTATTGGACCATAAGATATGTAACTGATTGCACTGCTAAAGTAAAGTTTAGGCTATTATAACGTGTTATCAAAATTTCCGTAGACGTTATAGTTTGGGGTAGAAAGGGAATATCCAAGGAGCGAGCATAAAAAAAGACGTCTGACTTTAATCTCCCCTACGACAATGGCTATTGGACCATAAGATATGTAACTGATTGCACTGCTAAAGTAAAGTTTAGGCTATTATAACGTGTTATCAAAATTTCGGTAGACCTTATAGTTTGGGGTAGAAAGGGAATATCCAAGGCGCGAGCAAGAAAAGAGACGTCTGACTTTAATCTCCCCTACGACAATGGCTATTGGACCATAAGATATGTAACTGATTGCACTGCTAAAGTGAAGTTTAGGCTATTATAACGTGTTATCAAAATTTCGGTAGACCTTATAGTTTGGGGTAGAAAGGGAATATTCAAGGCGCGAGCAAGAAAAGAGACGTCTGACTTTAATCTCCCTTACAACAATGGCTATTGGACCATAAGATATGTTACTGATTGCACTGCTAAAGTGAGGTTTAGGCTATTATAACGTGTTATCAAAATTTCGGTAGACCTTATAGTTTGGGGTAGAAAGGGAATATCCAAGGCGCGAGCAAGAAAAGAGACGTCTGACTTTAATCTCCCCTACGACAATGGCTATTGGACCATAAGATATGTAACTGATTGCACTGCTAAAGTGAAGTTTAAGCTATTATAACGTGTTATCAAAATTTCGGTAGACCTTATAGTTTGGGGTAGAAAGGGAATATCCAAGGCGCGAGCAAGAAAAGAGACGTCTGACTTTAATCTCCCCTACGACAATGGCTATTGGACCATAAGATATGTAACTGATTGCACTGCTAAAGTGAAGTTTAAGCTATTATAACGTGTTATCGAAATTTCGGTAGACCTTATAGTTTGGAGTAGAAAGGGAATATCCAAGGCGCGAGCAAGAAAAGAGACGTCTGACTTTAATCTCCCCTACGACAATGGCTATTGGACCATAAGATATGTAACTAATTGCACTGCTAAAGTGAAGTTTAGGCTATTACAACGTGTTATCAAAATTTCGGTAGACCTTATAGTTTGGGGTAGAAAGGGAATATCCAAGGCGCGAGCAAGAAAAGAGACGTCTGACTTTAATCTCCCCTACGACAATGGCTATTGGACCATAAGATATGTAACTGATTGCACTGCTAAAGTAAAGTTTAGGCTGTTATAACGTGTTATCAAAATTTCGGTAGACCTTATAGTTTGGGGTAGAAAGGGAATATCCAAGGCGCGAGCAAGAAAAGAGACGTCTGACTTTAATCTCCCCTACGACAATGGCTACTGGACCATAAGATATGTAACTGATTGCACTGCTAAAGTGAAGTTTAAGCTATTATAAAACGTGTTATCGAAATTTCGGTTGACCTTATAGTTTGGGGTAGAAAGGGAATATCCAAGGCGCGAGCAAGAAAAGAGACGTCTGACTTTAATCTCCCCTACAACAATGGCTATTGGACCATAAGATATGTAACTGTATGCACTGCTAAAGTGAAGTTTAAGCTATTATAACGTGTTATCGAAATTTCGGTAGACCTTATAGTTTGGGGTAGAAAGGGAATATCCAAGGCGCGAGCAAGAAAAGAGACGTCTGACTTTAATCTCCCCTACGACAATGGCTATTGAACCATAAGATATGTAACTGATTGCACTGCTAAAGTAAAGTTTAGGCTATTATAACGTGTTATCAAAATTTCGGTAGACCTTATAGTTTGGGGTAGAAAGGGAATATCCAAGGAGCGAGCAAGAAAAAAGACGTCTGAATTTAATCTCCCCTACGACAGTGGCTATTGGACCATAAGATATGTTACTGATTGCACTGCTAAACTGAAGTTTAGGCTATTATAACGTGTTATCAAAATTTCGGTAGACGTTATAGTTTGGGGTAGAAAGGGAATATCCAAGGAGCGAGCATAAAAAAAGACTTCTGAATTTAATCTCCCCTACGACAATGGCTATTGGACCATAAGATATGTTACTGATTGCACTGCTAAAGTGAAGTTTAGGCTATTATAACGTGTTATCAAAATTTCGGTAGACCTTATAGTTTGGGGTAGAAAGGGAATATCCAAGGCGCGAGCAAGAAAAGAGACGTCTGACTTTAATCTCCCCTACAACAATGGCTATTAGACCATAAGATATGTAACTGATAGCACTGCTAAAGTGAAGTTTAAGCTATTATAACGTGTTATCAAAATTTCGGTAGACGTTATAGTTTGGGGTAGAAAGGGAATATCCAAGGAGCGAGCATAAAAAAAGACTTCTGAATTTAATCTCCCCTACGACAATGGCTATTGGACCATAAGATATGTAACTGATTGCACTGCTAAAGTGAAGTTTAGGCTATTATAACGTGTTATCAAAATTTCGGTAGACCTTATAGTTTGGGGTAGAAAGGAATATCCAAGGCGCGAGCAAGAAAAGAGACGTCTGACTTTAATCTCCCCTACAACAATGGCTATTAATGGCTCACTAGTGAAGGAATGCTTTTTACCAATATGGAGTTATGAATTATGAATTAGGTAGAAAACCCAATACGTCTAATCACAATTTTAAAACAAAATTAAAGAAATGAAAAATATGAATTCGGAAGTTCCTGCATGAGATCTTGCATGTCTGTCTGTCACCGCAGCATGTGGGGTCTTCAATAAAGGTTGACGTCATCGAAATCTCCATCTGGTGGTATTGGAGACAGCAGCCTCACACGAGGAGTCATCTCACGTATTCTGAAAACATATAAACATTTCAGAAATGAAGTAATGTTTTTGGTCGCCGAGAAGCTGAAAAGGACTGGACCAAAGCCATATAAGTAAGGAAGGTTAGTCGTAGTAGCTGTGGAGGGGTGGGGGGTACATTTCACATGAGATGCTCAACATATCAGAGGTGAATGTCGACTACAAAAACTCTGACAGGAGCGGGATGGTACCGGTGTGACCAGGCCTCAGCGTTCCTCTAAAGACAACGGAGTGTCACATCCATGCCATCACAACCGAGAAACTTGCTTCCAGTGAGATTCGAACCCAGACCTCTCAGGGAGCGAGTGCCTATGAGGCCGCACTGTCAGGCGGCAGATTTCGAAATGAAATCTCAGAAAAACTTTCTATTGGACGTCATCCTGCCGACTCAGCTTCGGCAAATCTCTACTCGGCTTCGGTTGAGTAAATATTGGGGCCACCGAAAAAGGGTTTAAACATTTAAAAAGAACTAACGTGCGCAGCAGCATTCTCTCTTCAATGAAGTCTAGAAATTCATTTTCGGCAGCTTCTAGTTTTTCCGTCTCTGACTCCGAGTCGTTAACTCCAGAATCGTCTTCACTTTCAATGGGTTCACAAGGCAGGGGAGATTCGGTACTTTCTTCAGCAGACGACGAGGACTCCTGAAATTGCCACATAAGTATAAGCTTCACCCAAATAGAAAAAAAGCAGCTATTCTGAGCACAAAGTCTGGCTAAAAGTATGCGAAATACGACATATACTCAGCATACGCAACACTATTAAGCTGCCCGTCCACTGGCCGGACGGCACCACCGGCATCGCCGGGAGTTTCCTAATTGCCAAGGGCAAAGTGAGCAGGAAACGAGTCGGCATACGCAGGGATGATCGAACTTGCAGTCATCCCCCATACTGAGCTTATGAAAACACCTGTTGTGTTGATGCGTATTCTATCTTGGGTTATTTTATTGCTTCCGAGTGTTGCCTACTGTAGCCGGAACCAAATTCCTCCCTGAACAGCATCTATCTCACTCCAGTCGAGATACCTCGATCCTGGCGAGACAGAGGCATACATTATATCTCACTATTCTCCGGCCGCTGCCGGCGGTGCCGGTGGTGCCGTCCGGCCAGTGGACGGGAAGCTTTATAAGCAGCTGACTGTTTTTTCCTTAGGACTGGAGGTGTTTAGGACCTGACAAGGAGTGTCACATCCACACGCCATCCAGCACAAACGAGAAACTTGATGATACCTGGATTCCAACCCAGACCTGTCAGTCACACTGCTCGGATATATGAGGCGGACTATATAGCAACTATTGTATGGTTGGATGCTCGCTATAGTAAACGCTATAGTAAATATTCCACAATCTCGCCATCCCGGCTGGTTTAGTTCCCCCCAAGTCCTAATTTACCTCCTCTCTCATGGATGTCGGCTCCTTCTGTGACGATTTCAGCAGCACAGCTTCTGCAAACATTTGCCATTTGTAGGCCAGGTGGGACAGACTTCCGCCGTATGATATCTCGTTCTCATTGCATTGCCCCTCGAGCGCGCTGCTGTTCATCGGCCAGTCACTTTTGCCAGATGGGAACGTGAATGTCTCAAACTCTTCGAATGCGCCTTCAATCTCGTCTATCTCCTTATTGGAAAGTGCACCTTTGTTGGCACTAAAAACAAATAAAAGAATGTGAGGACCCGTGAGGCATAACGCCACACGTGTATTTTCAGTTGACGCCGTGAAAATTCGGCTTCAGCCCGACAAGGTGCCTGCTAAGGGCTAAGGGCTAAGGGATACATTACATTACATCCACCATATTACCCGAACCCAGATGAGACCCCAGTTACCCCTGCAATTTTTTCAATACCATCTGTTTTGCAAGTGCTATTATGGCATAACTCTCATTTTGAAGGGGAAACGGAGATTCCCCCAAGACTTGCGAGATATTTGAGAATATTTGTGCTTCCGCACTATTCTACGGAAGTACTGAGGCAACATCAGGGAATGCAAGGCTTCCTATTGGATTGAAAAAACCACCATGCTCCTTTGAGAGAAAATAGTTGATTTTGTTCTTTAGCGCAACCTTCGGTGAACAATTAGGTAAACTTTTGTTTTTTAAACAAACAATTTAGTACTGACATGGACATACCTACCTAAGTACCTAAGTAGTTACTCATGTCTAATATGTACTTACTAAAAACCCCTGCGTTCTTCTCCAGGAGTAGAAGAAAAGCAACCAGGAAGTTGCTGTTGCTGATGGTCATCATGGCGTTTCTTCAGCAGGTCTAAGCGACTCATTAATGCCCAGGATTCCAAAATGGGCGACTGTCCTCTTCCTCTCTCCATGGCTATTTCTTCTGCACAACCTAAAACAGTGGCTTAGGATAACACTATACCTACTATAGCCTAGTGGTCTATATTCTGGTATGTATAGATAGAGCAACGCTGCAAGCCGGCTCACACCTGATCCATGTAGTCAAAGTGTTCCTGATTGCCATTCACCTCTGATAGGTATTATATGTTCAGCATTTCAAGTGACATAATATCAATAAGGCTGAGGTGGTTCGGAACCCACTTAAAACGGTAGGTGGTCTCCAACGGACACTAACACGATGAGTAGGGTGTGGGGGTGGGGAGCATTGCCTGCGTAGTGCTTACATTACCTACTTACGCTAGCATTACCTGCCTACCTTGATCGCCTGGTTCGCCGGTGAGACAGATGACGCCGTCTTTGCTATCCTCATCGCATGAGGATGATACCTCCGAACTCTCTGAAAACATTATTTACAGGATTAACGTCTGCTTTCCTTCACATGGAATGTCAGATCTCCGTTAACGGCGAGGATTATTCGGATATATCAAGGATATTTCGCAAAATTGCCATAAAAAATGCGCGGCCTGTCAAACGGTTTTGTTTTGTTGTCATTGCCAAATAAACAAACATAGAGTCTAAATTGGGAATCGAGATTTTGGGATATTTAGGAGAAAAATTACTTTAAAAATAATTTCACAAATTACTATTATATTTAAAAAATAAAGAAATATTATGATTTTTATTATTTTTTGATGTAAAGTTTTTTACTCCTTTTTTACCTACCTACTTACGTAGATTTTGACATTCGTATAGGTCAGTGGTTCTCAAACTGTGTTCCGCGGAACCATTTGGTTCCGCGAAGCCTTGCCGGGGTTCCGCGAAGCCTTCTCCGAGCTTCAGGGAATACAATTTTAGTTTAGTTTAGAAAAATTGAAATAGAAAAATGTATTGTTGTTGTTTCCTAAAAAACCTGTGAAATCGACGATCCAATGTTTAAGGTTCCACGGAAGAATTCCCGACTAAATTTGGTTCCGCCAGCCAAAAAGTTTGAGAACCACTGGTATAGGTAATAATAAATTATACAAAACAGAACCATAATGACCTTGATAGCCGAGTGTTCGAGAAGGTTGTCTTATAGAATGGAATACGCTCACTCCATCTGCACTCTGCATGCACTTTTTCTGACCGTCATTCGCCATGTTAATTGAAATGTATATCGAGTTTTTGGTGGTTGAAAACCAACCTGAGGCTATACCTACAGGTGGTGCCGCTAGGCGAGCATATGGTTAATTGTCAAAATGTCCGCGTAGGTGGGCTTGTCCCCCTCCAGCCCCCTCCCCCAGCCCTACGAGTGAAAAACTATCTTCCTACCTCCTCAAGGTATACTAAGTGGGAAGATTTAAAAAAACGCGCGATTTTTTTTATCGCGGCATTGGTGGCAGCAGTTGAATGGTTTCACATTGTGTTGATACTGTATTAACTGTATAGCAAGCCGCACTGTTTTGGATTGATTTTTATTATTCTTGAAACAGGACATTGACTTTAAGGCCATGGGTGCAATTTTGTGTTGCTGCAGGAAGGTGAGTGCAGTTTTTCCTCTAGAAACCGGTGGAAAGAGGCCGTCAAGGGAGACTTTGTTGATATTCTATACCTAGTCCAAGTCAGGCTAGTAGCGTACCGATTACTCATAATTTCTTGCAAATCTAGGGCTGATCAAAACTTCTTCTTGATCAGGGAAATATCCGCCCAGGGTCGGATTGGCATTTTTTGCGTATGGTAGGATATGGAACCCAAATCCGGATCGGCGTCAACTGAAAATCTTCAAGAAATTATGAATAATCGGTACGCTCCCAGCCTGACTTGGACTATACCTAGTGTTCAGTAGTTGTCTATATATACCTAGGAGCGCTGGGCCAAATTCTTCAGGGTTTTTGGGTTAAATTAGACCTTATATCCATCAGCAGACGAGTAGGTGAGTGGCTGCGTAGGTATACTCAGCAGAGGAGAGGGGCGTCTGCGCGACCTTCAGTCGAGTGTCAGCTATCAAATTCCTATCCTACCTTTGTAAACATGAGGATCACTCAACTCATCCTCCACTGTGCTCAGCTGGTAGCACTATAGGTACAATGACAATAAAAGAAATGTAGGTACATGGGGACCTGCAGTTTTAGGTAGGTTCCGAACCACCACACCCTGGAAATACATTTCTCATGAGCATGGACATAATTATGTAATTTTGCGGGCTCACCTTGGTCTAGTGGGAGAACACTAGGCTCATACGACCGAGGTCGAGGGTCCGAATCCCGGTAGCAGCAATTTTCTGTTGGTATGGCATGGATGTCACACCAAATATTCAGTTGGCTTCGGCCGACAATCAGTTTAACAAATCCGTGCCTTCGGGCCAAGGGTATGGGCTTTCAGCACCAAAAGGGCCCTTCAGTAAATTTAATGAAATGCAATTTTGTAATTTCAGAATGAAGATGAGGAACGTACACCCCTCATTGGTAACCCACCAGCACGAAACAGCCGACCGCGACCCCTCGACACTAACTTGATGCGCTGCCGCTGGTAAGAAATTTAGCGGTAGGAAGTTCGATTAGGGGATGGAGTACCTATACGTGCTGCTTCGGTGTAATAAGGGTGAGGGCGGTGGATTTCACTACTCCTTAAGCTGCCCGTCCACTGGTCGAAACCGAACGAACTGAACGAATCGAAGTTTCCTAATCGTCGGAAGGGTCGGACGCTTCCGATGATTAAGACGCTTCGATTCGTTCGGACCAGTGGACGGGCAGCTTTAAAGTATTCTATGGTGCGATTGCACTTGCCATGAGCTAAATATACGATAAGATAGATCTGTTCTATAGGAGAGAGACACTATTGTATACTTTAGAGAAGTGGTAAAATCTACCGTTAGTAACGTGTGAAGGATCATCCTCCATAGCCGAGGAGTGTAGATAGTTGTGACACACAGGTTCCATGTTCCATTCCGTTCCTCTCAATGTTTTTCTTATCTGCATTCCCCTCTGATATGTTCAGAATGTCAATAGTAATGTATATCGAGGCTGTGGTGGTCCGTAACCCACGTAAAACTGTAGGTCGTTGTGCTGTGTTGGAACTGGTATTTGGAAGTGCTGCCAGATGGGTATGGTACGGAAAATTCTTCAAATGGTGTAGTTGCTGGGCTTCCCCCCCCCCCCCCCCCCCCGAACACTACTAATTAAAGTGGTACGAGAAGTAAGTGTATAATAATATACCTAATGTTCAATGTGAAGTTATTGTGCAGAGAGAAAGAGCAAGCCTGTAGGTATATATTGCCAGTGGCAATGCCTTGATAAGCTGATAGATCTGTTCATCCTGCTTGGCACAGATTCCGCTGATCTGCAAGGCCGCGTCTGACCTTGCCGGCAACTGCTGACCTGTTTATTCTTACTTCTACGCAGTAGATAATTTCCTCTGACCTGTGTGTGAATAACATGTAGGCTCATCAACTAGGCACTATAGACCATTTCATGATGTATCCATCGTGCACACTTGACAGCACTACTAAATACCATCTCCTTACCCATCGCACACTGTGGGGACCTACAGTTTTATCAGTGGTTGAGTGGTCATGAAGGTGCCCTGAGAGGTCTGGGTTCGAATCCCGGCGTAAGCAATATTATAAATAATCAATAAGGCATGGATGGCCTAAACTGCTGTTGCACCAGCAGCGTGGTGAACTTCCTGCTGTACTGCTAGGACTGAGGAGTGCTAGGTACGTGTTACCGTGGGTAAGCCAACCATCAAATCCTGAGCAGGTACCAGGTACCTGGCCCGCCTTCGACATGCCCCAGCCCACATAGTCATTCAATAAAGATTAGATCAATTGTTAGCTTATGGACTTTATCATCAGGTAAAGCTGAATTGCAGTTGAATCGTCAAACCCTCCCTTTAGTGATGGATTATGGATTTTATTAAGATCTCCTTCAGAAGCCCCAGACAACTCATATAGTAAATAATATAGAAAATTCCTTAATAACTTGTTTGTTTTCCAGTGACGAGGCTGTCCCGCCATCACCGGTCTCTGAGTTGATCGTCCACACGGCTCTCACTATGCTTGACGTTGCGGCTCCAGATTACGAGCTGGATCAGAAAGAGGTGGAGGAACGCACGAAAGCTTACAGCGATCAGCTCAACTCCATCACCAACTGGTCACCGCCCGCGCCCCCGCAAACCATCATCCTCACAGAAGTGGAGGACCCGGAGACTGTCTTCAGTACGGAACCCATCTCCAAGGACACGCTCAACTTGGTAATCTCATGCTCCCATATTGCTTAAGGCTATGTTTCAGCTCACAGTGCATTTCTGCCACACTCAGATAATAAACACTAAGAGCGGCAAATGAGGTGACCAGCCTCGACAGCGAAGTGCTCTAGCTTCTAAATGATCGTCATTAGTTTAGGAAACGCGAAATAGCCAAGTCAGACAGGTTCTATCCTTATCTTATCAAAGTTTTTGTGATCGGCATTTACCTCTGACATGTTCAGCATGTAGCTCGGAGCCCACCTAAAACTGTAGGTCCCTATCGATGGATAGTTGCTGTGCACCTCTATGTCTACTTCTGTGTTGCAGATCAGTTCAGCGCTGGCACTCGTCACAGAAGCTGTGGAATCAATCAAAGTAGAGCCCGTGGAGGACGTCGTGGTGCCATTCCGGACCCCAATGTCTGACATTCCTCCCCAAGATGAAAGTATCCTCTAAACTGTTTACAAGAAATGCTGGTGACTGTTCAGGTATCTGTTCGAGAAGAACACGAAAACTATCGAACTGAAGGCACTGCTTCGTTTCGTTCTGGAAGCTCATTTTCTTTGAAACTTAAAATAACTTTGTCGACAAAATGACCAATTGCAAAATTTAATTTAAAGGAACGACAACTACGTGTTAAATATTAAGCAAGTTGAGGATATACGGGTAAATTATTGCACGTATAGTATTACAAACTGATGGACTAGAATATTGGCAATATGATGTTTGTATTTTTTTTTGGAGATATTTTAAGGTGACTACTTAAAAACAAATTTGATGCCTTTTTTGGAGGAATTTCCATTCGCCGAAACAATTTATTTAGAATGCCACTACCACTTACGCCAGAGTTTACGTACACGTTTCCCATATTAAATTTTCTAATCATAAAATAATTTAATTTCAGTCCCGATGAAATATTCTTAGGGTGGTTCTCGTCTCGTAGTCATTAGTCAAGTGATCCCTTAACAAGGAGGATATTATCTGTGGGTAAGGTTTCCTGGAGAACATAGCTAACATAGGCAGCAGTTGTCATGTTGTCAGAGTTCAAGTTAAAAGTTGGGTAACTTTATTCAGTGTTATGTTGGTGTGAATTTATATTGTACCCATTTTCTTTTCGTATAGGTATACCATAAGGCCATACCCAGCCGTACCAGAATTCGAAGTAAAATTTCTGATTGGAAGTAGTAAGTAGTGGTAGGTTGATGTTGCTTATGGGTTACGTTTTTGGATATTTAAGATATTAAGTGGCATCATACTGTAGTTATAGGCTACAAGGGCTAATAGGAGCAAAGGGAAGTAGCTTTCGTACTTTACTATTGTCTCGGGTTCGACTTCGACTTCAACAAATGATTTACGAACGGTTCGAATTGGCTGTAAATGCACGCAACAGCACTCCCGTCATCAGAAGGCCACCCATTTTCGCCGCAGCAGTGCGGATCAAAGAACCCGAACTCATCCTTCTCATCCTCCTTACTGTTTTTAAAGATGGCTAGTGAACGGTCATTCCCCGTCAAAACCCCATCACAGTGCCTTCGGTCGAAAAAGTGTTTGAGTACTTTTTTCAGATTTTTAAATTTTCCATAAAATTCAGACTCCGAAACCGAGTATTTAAAGTCATTCCCGAAAATGACTCCTTCTGTAATAACTTCATCTCCGCACAGGTATTTGTTGCTTGGAGGAGGGCGGTTTAGTCTAGCCTGCAGGTGTATTCCCTTTCTCGAACACCAGCAAACCCACCCAACTAACACCTTCAAAATTTATTGTAAGAAGAACTGTTCTCAGTATATTGCATCATGGCGTGCCTTATCTTCTTACAATAATTTTTTAAGGTGTTAGTTGAGTGGGTTTTCTGGCGTTCGAGAAAGGGAATACACCTGCTGATGTAGCTCAGATGTTGCTAGCTATATAGCCTCGGTAATTGCCAAGCAACTTCCCCAGCAAATATCCCACTGTTATTAGAGATCACCCCGTTATTCCCTTAGCAATATCTATTGGTAGGTTAAAATACGAGTTCAACTACTTATATAGGTAGGTAAGTACCTGGTTGCATCTTGGTAGGAGTGAATATACCCTGAAAGGAGACCTACAAAAAAATATTTAACTAATGGTGAACTTACCTGTTGATGGAAACCTGTCCTCCAAGTGTTTGGAAACAAATCAGACGAGAAACAGCCGCACTATGAATATTCAAACACAAAACAAACACAAAACAAACACAATTCAAACGCACAGGTGCCGAATCATCTGAGAACGAACTGACCAGACCACGCAGGGGCACTGGGGCTGTGTCGGTCGGTGGAAAATTCCGCAACACCCAACTACCATTTTGTAAAATCACATCATCCGAACCCCACTCGGGGGTGTTCGGTTACGGTCATCCCTAACCGAGACTACCTTAAAACACGTCACGTCTTCTAAGATGACTGTCAATTCTATATAAATTTTGTTTGCTAGACGTCCCTTTTACTTCAACCCACGTTACAATAAAGGGTTCGACAATGGTCGCACTTTACTTTCTCGCGATTTTTATGCCAGCAGTATCAAAAATTTTTATTTTTTTACGTGATTTTTTTTTGCCAGAATTCTAGCTTTTTCTAAAAGATGTTTTTTGCTACACTGGACGGTAATTTAAGACACCTTCACGTCAGTACATGTTGAATTTCAAACATATCCGTCGATCGGTGAAGTGTCGTTTGACGTGCATAGTACATGATTTCTATTTTGCATGTCGCGGTCTTAATTTTCAAGTAATTCAAAAGCTATTGACAAAGGCCTTGAAACATCTATCTGAGACCACTTTCACCGATTTTCAAGAAAATCCGTCGATTAGTATTGTTGCAAATGTGACCTAACCAATCAATAACAGCAAAAACGTGATTTCAATTTTTGGAAGATTTTCCTAAAGTACCTACCTAATGATAATATTGGCCATAATTATTAAGTTGAATAAATTTTGTTCAGCAAAACTTCAAACTATATTAAAACGCACCTCCCTACCAATTTTTATTGAAATCGGTCGAACAGAGCCACCGGAGGGATGACCAACACGTTTTGGCCAAAACTGGGCCAAGTTATTGGCCCACCTCCAAATGGTTGCAAATGACCCAAAATAATCTATTTAAAAACACCTCTTTAAATTTTCAAGGTTCTAACTTGATATACATAGCCTCCAGCCCTTCCTAACTGCCAAAAAACACGATTTTTTGTCTTTTTTGACCATAGCAGGCGAAATTTTTGAGTTATCAAAATTTATCAAAACATTTCTCCAGATATTTACATTAGGTACCTACATACCGAATTTGAGCAAAATCGGATGAACGGTGTGACGTCCAGTCGCGCGACAGAGTGACGTAGGTACGTACGTAACGTACATCGGACGGACATTTTTTTAAAACCACTTTTTTAGACTCAGGGGACCTCCAGGATGATGGGAAACCAAAAATATTGAAATCGAAATATTGCACGATAACATAACACACGGGGCGAGAAAGGTAAGTGCGACTGTTGTCGGACCCATTATTAAGTTTGAATTTAAAGCGTGGTTTTTGTTTTCTTGATTTACGGGGAAGCTATTCTTATTTTGTTTTGATTTTGACGCGTTGGTTGGTAAGGTAAATGTACATCATTTGGGATTATAATGCGTGATGCTGTAAAATAATGACTGAAAGCCTGAGGCAGTCCTAGTCCTGGGGGAGGGATTTTGGAGGGTTGGGGATTTTCGAGATTTGGTGTCCCTATTTAGTAATAGTGGTAATGGGTATGGCTGTTTGGATTTCTTATTATTATTATTGCTGTATTGGTAGCATCCATCTAGCGCACTGCAATGTACCGCACCGATAAGAATAGCGCGACCCTTTTCGACCCAGAGGTATGGAGGTACATGTACCTATCTATTTTCGGCCAGTCGAGGTCAAACAACTGGCGATGGAGTACTTGTTATTTTATACTAGGCTTGTTTTCCCTTTTCAGAACCTTTTAATAATCTATTTTTGATAAAGAATCTTTCCATTGTAAGTAGATAGGTACCTTTCATGCCTAGCAAAGTACCTTTTAATAATTTTATGATGTGAGCGATTTTAGTCCATTTTCGCCATCACTTGTCGTTTGGCAACTCCGCGGAGGTGACTTGAAAATTTGTAACAACGCAGGTGACTCATGGTCTATGAGACCGTGTTTTCCAGCCCTTATTTCTCAACTGTGGGATACTTTTATCCTCTTTTATCCAAAGCAAGTACATAGTAGGACGCCACACCGTGAGGTCATTTTCGCCACTTTCATGGTCATTTTTTTTTGGTAAAATCATTTAAAAAAAGTTTTTTTCGAATACCACTCTTGTCTCTGAGACCGCGGGGTCATCTTTTCGAATTACTGTACCTAGTTACTTTTTGAACTTTTTCTTCATATTTCGTGGTTTCGAAAGGAGTTTCGGCAGTTTTGGGGTCCTCGATCTCACAGACGTGAGGCCCGGTTTCACAGACCGGGTGTCTCCAAATACTCCAGGTCTGAGAGACCCTTGCCACAATGGCCACAAATGCTCAAAAAAATCCCATTTTTACTTATTACTGTTCCATATTCATCTTTATCTCTCCTTTCAGATAGCAACCTCTACCAGTTAAGCCCTACATAAAGTACATAGGATGACTGGCGACCCCGGTCTGTCATCAGACCGGGTACGAGGTACGAATCCGGTGACACTGCAGGGTGTGAGAGACCGGGGGTGTCACTGTAGCCACTCCTGTTGTCTGTAGAAGATTGCCGTAGGCAATACGTCATAGCTGAGCCTAAGTTAGGAAGCTACTGGGAGGTAGAACTTCTGACACCAAATGGTAGGGGAGGAAACCAAGTTTCCGCACTCGACCGGTCTATATATGAGACCGTGAGTCACCTCCGGAGGGTTAAAGTGTTGAGATGTTTAGCATAATAGGTAGGTGATGAACATGATGTAGATTCATGAGTTCATGAGTGAACAATACCACTTTTGAAGTTAATATCTCGTTCAGGTAGCTGTACGCTAGGTTCTAGGTTGCAGATATCAGTCGGTAGCTACATCCCATGATTCGCTTTATTGAAGACAGCGTGAATCTAGCCACGCTGTACCGTTTTTTCACACAATAGCGTGGGCATGGGGGTAGACTTGGGAACAGCTGCAGCAGCAGGGTGCAGCAGGGCACTTTATTATTAGGGTTATTAGGATATTTATTCACTTACTTGTCAGTCTCAATAATCGAGTGGTCAAAATCTAGATGATCGACTTTGGAGGAACTTTGAGAGCCGCGGGTCGCACCGCCGCCGGTTCGATCCCGATTCTATTTTGCAGATCGGTGTTCACCTCTGATAGTTCTGCACGTCAGGTGAAATTTATGTGGTGGCTCGGAACCCACCTTTTACTATAGGCTCCCGTCTTGCACGCGCGAAGACGATGGCTGGAGAAGTGGTATTTGGTAGTGCTGCCAGCTGAGCACGATGGGTAGTTCGTGAAATGGTCTATCCCCCCCCCACATTTCTACTATCTAAGGGTAGACCTACGTAATGGGAGTGGTGCACGGCAGTAAGGCGCACTAAGCAAAGAAGCAGAGGACCGAGTGTCTAGTCTCAACTTCTTGAGATTTTCCTGGAGATCCTTTCGACGCCCAGGGCCGACCCAGCCCTGATGGGTACTTGGACTACCTCACCGGCTGAGGGAAACTGGACTATTGGGTGCAGTTGTGACCAGATCATCCTCTTGTCATCAGAGGTCACGAAAGGTTGCACCCTGACCCGCGTCTCAGGCCATCCCGGCGCCGATTTTTTTGTACCTTCCTTGCATACCTATACCTACATAAACTATTCATTTTCATGGCTCGCAGAGTGGGCCTGCTGTATTAATATGGACAGGCTATTGTCCTCCACATGTCCGCAGACAAGCCGTAATGGATTCCAATGTCTCGCCCTTTGTGTTTTTTGCTATTGTTTGAAATGTACAATGTAATGCTCTAGACGCTTTCGCAGGTAGGTACCGTTATACGATTCTTCGAACTCACCATCAAGTTAGATACCAATTCATACATTCGTATTTTTTCATTCAAATATTTTGAGAGTCCATTTGGTGCTCATGCTTAGCTTATAGATTATCATAACAACACAAGTTAGGGTGCGTCCCACCATACTCGGTTAACGTTAAACTGCGGTTAATTTCCTACAATTGCACAGTAAAAACCGAATTTAACTGGAGTTTAAGCTCTAGGCGAACGTTTCTCCCAAAAACTTCCTTCTGCCCCCAGATATATATCTGTATAATTATAACTCTACAAAAGTCTCCTTCTCCATGTCCTTTTAACATCCCTTACCTACTTGTGCCTCCCTGTGTCGCCGAGTGGGCCAAGGTCGGATCCCACGAGACACAATGCTCGTCACGAGACACGAGACACAATGCTCGTCAACTCTACTTATATCTTCTTATTGTCTTGTATTCTGACCATCCAACAAAATGTGTTTTTCGCCGCAGCCGCGCCGCCAACAACTATCAATTTTGAAAAGAACAGGGCACACAGGGCATCCGGCATTGGTTTATGGGGTAGGTGCGATGCTTGTGATTAGGTACGTCGTTGAGAATTGTATGTACTTCAAGTTCAAGTAGGTAGCAGTAGAAAACTGATTTACCTACGAAATTTTCCTTGATAGTTTTCTAAAATAAGTTGTTTATGTTTTTGCAAAATCGAATGGAATCTAGAACCCGCAGCGTTAACTTATGGTATCCGGGTATCTCTACAAACGCTACCAGCAAAAAGAAAATCGGTTTTTTATAAAACCCGTTTAACAAAGAAACTCAATCCAGTACAACATAAAATATAAGTAACCAAAATTCTAGCTTGTAGCGACATCCTCGTTACAGTCTAGGTGCATATAAAACCCTCCATGCTTCTGTCTGAATAAATATCCCGTATCTATACCATAGCAGTACCCATGCATACACCACCGCAGCAGTACTGGAGAGGCAGAATGTTCAGCTCCTTGTACATCACAGCAGCAGTACTGGAGAGGCAGAATGTTCAGCTCCTTGTACATCACAGCAGCAGTACTGGAGAGGCAGAATGTTCAGCTCCTTGTACATCACAGCAGCAGTACTGGAGAGGCAGAATGTTCAGCTTCTTGTACATCACAGCAGCAGTACTGGAGAGGCAGAATGTTCAGCTTCTTGTACATCACAGCAGCAGTACTGGAGACTGGAGAGGCAGAATGTTCAGCTTCTTGTACACCACAGCAGCAGTACTGGAGAGGCAGAATGTTCAGCTTCTTGTACATCACAGCAGCAGTACTGGAGACTGGAGAGGCAGAATGTTCAGCTTCTTGTACACCACAGCAGCAGTACTGGAGAGGCAGAATGTTCAGCTTCAGGTATTCGTAATAGAAAGTGTCGTTATATAGAGAGTGACAACTGCATATGACTGCGAGTTGTTCTTCAACAGACGATGAGGACTCCATATACAAGCAGAAGATTGACCGAAATAGCGACTGCAGCTGTTCTGAAGTGCTCTAGCTGAATCTATGCGAAGTAATAGGTAGGTAGGTAGGTATTATAAAGTTAATAATAAGTAGGTCCTACCAAAGTACCTACCTACTGACTTTTGCTTACATTGCTGATTATTGAACCTGCAGTAATAAGAGCGAGGAATCGCACGCAACAACAAAAAAATAACCTTGTTCTTCACAATTATAAATAATAAATAATACAAGAATATTAAGGTTTTACACTTTCGCTCGTAAACGTTTTTTTCACTTATTACTCCTGCAAAAATTCGATTATGTAACTTGAAACTGGTTGTAGACATCCTTACCTATTTCATTCCTATCTACAGAGTATGTATAAAGCATATCTGAAAAAAACGGTAGGTAAATGAATTTACTTTGGTACCTACACAGATACCAGCCTCAGCCTACATATTTTTCGACCATTTTGCTGGAAAGGTTTCCGCAGGTACCTATATAAGGTAGGTACCATACGGTATACATAATATAATATAACCTACCTACCAATAAATTTCTCTATAAGGAAGTAGGTAAGCATTTAAGTAACTAATTACCTTACCTTGTGAAAATTTTAGTACCTACTAGGTACCCAAGTACCTACCTACAAAATCTCCCCTAGAAAAGAAAAATAATTTTTCATTCTGTATTTATCTGCAAAAACGTGAATATACTTTTCATGTGCATAATATACATAGGTTCCTGACGAGAAATTAAGGGTCCGCTATACCTGACGGTGCATTTTTTGCCGCCCATAAGATTAACATTGCGAGCGGCGATTCATTTTCAAGGTTTATCCTTTGTTGGAAAGACACAAAATTTTGCCTGTACCTAGCCCTAACAATGTTCTAGGGAGTGTTCGAAGCAGATTTCCCATTTTTTTTTTTACTGGTTTTCGAGATACAGCACTTTTCTTGAGGTAGGTATGCGATGCTAGCATTTGCAAAACAGTTGCAATAAAAGAAACCAGTGAGAAATTGGGAAATCTGCTTCGAACACTCCCTAGAACATTGAAATTTTGGCGAAATTTTGTGTCTTTCCAACCAAGGGTAAACCTTGAAAATGAATCGCCGCTCGCAATGTTAACCCTTTCGTAGCCACAGGCCGTTTAAACGGACACTGACTTTACATCGTTCTATCTGCCAGTAGTTTCAATTTTGATGCGAAGTAGGTTTGTTGTGCCACGAAGTATACTCTACTGCTATGATTTTCACCACTGTAAGTTAGCCAACCTGATTACAACGAATAGGGCGAGTTGTCTTCTACCTGCCGCGGTAGGTAAGTATTGAATTTAAAATTTTTCAACATTTTGAAATTTTGAAATTTTTTTTCTCAGTGTTTGTTTGTTCTACGCCGTTTTGGAATTTTTTAAGGTAAGTAGGTACATTCCTTTGTTTATTTTTAGGTAGATTTCGAAGAAAAATCTACCTATTGTAGTCGTACCAGTAGTCTCACATTTGAAAAATTTCTTCACAGTTCTTCTTTTTATGACCCCCGGATCCCAAAACCACCATCAGTTAAAAAGTTTATATATATATATATATATATATATATATATATCTATTTATATATCTATCATTTTCACTTCCTTGTGAACACGCTAGGAGCCGTATTTTTGAAAAATAATTGGTTTTGACTATTTAATAAAATATAAGGGACTAAAATCTCGGTCGAGTTCGTTAATGGGGGAAATCGGACGAGGGGGGGGGGGGAAATGGGGGGACTTTTTCGAAATCTGGTTTTTTGGCCATAACGTCATAACTCACTTATTTGGTGAGATAATGAGTTTATTCTTTTTGCTATGAGTTTCTATTAATAATATCTACAACTTTTGTCTGAAAAAGTTTTTTGTAAAATCACTTTCATTTTCTTGTTAAAGGGGGGGGGGGGGGGTGAAATTTCAAAACTCAATTCCTCCGTTTGTTATTGTAGATAATGCAATTGGATCAACTGAAAATCTTCTTAACCGTCTTTCTAAATGATTTTAGACTGCTTTTAGCTGATGGAAGTAATCTTCGAAATCTACCTTACGCCTTTCGGGGCTGCCGAAAGGGATTTTTGATAAAACTAGAACATTATGTTTGAAATGTGGGTCCTGGGATCAGAATTTGTGCTGGCCGTTTAAACAGACAATGGTATTCAATGAAAACGATTTGTAATTCGGACAAACTTTTTCTTTTTAGAAATGGAACGCCACAGAATCTTGAAACTATCAGAATTTTAAGATATTTTTGATACAATTGATCGTTGCGAGTCAGAAGGCGAAAAAAACGTCTCTTCCTATGATCAACATGCTACTGCAGCACCTTCTAAGGGTGGAGACGAAGACCTACAGCGGCACTTGCTCCCCCTGCAAGAACGAGACGGCGTGTTGGAAAGCCCCGGAGGAGCTGCTCCCACAAAATTGGGGGAAGCAGTGGACAAAAAAGAGGACGCCCATCCAGTGGGCCAGTCCCTGGACCATCAGAATCCCACTACAGCCGACGTCAGATATGACCAGTTGGGTCACTGACCCGATTATGCGAAAGAACAAAGGTGCATCAACTGTGGAAAAAGTCATTATGTGGTTTGCCTAAAATGCAATAACGGGCTCCTCTGTTTTACAAGTGCAAAAAAACTCTTTTCTTTCTTATCACAATAAAGTAATCTTTGAAACATATATTTCACTTCATTACCATTGTCCGTTTAAACGGACACGTTCCTAAAATCTAAACCTGTTGCAATTTTAAAAAAATTAAAATTGAATTTCATTAAGACGACCTAAGTGATGAAAAAACCCCATAAGAAAAAATTATTCTTCCGGTCGAAGTTAATTCGGTAACGAAAGGGTTAATCTTATGGGCGGCAAAACATGCATCGTCAGGTATAGCGTTTTCTTAAAATCATCTCAAAATGCTCCTCTTTCATTGTTTTTGCGATAACAGCGCGCTCTTCTTAAGGGTCCCATGCAAATGAAGAACGCTAAGAAGACAAAGTATTCTTCAACTTGTTAACCTAGAGTCAAGTCATTTGACTTCCTCGGAGGAAATTTCAGGTTTCATACTGCGTTCTGTCCGCTTCCCGCGCTTCCGTGGCTACTGTTCAGTGTGAGTCAGGCAGCAGTCGCGTTCGCACGTTACGTGACTTCAGCGGATATCCTTACCTCTACCCATTCCTCGTGGCCTTGCGTCCTTGGCGTTCACGTCCTTCACGGTAAGTTGCATTTCGTACTCTTTTTGAACACCTTATACTTTATACCTAACCTCCTACATTGTAGGTACGTTCCTAGGTAAGGAATTCTGTGCCAGACCAGCCAAACTTTATAAATCCGGAGGGGCGAGAGCGGTGAGGGAGTGGGGGCCCGGGGACCTCCGCCAAAATTACTTTATTTTGGGGGGATGTGGGTAGTTATTACCATACTTATCCCTACCGGCGACTGTTATTGCGATGCAAGAACTGGTGAAGGGCGGGGGGGGGGGGGGGGGGGGTGAGATCTTGCCCCCCCCCCCCCACAAATCCGGTGGGTCTGCTCTGCACCGATTATGGATCACCCCCTTTATCAACGATATTTTTCAATGATTGTGCCAAAATGCACCACCCGTCTCTGACATTGTGTTGTAGGTAGGTACCTACCTAGGTAAGGTATAACTTCTGTATTTACCGATACGGACCCCCTTTTGTCTACATTGTTGGCCAATCATTCTGCTGAAATGTCTACCCAAAGGACCGCCAGGGGGAAGTCTCCCCCCATAATACTTACTGATTCAGCGCGCCAGGAAGCATTATTTCAGTGACGCTACGGCATATTTGGTGTGTTCCTCGTACCTATCCGCTGTAAGATCATCAACATCAAGTGCAAATTTTCAGCTGTAGGAAATTGTCGGTGCAGAGTTTTTTCGTTTCGTTGTTTTGTTATTGGATTTTCTTATACATCCAGCTCCAGACCGATCAGTATGCCTACTGGTGAAGGCAGGACACCCTGTCTCTTGATATTTACTTTCCATTATTAACCACGGAGGGCAGCTAATGCAGAGTTGTAGGCTGAGTTTCAGATTTTGCGTGAATTTTGTTTTGCGAAATGGGGAAGTCACGTTTTATTGCTACGGTCGGTTTTATATGTGTGTGTGTTAAATGGCTAATCCTTCAGACTTCAGAAGTATCTTATGGTAAGAAGTATAGAATGAAGGGGAGCCTTCAAATCACGTTAGGGAACATAAGGAGAATGGGCTGCTGTGGAATGCTCCACAGACTACGTGTATAGGTATCTACTTTATGAAGATTGCGTTGAGCTAAGCAAAAGCAATAGAGAAGTGTCCAAATAACAATAAGGAAATGTATCACTGACATTTCCTCTGATTTTTCTTTCGACAAGAACTGGGACCACCTGTGCTCAATATCGGCCAGGTGCGTAACCTTGAACCTTTTACCTTCTACCTGTCGCTACCTGCCAGCTACTGATCCAGGGTACAGGTCACATTAGGATGCTAGGATATCTGCCACTATGATAATAATTATTCATGATGACAACTTGTAGAATAACTTGTAGAATAAGCGAATTGAATACAAGGGTGAGGATAAGTTTTGAAAGGTAAGAGTGGTCCATATTCGGTACAGGGTAGGTACAGGTAGGTACCTTACAATGGAAATAAAGGGTCCGACAACAGTCGCACTTAACTTTCTCGCCCCATATGTTTTTTTTTTTTTTTTTTTTAAATATTTTTGCGGGCTTAATTTTTACGCAATCCAAAATCGGTTGAAAATGACCCACGAGCATCTATCTGAGATCACTCACACCAAATCTCATTACTACGGTTCGGATTGTTAGGTTGCTTAAAACCGAGATATAGGTTGCTCAAAAACGCAAAATAGGTTGCTGAAAATAGGTTCCTTAAAATCCAATTTTACCTAGTGCTTAACTACTAAGGTAAGGTTTCTAATAAAAATTATAGGTATAGGTAAGAGCAAAAAAGGAAGAATTTTCACATTTGGTTTTATTGCACGGCCAAAACTTTTTCCAGATTTTCATTTTTTTTTTAACGCGCGTAATAGGCGCGGATGTTTTTGGCCGAAGCCGAAGTAGAGAACGCCGAAGCCGAAATATGAGTGGGCCGAAGCCAGTTTTTGGAGTGGGCCGAGGCCAATACATCCATTTTTCCGTTCCGCCGGGATTTTCCAGATTTTCCACCTTAAAAATACGTCGCATCTCTATCAAAGTTCTTTTAAGTGCAGAGAGACTTCTTTCTACGTCACACGAAACGAGAGGCAGAAATTTGAGGGAGGCAACTTCGGTAGATAGGGGAAAGATCGGCCCAGGCCCGTATCCAGAAAGCGGTCATGGGGGGGTCATGGGGGGTTTTAGCCTATATTTTTACTTTCTCGCCCGTATGAAATACATGGGCTGAGAAAGTTATGTCTTCGTGCAAAATTTCGATTTTGAGATTTTGGGTTTCCCATGATCCTAGAGGTCCCCCGAGTCCAAAAAAGTGGTTTTTAAAAAATGTCCGTCCGACGTACGTACGTACGTACGTACGTACGTACGTACGTACGTACGTACGTACGTACGTACGTACGTCACTCTGTCGCGCAACTGGACGTCACACCGTTCGTCCGATTTTGCTCAAATTCGGTATGTAGGTACCTAATGTAAATATCTGGACCCGTTTTTTGATAAATTTTGATAACTCAAAAATTGCGCCTGCTATGGTCAAAAAAAGGCAAAAAATCGTGTTTTTTGACAGTTAAGAAGGGCTGGAAGCTACGTATATCAAGTTGGAACCTTGAAAATTTGCGAAAGTGTTTTTGAATAGATGCTTTAAGGTCATTTACAATCATTTGGAGGTGGGCCAATAACTTGGCCCAGTTTTGGCCCCAAACGCGTTGGTCATTTCTCCGGTAGCACTATTCGATCGATTTCAGTAAAAATTGGTAGGGAGGTGTACTTTAACCTAGTTTGATGTTTTACCGAACGAAATTTATCCAACATAATAATTATGGCCAATATTGGCATTATCGTAGGAAAATTTTCCAAAAATGGAAATCACGTTTTTGATTGGTTCAGACGGATTTGCAACAACCCTAATCGACAGATTTCCTTGAAAATTGGTGAAAATGGTCTCAGATAGATGCTTCAAGGTCATTTTCAACAGATTTTCAATTACTTAAAAATTAAGGCCGTGACATGGAAAATAGAAAACACGTACTTTGCGCGTCAAACGACGCTTCACCATTTGACGGATATGTTTGAAATCCGGTGAGTAGGTGCCTAAAATTATTGTCCAGTGTATGGCAAAATTTTTTTTAGAAAAAGTTAAAATTTTGGTCCAAAAAAAATAAATTACGTAAAAAAAAATCAAAATTTTCGATACCGCTGGCGTAAAAATTGCGAGAAAGTCAAGTGCGACCATTGTCGGACCCTTTATTTTGCTTCACGTCGGCATTACCATGTTAATTTTCCTTTCATGGGGGGGGGGGGGGGGGAGTTAACCCCTTAGGCCCCCCCCCCCCCCCCCCCCCGTGGATACGGCTATGGATCGAGCAAACGTTTTTTTTCTGCACTTTTTCCTTCTAATATCTCCGCAGCTTCTCGGGCTGAGGCCCAGCCTGGGCAGCCTGGGTTTCTTTTTAGGGCTACCGCAAGCTTGGTGCTGACCAAATGCATCTGGCGTGTCCTGTGGCTCTGCGCATAGGCACGTAGCATGTACATAGGTCACAGGCATAAGGGTAGTTGGTATAAAAATAGAGTACATACCTACTTACCTGGTCTGCGAGGGAGTAATGGGGAGTACCTCGACTATCAACGAACCTAAGAAAATATATTTGTAATGGTGAATTTAATGTAGTCTACGGGCTTCTTAGAATAAATAAGTCTACAAACTGATTTTATTTTCTTCTGGAAAGATTCTTTTGAAGCGAGCGTATTGTAAGACACGTGTCCATAAGTACTGTCATCTGCAGAATAGGTTAAAATAGGCCGTCGCTAGAGCACTGCACGGACTGACGGACGGACAGACTTTTTCCAGAAACCACTTTTTTGGACTCAGGGGACCCCCAGGATCATGGGAAACCCAAAATCTCAATTTCGAAATTTTGCACGAAAACAATACTTTCTCGCCATATATGGCTAGCGAGAAAGTAAAAAATAATCGCACTGCCCTAAAACGGTCCAAATGTTGTATGATTTACTTAGGTAGGGGAATGAGGGCTGGAGTAAGGTAGATACGTTCCTAATTTAGTCAGAATTAGGTACCCCAAATAGTTGGGATAGTTCTTGTTTCCCGCAGTGAAAGTCAGTGATGTTGCCTACTTTCGCCTTTCTATAATTAGGTGCCTAAGTAAGTAGGTACCTACCCTTAAGATGAACTATTTACGTTCACCTGGACCAAAACAAAACACTTTCTCATATTACCGTTGAAATGAATCTCCTTATTGCAATAAAAACATGTAAGGTAGTTAGTCAATTCTTTTAAGAACATAAAGTAAGCAACAATTATTAAATAGACTTTTGGTTACTTCACAGTGTTTGAAATACCAAACATGAGCAGACTTGACATTTTTGATCAGTGGGTTCACTGATGTTTGGTGTGAAGTGTGTGACTGTGAAGTAACCAAAAACCATTTTAATGAATTTTTGCTGACCTACTTTATGTTCTTAAAAGAATTGACTAAGTACTTAACATGTTTCTACTGCAACAAGGAGATTAGTTTCGATGATAATGTGAGAAAAAAATGCTTTGTTTTGGTTTAGATAAACATAAACAAACATCACACCCTTAAGGGCTAAGTACCTACTTACATGCACATTACTTCCCAAAAATTACGTCGGTACTTCGCCTCCGTTGGTAGGACCTACTTACCTATCTATCTGGTCAATAACTATGAAAGGAGTTAGGCTGAGCCGATGAGGTGTTGTGGCCGAATCCGAATAGGAGCAGGCCGAAGCCAGAGTGAGCGATAGGTGCGATAGGTGCGGAGTAATCGACCACATATCAAAATTCCAGTTTTACTGTAGACAGTGCTCAGAGAGTTCGTTGGAGGACCAAGAAGATTCAATTGAGGAGGAAGCTGTGGAGGAAGGAGCGGCAGGTGCTGCTCAGCCCAAAGCTGTGGAGGAAGGAGCGGCAGGTGCTGCTCAGCCCAAAGCTGTGGAGGAAGGAGCGGCAGGTGCTGCTCAGCCCAAAGCTGTGGAGGAAGGAGCGGCAGGTGCTGCTCAGCCCAAAGCTGTGGAGGAAGGAGCGGCAGGTGCTGCTCAGCCCAAAGCTGTGGAGGAAGGAGCGGCAGGTGCTGCTCAGCCCAAAGCTGTGGAGGAAGGAGCGGCAGGTGCTGCTCAGCCCAAAGCTGTGGAGGAAGGAGCGGCAGGTGCTGCTCAGCCCAAAGCTGTGGAGGGAGGAGCTGCAAGTAGTTCGGATCCGAAATCAAGTGTTTTGGGATCGGAAGAGTACTCTGAGAGCGAGGCCAATGTTCGTATGTGGAAGGTATCCCAGGTTGGGGATTTTATCCGGGGGATACCACTCTGCGCTAGATATGCTGACTTGTTCGTTCACCATGAGATTGACGGGCAGGCATTGATGCTATTGAAGGAGACTGACATGCTAGGGGTAATGTCGATGGCCCTTGGCCCCACCCGAAAGATTATGCGCTACATTAACTTATTTCGTGGGAGCCTCCACACGCCCTAAGTTCCCGCTATTTACTTTTTACAAGTTTTTTTTTCGCTTCATTTCAAGTCATGAATTTTTAAGGTAGAAGTTACTTCTAATAGGAAATGTGATAGAGTGTGATGGTTTCGCCACTTTCTGTTGGTTTTTTACTTAGATGGAACTTAGATGGCTTACTCGCACTCTTAGGCTTATGAACGAGCTGTTCAGAGATTTCAATGAAATCGAAGCCATTTATCGTACCTGGCCAAACTCCAAATCCAACAGCGAGTTCTAATTTTGTCGCAGTAATCAACACTTTTCGTTCTTAACTTCATCATGTTTGATTAGTTCATTCCAATGTTTTCCATAATGTTGAAAGCACTAAACAACGGGAAGTAGTTTCGTGCAATTTTTTCATTGATTTCTTTGTTTCTGTGGTCCATCATTGTAAAGGTGTCAGCATTTCTTAAATTTGCACTTGATTTTTCAAATTTCCTCTGGCGGGTGTTCCACAGTGTTCGTATTCCATAATTTGCCTACCTTTCTTACAGCACACATACTCACACAGTCCCATTCATATTTTCTTTTGATCAAATTTCGGAACTTTGGAACGTTCGCATTTATAAATTTTGATCTTGTTATTTGGGCCAGAGGGGCTTTTGAGATCCCAGAGAAAGGTAAGGTTAAGTGAAATCTAATTTGGGTGTCATGGTGTCCACTTTCTCGCTAGCCATAATTTCGTGCCAAATTCTGAAATTGAGATTTTGTGTTGCCCGTCCTAGTATAAACGTACCTACCTATAGCACGTCATTTCCTTTTGTGTGTGGGGTGGGTGCTCTGTTGAAGCAGCCCATGGCACTGCTCGCAGTAAGATGTACTGCACCGTCCCCCGCCAAACTCCGTGTTGTGATCATCACATAGCTGATCACTGATCAGTAATCACTCCCGAAGAGTTCTGTGTCCCATAGCCATTATTTAGCTGAGGGTTGGGGGGTGGGGGACAAGCCCATGCAGCAACTAGACCGTTTCAAGAACTATCCATTGTGCTCAGCTGGCAGCACTACCAAATACCAGCTCCCCAGCCATCGAGTAAACGATGGGGACCTACAGTTTTAGGTGGGTTCCGAACCACCACAGCCTCGATATACATTTCACTTGACATCAGAGGTGAATGCCGGTCAGAAAAACTTCTTGGTAGGGATCGAACTGGTGTGACCCGGCTCTCACTGCTCCTCAAAAGTCAAAGATTTAGTCCACTCAGCTATCGAGGCTGTTTTCCGTAGCCATACTGGGAGACCTCCCGAAAAGAACTATAAGCTTAGTTGTCTTTGGTAAATGTTCAAGCTGTGTTGATTCTCTAGAGTCTAGAGAAAGATTCATCACCATCGTCTTCAGTGAGTCCTCCGTGGGTGTACAACAATAGGAGTATTGGTTACTGAGATGCTCAGAAAATACAATTAATTCATTTTATTACTGGCAGGGCACAAGCTGCTGGTAGTGCTGGTGGAGAACTTTTCCAGATGGATAGTCTTCATTCTCATAGAAAAGTTTTGTCAATCTTAGCTTAGCAGAAATGTGCCAGCTCCTCTGGAAATTCTAACAAAATAGCTTCTTTTTTTTTTGTATTTCTGGACAAACTCGAGGTGGTGATGTAAACGGTAGCGAGCCTTTCTCGTGAGTTGGTCTTGATTCCGAAGAAAAAGGTTTGTCTCGGTCAGGCCTCAGCCTTCTTCAGCGTAGCAGCATAATATGCGCTGTCAACTATAGTCCAAGTCAGGCTGGGAGCATACCGATTAGTCATAATTTTTTGAAGATTTTCAGTTGACGCCGATCCGGATTTGGGTTCCACTTCCTACCATACGCTAAAAATACCAATCTGACCCTGAGCAGATATTTCCCTGCTCAAGAAGAAGTTTTGATCAGCCCTAGATTTGCAAGAAATTATGATTTATTGGTATGCTCCTATAGCCTGACTTGGACTATAACTGTTGTGACCCTTACATGATTCATGATTTAAGAGGGAACTCGTAACTTTGTGGTATATTGTGGTATATATTGAAAATAAGAACTCTGTATACGTTCCGGTTAGGTTTTGATGCAAGATGCCCGGAAATTTGTAAACACACGATTTAATCACAATGCTGAAGTTATACAAATGCTGAACAACACTGAGCTAGCTAAGACGGAACGAAAAGGAACCGAACTTAGACTGAACTGCCTCGCAGGGCAGAAGGGTGGTTTATATATACACCAAAGAATGTTCGAGAATGCATTCCAAGATAGGTACAATAAAGGCGATAAGTTAAGTATAGAAACGTCTGGAAAGTGTGAGATTGACGGTTGTCAAAAAAGGGTGTTGTCAACAAAAAGAATCTTCTGGAAAGTATTATTTAAATGAGGGATGACACTATTATTCAGCCACTGTTTACAATACCCTATTGACAAGTTCCTATTGTTATTTATAGTGGTTTGGGTGCAGGTACAAGAATAATCCATTTGCCATTATTTGAGGGCAAGACCCGAACAAACTCTCACCAGTTTTTCCCTCGGGTTGTAAACCTCACCAGTACCGTTTTTAACAAGAAAGAAACCGAACTTTTGGAGAAAGGTCTAAAATTCTGTCCAAATTCAGACTCCTACAGCAAAACCGACGTTATTAATCTCATTGCCGATGTAGATTTAGCCCTCTCAAATCATAATCAGGAAAAACAGGTAGCAGCCCACCTAATAAAAAGCATCAAGACGACGAACGGACATGACCCGACAAAATCTATACGGAAAAAACTCACTGAGGACGACTTGGGTCTGACAAAAGCTGACAAAGGAAACTCTGTAGTGCTACTAACGAGACAGGACTACGAACAGAAAGTACAAGATATAATCTCCGACACCACAGTTTTTACCAAACTGAACAAAGACCCCACCGACAAATTCCAAAAAACGGCAAACAAAGCAATACAAACCTGTGACAATGTGCTCAATAAGTACTCTGCTTACCGGTGCTCAGTCATGAACCCCCAGGCCCCATCTTTCTTTGGACTTGTAAAACTCCACAAACCAGGCAATCCCGTCCGCCCTGTTGTATCCTACAATAGTGCCCCAGCCAGCAAAATCGCAAAATTTCTCAACTCCCACTTCCGTGAGCTTACTGACTTCCAACCAACCCACGGGGTAAAAAATTCCCTCAGCCTCATCGAGAAACTAAAAAACGTCTCCCTCCCTCCCAACGCTAAATTAGTATCTTTCGATGTCAAGAACCTATTCACCAATGTACCTTTCAATGAAGCCCAAGACCTGGTTGCCAAATCTCTCCGAAAAAATCGAACGCCAGCCCCCATTTTAAGGGACACCCTTCAACTGCTTGAGACTTGCACCAAACAAAACTATTTCCGTTTCGGCCCTCACTTTTATCAACAAACCTCAGGTCTACCCATGGGTTCTTCCCTTTCCCCTCTTCTAGCAGAAATGTTCATGGACAACTTCGAATGTATCCTCTTAAATAGTAAACACCCCCTTATCCAGCACGTAGTTCACTGGAGCCGGTACGTGGATGACATATTTTGCATCTGGACTGGAACCAACAGACAACTTGACCAGTTTCTGACCTACCTGAACTCACTTCACGAAACCATAAAATTCACTATGGAGGTAGAGGACAACAAATCTCTCAACTTTCTGGACTTGACTCTGACTAGACAAGACACAGGGTTAGACTTTAAAATTTACAGAAAACCTACCCACACAGACTGTATCATACCTAACCAGTCGAACCACCCTCCTCAACACAAACACGCTGCTTTCCACTCTATGATTCACAGACTTACTCACGTACCCATGAACAACGAAAACTTCGAACATGAACTTCAAGCCATCAAACAGATAGGCATCAACAACGGGTACAACTCTGAACTTTTTGACAACATCCTGAAACACCACACCCGTAAACACACAATGTCACTGGCCTACCCGACTGAACCACCCCAAGAGAAGGACTATTGTAGGATACAGTACCTACCTAAACTGACTGACAAACTAACGAGACTTATATCAGAGACGACAGGAAAAACCCCAGCCCTCTACAATAAAAACAGCATAGGCCTCAGACTGATGAACTGTAAGACTAAAAAAGACAAAGACGCAGGGAATGGGGTGTACAAACTAAACTGCAGTACCTGTGATGCTTTCTATATAGGTCAAACCGGAAGGAATTTTAAACAAAGAATCAGAGAACATACCTACGGCATAGGAAAACCCTCAACTACCAGCCACTTTGCTCAACATCTCAATGCCAATGCTAATAGTCACAATTTCGATCCATCCTCAGACTGGAAACCCCTTCATTGTGTAAACAAAGGCAAAAAACTAGATTTTTATGAAAATTTAGAAATTAGGAAAGCAGTAAATAAAAACCAAAATATTGTCAACGACATTTTGTTTGTCAACAGCTCCCCTCTTCTAGAATTAGCAAGTAGAGTGTAAATTTTAGTAGCTCCTCCCAGGACCACCCCCACCCCCAGTCCTTTAATATTATAAGTCCAGGTCAGTCCGTCTTAAGCAGCACAAACAAACTTACTCAACTTACTTCGGGCCGGCTAACACCCAAGTAGGTTTATCTGTCTCTTCCCTTCTTGTACCCCTCTGATGATGACCGTGTAGGTCGAAAGCGCTTAGGATTTATTATTACTTTTTCGTGGGCTTTGACTAAGTTATTTTTGACAGTTTCTCGGTGGTGGTTCCTAATACTAACTCTGGTTGAGGCGGTGCTGGGTCCACTAACGTTGTGTGAGGTGTGAGGGACAAGCCCACCAACTAGATCACTTCCATCCATCCTCTGGCAGCACTTTCAAATAGCAGCTCCCCACCCATCGTGTTTAGGTTTCCCATGATCCTGGAGGTCCCCCAAGTCCGAAAAAGTTGCTTTTTAAAAGAAATCGCTTGCCTGTAAGTCACACTGTTCATCCACTTTTGTTCAAATCCGCGATATGTACCTACCTATATATAGTGTAAATATCTAGAGATTATTTTGAGCAGATTTTGACAACTCAAAAATTGGTCAAAAAGAGGAAAAAAAAAATCGCGTTTCTTGACAGCTAAGAGGTACTGGAGGCTATAGATGTTACATAGTCCCTTGAAAATTTGCATGTGTTTCCATTACTTACCTAGATGCTTTTGAGCCATTTGCAACCATTTGGAGGTGGCCCAATTGTGGCCAAAGTTTCCTCTCCTGTCGTGTTGATTTCGATAAAAAAAAATTGAGGGGAGGTGTCTTTTAACGTACCTACTTACCTAATTTAAAGTTGCACAGAAATTTTTACAACATAATATACCTACCTAATTGCGTTGAGTAATTCCTTGGATTGTCTCAGATGTTTTGGGGTATTGTGTTGAACAATTTTATCCCCTTGTGCTAAGGGGACCTTTTGAAAGTTTTCAAATTTAACTACTGGGACAAGTAACCGCGTCCTCTTGCTCACATTTCTACTTAAATAGATTTATATGACCAGCCACAAAAGAATGTACAGACTAAGCAGAGTTAGCACCACCAGCAGGTGTATTCCCTTTCTCGAACACCAGAAAACCCACTCAGCTAACGCCTTCAAAAATTATAGTAAGAAGAATAGGCACGCCATGATGCAATATGTGGAGAACAGTTCTTCTTACAATAAATTTTGAAGGTGTTAGTAGAGTGGGTTTTCTGGCGTTCGAGAAAGGGAATATACCTCCAGTTGTTTCAAATAGTTTTCACAGAGTGTAGTGTGTGAGAGGGTGGAGCTGGCACATGGCACATGGCTCTTATGACTCTTTTTCCGAAGTAAATACTCTTTGGTCTAAGCATTCAGATGTGCAAAACAAAAGTAAGTACAAAAGTATTGCTCTCCAGTTTGAAACTTCCACGGGCGCGCCTTTTTTGAAGACTGGGACTACTTCACTATTAGCCTTTAGAGCGCTCAAGAACACTCCCGATGAAAGAGACCGGTTAAACATGAAGATTAAAACAGTGCTTAGAGCTGACCAGCTGACTGTACTGTATAAAAGGAGACATATTATGTGAATCGTAAGATTTAGGTACTATTCTTAATTGAGGAGCAAAGTTTGGACAGTTCTTCCTCCGAAAGTGATTTTAAAAACATAGAACGTACAGGAGTAAAACAGCATTTTTGAAGAAAGTCACTGCGGCTTTCAGACTCAACATCCGATGAACTAACGGTCGGTAAAATAGAAAAATGCTTACAAATGCTGTCAGGTCAGTGACCTCTGCTCCATCCTGCAAGACCTTAGAAGGTTTGCCGACATTCGGTTTAAAGTTAACTTTTGACTTAACGAGATGTTATCGCTATTTGATATTGCCTTCCCATTTTCTATCTTTGTTCGACTAGTTTCTTTAGGGTTTTGTACATTCTTTGTAAGATAGCCGCCATAGGTATATCAGCATTACGGCACTGCTGCCACAGCACCCGCACATCGGACATCATACAATATAAACTTTTGACCTCGCCAGGAACTGCGAACTCTTAGAGAACACGCTACGCTATCTTTATACATGTTTTAAACTTATCTATGAAGATTTGAAACATCATATTATATTTATGTCCGACTCACAATAAATTTCAGACCACTCGAAATGGGTTCACATTCTCTGCAGAAAAGAGTCGTAAAGGCGGTGTGATGAGAGTCCCGAAATATTTTTCCAAGTGCCTGGCACCTATTTTTAGGTTTAATTTTTTGATAAAAAACCATACCATTTACAGTATAATCACCGGCCTGTATAGAGCCCCCAAATCCATCCGTTTTTGAGCTGAACGAACTAAGTGTATCCCCGCAAATAACATTTGCACCCCCCCCCCCCCCCCTCCCCGTGGTGCTTTTCCCATTTTCACGTAGACCTGGATCTCCATGAACTGGGTTCCAAACAACAAATTCCGCTACCCACCTTTGCATGAGCAAAAATTTAATAGACTATACCAGTGGTTCTCAAACTGTGTTCCGCGGAACCATTTGGTTCCGCGAAGCCTTGCCGGGGTTCCGCGAAGCCTTCTCCGAGCTTCAGGGAATACAATTTTAGTTTAGTTTAGAAAAATTGAAATAGAAAAATGTATTGTTGTTGTTTCCTAAAAAACCTGTGACATCGACGATCCAATGTTTAAGGTTCCACGAAAGAATTCCCCACTAAATTTTGTTCCGCCAGCCAAAAAGTTTGAGAACCACTGGACTATACTCAAGCGTTATCCGCAGTCGCGCTGGTCGCTCCATGGGGACGGGGGTGGGGGCACTGGGGGCTGCTTTCACCTCTCATGCACGTTGATACCTATTTATTTCCCCTACCCCCTTCTTGTACTGTATTTACGGCAGAGCTATATGCCATTCATCAGCGCCTGATCTATTTCCATTCCCACAATATTCCACATAGCGTTCTCTTTTCTCTTCATTCACAGCCTCAGTGTCATCCAAGCAATCCAAAACCCCCACGCTCCCACCAAACTTGCAACCCATATCCGCTGACCTGCTGTGGCGATGGTCTGGCTGCCCTCCCATATAGGGTTAGCGGGCAACGAACTTGCTGACTCTGCCGCTAAGAAGGCAGCCAATATGATTACCGCCCTTTACCCGTTAACATGCACCCTCACCGACCTTAAAGCCCAGTCACATCGAGCACTCCGCGCCCATTGGCAACTCCAGTGGGATGCCGCCCACTGGAACCGCCCCTTGAAAATCCATTATTTCGAACCCAAGTTGGGCAAATGGGATTCCGCCCCCGACCCCAACAGACACCATGAAGTTGCCCTCGCCAGGCTCCGCATTGGTTACACTCACCTGACTCATGGCTACCTGATGGCGATAGAACCCTCCACCATGTGTACTGGCTGCCATACACCATTAACTGTTCCGCCCTCACCATGCACCCCCAACGACAACAACTCCACCTGCCCTGTCATATCCCTATACTCTACTCGGCAGCATAACCCCACGATGGCCACTTTATTATCACTTCCTCACTATCACTAACCTGCTTACCAAACTATTAAATATAAATCTGTAATTCATATTTCACTTTCTCCCCACAACGTCGCGCATGGGGTGTAAAACTTCCCACGTAAAACAATCTCTAAAAAAGAATAAGTATTTAAGGAACGTACATCGAGGAAAAATAGATCTACATAAATTTAATGTGACAAGTTGGCTAATTTAGATTTGAGAGTTCTTCATGATGTAGTTTTTTATTACTTTCTTATAGTTTTTTGGTTTTTATTTGCTGTATTTTCTGTATTCTGATTAATGAGGTGGGGGGGGGGGGGGGGGGGGGGGGTACGACGAAAAGATGGTAGGCTACAATTGCTCTGCATGAGGTAAAGGGACGGGCACCTATGCGTTTTGAAGGGACGAGGGACTTGATTCAGATTTTTACTAGAGTTCCTAGTGCCTGGTGTTGTAATATTCGAATTATGGAGCAGATTTTTAAAGAGGAAAATGTAGTATGAAGTCTCGGGCTAGGTATGGGTGATTGTTCTCATCAAAAAGTTTTGCGCGGTCAGGAGGGGTTGCAGTTTTGAATGAGGGGCAGAGGGCAGAGCCTCAGAAACAGGTACCGTTCTGGAGCTGGGATTCAATCATTAGAAGTATAGATTTTCCTTAGTGCTGCATGTGGCACAAATTTTGCCAAGTGGAAGGTACGCAACTTGGTGTGGCAAGCTTTTCATTGTTGGTTCCACGATAAATTATTATCGAGGATAATTCCGAGGTAATTTCTATGGGTTACTCTGTAAGATAGAGAAGCAGAAGCAATTTAGGGGGTCACAATTCGAAACATGGTGTTTTTAACCTCTAATGCCGAGTCCGTATTGGGGCCTTATATATAAAAAATGACTCTATAGTTTTACTGGTATTTAAAAATTTATGACTCTGCAGCCACATCGCGACTGTTTTAAAGGAGTCGTTCAACCGTTGGTTTAAGAGTGGGAGATTATCAGCAGTACACACTATCGATGAGTCATCAGCAAAGCTAGAGTGGTATAGTCCAAGTCAGGCTGGGAGCGTACCGATTATTCATAATTTCTTGAAGATTTTCAGTTGACGCCGATCCGGATTTGGGTTCCATATCCTACCATACGCTAAAAATGCCAATCCGACCCTGAGCAGATATTTCCCTGATCAAGAAAAAGTTTTGATCAGCCCTAGATTTGAAAGAAATTATGAGTAATCGGTACGCTCCTAGCCTGAGTTGGACTATAGCACCCAGGTCCTAGGTCCAGGTTGCTTGGATCGTTTATATTACATATCAAGAAAAAAGTAGGGCCTAGCCCGCTGCCCTGGAATATTCCGTGTTTGATAGACATCTCTCTGCTGAGGGGTTGGCCTATTTTGTTGACTTGAGTCCGGTTCGATAGGTAGGACTGCATTCAGGTGTAAAGTTGGCCTTCTATTCCAGCTGCCTCTATTTTTAAGAGTAAAATTTCATGATTCACAATGTCGAAACATTTCGCTGAGTCTAGGTGAATAGCTGCGACTTTTTCACTTCGTTCTAGTGCAGACTGCAGACACCACTGTGTGTATAGGTATTCATAAGTTGCTAGTTCAGTACTATGGCTAACTCGGATGCCCCGCTGGTTTTTGGATATAGGAAACCAGTCGCACTAAGGTAGCGTAGAATCCTCTCTTTTACATTATCTTCCCTATATTAGGCTCTAGATATAACGTTCTGTAATTGTTAACGTTTTCTCTTGCACTATCTTTGTGAATAGGGGTGATAACACTCGGTTTAGCACCTTTCGGGTAGATCCCCTGAGATATAGACATGGCAATGAGGTGGTGCAGAGCTGGCAGCAATGAATCTTCTAATGAGGTTCTCCAGAGATGCCGTCTCGTACAGAGCTTTTTTTTGGTTTAACTTTTTTGAGAGCTTGTTTTTGGCCCACTTCCAAGTGGTTGCGAAACAAAACACAGAAAAAAAAATCTTTCAGAAGACACTTGTGCAAATTTTCAAGGTTCTAACTTAGTATCTGTAGCCTCCAGTCTCTCTTGACCGACAAGAAACGCGATTTTTTTACCATAGCTCGCGCAATTTTTGAGTTATCAGAATTTTCTAAAACATAGGTCTAGAGATTTACACTAGGTAGGTACCTACCTATAGGTATACCGAATTTGAGCAAATTATATAGGTCGAACGGTGCGACCTATGGACAAATTTTGTAAAAATCACGTTTTTGGATTCGGGGGACCTTCAGGATCGTCGTAAACCCAAAGTTCCAAAATAGAAATTTTGCACGATAGCATAACTTTCTCAGCCCATGCATACCTACATACGGGCGAGAAAGTATAAAATAATTTTTATATAATATCTACCCACCTTGTTAATTTTCGATTACCGAGGAGGTACCTTTAGAAATTTAGTTGAGCCATTTGAAGTATCTATCTATCTGAGGCTACCGTCTACCTAGCCGCGCCGCTTGAGATAGCGGCGCATGCCCCCTGCTGCTGCTGTCCTTACTAATTAGTAGAGGGTTGAGGGTTGGAGGACAAGTCTAGCAACTACACCATTTCAAGAATAATCGTCCATAGCGTTAGCTTGCTGCACTACCAAATACCAGCTCCCCCGCCATCATGATAGTATACGATGGGGACCTACAGTTTAAGCTGGATTCCGATCCACCACAGCCTTAATAGATGCATTTCACATTGAATGTTTATCCGTTTTTTTTTTTTTTTTTTTTTTAATGATCGGGATCAAACCGGTGTTTCCATGTTCCTCTAAAAGTCAAGAATTGAGACCACTTGGCTGTCGAGGCTATTGGTTCCCCATCCCTATCCTATTCCATCTTATTCCTATCAAAAACGGCGGGGCTGAAAGGACAGGGTTGTAGTAATGGGGGCACTAGGGCCAGGCATCCCCTGACGCCAGCTAAGGTAGGTACGGACCTCGCAAAAGTCACTTAGGTACCTGCGAGGCTCAGAGGTCACTGACTCTCCATAGAACTTCACTCCCTACGTAAATACCTCCCACCCCCTCCCGTCCCCTTACCCCACACTCATCCTACATTACCCTTTTTAACAAATTTTAAAAACCAACTTTACTACTCCATCCCACCGTCAACTACCCCTTCCCTTACCCCACACCCTTGAAACACCAGCTCTCGAGGTTCATCGTCTGATTTGATCAAAAGTGTAGGTAAGTAATCTCCATTTTTTTAAATTTTGTCCCAAGTCCCAATATGACCTTGTGGGAATGTGGCAGTTTTTAGAACAGGTAATACTGGCGTACCCGGCGACAGCGAGGCGGGCGGTGTTGCCAGTTCTATTCAGAGGTCAGTGCCACTAGCAAGCCGTGAGAGCGTGGTGGGTTACGTGAGGCGTCAGTCAAGTTGGTGGTCTACGTGTGGTGCCAGCCAGGCGAGACGTAGAATAAGCGGCGTTGCCAAGTCTACATTCCATCTTCCGTCGGTACTGCCACACTGTCTCTGTCTCTGTTCCTCTCAGAGCAACTCATGGCTCACAGGAGAGAAGTCCCGGCTACCGGGTGTTACCAAAAATAACGTGCATGGCTGTCATCCTTTTGGTCCTAGTAGATGATATAGGTAGGTACTTAGATAGGTTCATTCTTTGTAGACACAATTGAAGTGATGATTGACTAATGTCCTGAGAGAAGTCTGAGTCTGAGGCATGGGCGTAGCAGGATCAAAAACCTGGGGGGTGGGGGGGGGGGCTAAGCCCCCCAGACCTTCTCCTCATCTGGGGGTACCCCATTGCTTTATATGACGTTATGTGTAGGTTAGAAAAATCTTGGTGGTGGAAAAACGGTTTCTGGGGGGCCTCCCCCCCCCCTCCCCCCCTCCTTGTTACGCCTATGGTCTAAGGTCTGAGAATCCCAATGTAATGAAGTTTCTCACAACTTGTGATGGTATGGAAATAAGGAAAACTGTCTAGAAGGCTTCGGTTCACTCCTGCCTGCATGGTTCGGCCAAAAGAAACACTTCTTGGGTTGTGTTTAAGAGGACGCTATACCTGACGATGCATTTTTTGCCGCCCATAAGATTAACATTGCGAGCGGCAATTCAATTTCAAGGTTTACCCTTGGTTGGAAAGACACAAAATTTTGCCTGTACCTAGCCCTAACAATGTTCTAGGGAGTGTTCGAAGCAGATTTCCCAATTTCTCACTGGTTTCTTTTATTGTAACTGTTTTGCAAATGCTAGCATCGCATTCCTCAAGAAAAGTGCTGTATCTCGAAAACCAGTAAAAAATTTGGAAATCTGCTTCAATGACGACCTACAACATTGTTAGGGCTAGGTACCGGCAAAATTTTGTGTCTTTCCAACCAAGGGTAAACCTTGAAAATGAATCGCCGCTCGCAATGTTAATCTTATGGGCGGCAAAAAATGCACCGTCAGGTATAGCGGACCCTTAAGCCCCACAGGCGTTCACACAAGAAAAAAAAATATCTTTTCTGTCTTTATGGAGACTTTTGCCTGGATTGCCTCGACTGAAAAGACTCTGAATTCCATCAGCCAAATGTAATCTTCGTAGGTAATGCCCTAGGGGCTAATCTAGGGAGATTTCGAGAGCTCCCAAATTAGATAATGCCAACTTAGCGTTTGGAAAACTTTTGAATTGGAAAATGCCACCGGGAATTTGGGGAATCCACCAAGATAGTCCTTGGAACACTATACTCCAAGTCAGGCTGGGAGCATACCGATTTCTCATAATTTCTTGCAAATCTAGGGCTGATCAAAACTTCTTCTTGATGAGGGAAATATCTGCTCAGGGTCGGATTGGCATTTTTAGCGTATGGTAGGATATGGAACCCAAATCCGGATCGGCGTCAACTGAAAATCTTCAAGAAATTATGAGAAATCGGTATGCTCCTAGCCTGACTTGAAGTATAGTGGGTAAGGTGGCGGCGCGGCGTTCAGGCTTCCTGACTGGGATGCAGGATTCGGGATGTGAACTCAGGGATGGCTGGTGCCCACATCCAGCCCCGCATCCCGCATCCCTGTGATTTGTCTTTTTTTTTACCTAAACTTGATGAAACCTTGATGTTATTGTGATAATCACGGTGTTTTGTCTGGACATTTTTCAATAAATCTACTCAAAACAATTCTACCTATCTAACTCCAATTTGAAAAAAATGCACAAGAAAAATAGTCGATACAACGAATTTAATGCAAAAAGGGCATACTATCTTCAAAAATTGACGCTCATCTGGGATGGGTCAAATTGGAATTCCAAAATCGGGATAGCATCCCGTCAAAACTGTCCATCCCTCCCTACTAACGAGACGTCCGGGGATGTGCACTCGTCAGGACGCCGTCCAAAACGCATCTTATGTGGCTACGTCTGGGCTAGAGAGATAGAGTTTGTCCAACCAAGGGAAAAAATAATTCTCCCCTCACAGTGTTGATTCTATGGGTGGCAGAAATACAAGAGCCTTAGCAAGGTATTGCATCCTGCACGAGGCTTCACTTCACATCAAACGATAGATAACAATAACAATGTTGGCAATGTCAGCAAGGTAGCGTCGACCGTCCTTGCTGAGTTGGCGATATGACAATGCAGCTTCTCCTATTCATCACATGGGGTAATTCCGTTCAATCGTCAAAACAGCAACGTGAAGGACTCCATTCATTCATAGCCCAGGGTTTTTTGATATCATGGGACTTGGGGGGTTCACCCCCCCCCCCCCCCCCCTCTTAAAAACTAATTATTCACTCAGGGTGGATTGACCAGTCCAACTTAACGATAAAATAATTTTTATAAGTAATCCAAGCATATGTTTAGCTTATGGAAAGAGGGAAACCTTCGGTAACACTTGCTTTGCGTGGAATAGTTATACAATTTATGCTACCGTTAAGTTGGACTGGTGAAATCATCTCATGTAGATGTGGTATTTAGGATCTGCCTTAGCCCTCAGCTGATGCCACCCATAAGACTAACATAGCAAGCGGCAAGTCAGTCTTAATTGTTTCCCCTGGTTGAAAAGACTCTGAATTTTGCCTAGTCTTAGCGTTAGTAACATTCTATGAAATGTCAACTCGGCAGTGTCCCAGTGTTGAAAGTATTGAAGAAGTGTCACCATAATTTATTATTGGTATGGGATAAAGTGGGAGATGTTAAAAACCACGGACAATCAGTTGAATCTGAGTTGGCATTATCATTGCCTCCTTCCTCGTTGCTACGTCTAGTTTTATTTTCCTGCTATGTCATCACTGTCATCAGTATTGGAGAGGCAGCTACCTACAACTTGTTATTTTCTCACCCGTATGTAAAACCTAGGTACATGGGCTGAGAAATTTATATTAGGTATCGTGCAAAATTTCGATTTTGAGATTTAAGGTTTAGCACCCTGCGGACGGCAGTGTCTAACAGACACTGTTTTCACTCCATTTTGGGCTACGATTAAGAGGACGCTATACCTGACGGTGCATTTTTTCCCGCCCATAAGATTAACATTGCGAGCGGCGATTCATTTTCAAGGTTTACCCTTGGTTGGAAAGACACAAAATTTTGCCTGTACTTAGCCCTAACAATGTTCTAGGGAGTATTCGAAGCTGATTTCCCAATTTCTCACTGGTTTCTTTTATTGCAACTGTTTTGCAAATGCTAGCATCGCATACCTCAAGAAAAGTGCTGTATCTCGAAAACCAGTAAAAAAAATGGGAAATCTGCTTCGAACACTCCCTAGAACATTGTTAGGGCTAGGTACAGGCAAAAGTTTGTGTCTTTCCAACCAAGGGTAAACCATGAAAATGAATCGCCGCTCGCAATGTCAATCTTATGGGCGGCAAAAAATGCACCGTCAGGTATAGCGGACCCTTAATTATTCTATATCTGGAAAACCTGAAATATATTCTCCATCCGAAAATGTAGCATTTGCCTAAAAGCAGTTAGATCCTAACTACGAAGGTCAGGGCGTAGTGGGATACAGGGTGGCTCTGTACATAAGGGGGTGATTTGGTCACTATCCCGCCCGTTAGTCGAGGTTTCCCCGTGAAGGCTAGGTATGAGAGCCTGGCAACATTCCCCGTGAAGGCTAGGTATGAGAGCCTGGCAACATTCCCCGTGAAGGCTAGGTATGAGAGCCTGGCAACATTCTCCAGGACAAATTTCGAACAATCGGGACTAGACCCCGGGTCCTCTTGGTTTTGAGGTCTGGCCAAACAGCTTAACAGCACTAAGCGAACATACCTACATACAAACCTCTGTTCCACAGTTCTTTTGCTTTTATTGCAGAAAAGCGACGCAAAGGGAGCCCAAATTGAAGACAATGGCCGAACAAAGACCTAGGGTAAGTGTGACCGTACCATAGCTTACTAGTTGTCCACTTGTCTATACAAATCGAGTCTCCCAACTTGCCAGTATATGTATAGTCATCTTATCAAGGATGAGACAACAATCCCCATCTTATAGGAGGATTCTAAAGGCCGCATTATGAGTAGATATGTGTATAGAATATACAGTAGTTTCTCTTTATAACGACCGTCAATGGGACCATGTACATTGCTCGCTATAAAGAGAGTTCGCTATAGAGTGGCAACTGAATTCGAATATTTTGGAAAGTAAAAATAATTTAGTACTTTAATGAAATGATATCAGATGAGCTTGGGTTGTATAGATATCCTCTGCCTTTGGCTGGGACGTTAAGGGTCCGCTATACCTGACGATGCATTTTTTGCCGCCCATAAGATTAACGTTGCGAGCGGCGATTCATTTTTAAGGTTTACCCTTGGTTGGAAAGACACAAAATTTTGCCTGCACCTACCTAGCCCTAACAATGTTCTAGGGAGTGTTCGAAGCAGATTTCCCATTTTTTTTTACTGTTTTTCGAGATACAGCACTTTTCTTGAGGTATGCGATGCTAGCATTTGCAAAACAGTTGCAATAAAAGAAACCAGTGAGAAATTGGGCAATCTGCTTCGAACACTCCCTAGAACATTGTTAGGGCTAGGTACAGGCAAAATTTGGTGTCTTTCCAACCAAGGGTATAAACCTTGAAAATGAATCGCCGCTCGCAATGTTAATCTTATGGGCGGCAAAAAATGCACCGTCAGGTATAGCGTCCTCTTAAGTAGTATTGTAAGTGTACTCGCTGTTGTATATAGTTGGAATTTTTTCTTTATTTGAGATGTCCTGGCTCGAATTATGCAACCAGATGGGGCTGGATTCTACTTACCACGCCTTCGTCAGGGAAGTGTACGAGAGTGGTTTTACCTTGGAGGAGTTTGAACAATTCATGGAGAGACGGCGTAGGCTTGGCCTTGCTGTTTTAGAAGACATCGAAGACGCAAAAGCTAGAGGGGAACCTCCCTCTTATGAAAAAACATTGATTTTTCTTAAGAACGAGCCTCCGATTAACAGGGAAAATAATTAATTTTTTTTGATTTGTGTTGAAAAAAGAAAAAACATATATATTATGTAGGTATAACGTATAAAATTTGTGTAGGTAAAACTGGAAAAAAAGTTTTTTCCAAATTTTCGAGCGTGCATAATTTTTCTGATAAAGAACTTTCCATTTTGGTTTGTTTCAACTGGAGGAACAGTTTTTGTTTACACGTCAAAATAGTTGTCTACAAGAAGAGGATCTGAAGTGGACTAATAGAAGTTTTTTTCGTTTGTCACATTTTTCTTTTGGTTAATTGCCTTAAAATCGTTAAATTTTCATTTGGTAATGATAACCATGGACTTCAGTGTATTAAGGTATGTTTAGAAATACGTAAATTGTGATATTTGTGCTATGTAGAATAGAATAAAATATAAAATTAGAATAAGTTACGAAAGTTCATCTTTTCTCTGTAGGCTGGAGAAGGGCTAATGCGGGAAAAACCGGAGTTGGCTGAGGTAGTGAAACCCAAGATCAGTGACCTGGGGCAGCAGTTTGAACATCTCGAGCTTACCACTAAGGACAAGGGCAAGCGACTGTTCGATGCGAACCGCGAGACCCTTGTCCACCAGACCTGCGAAGATATCGACTCATGGGTGACTGACCTGCAAAAGCAGATTGAAAGCGAAGACACTGGAAACGATCTCACCAGTGTCAATATCCTTATCCAGAAACAACAGGTCAGTCCAAAAATAAGCAAGGAGGCTGTGGGGGCTTTGTTTGTGATTGTATGTTTAGATCAGGCTAATTGCCTGGCTGCCGAATGACGATTTCAGCTGTCTTCGATATGTGACTTCTAATATGTGCTATTTGTGACCACTTATCAACGAGAAGAATCGCCACTTATGGTCCCCACCAGCTTAGCACACCTAACTTAACTTTATTTGTGATGAATTTTAGATGATCGAGACACAGATGGCGGTGAAGGCTGGCCAGGTGAAGGACTTGAATAAGCAGGCGGAGTACCTACAGCGCACCGGAGCCGCAGAGCCTGAGAAGATGGACGAGATCGTGGTGAAGAAGTCCCGGGTGGAGGAGCGCTTCCAGCAACTCAAACAGCCTCTGCTCGAGCGCCAGCGTCAGCTTGAGAAGAAAAAGGAGGCCTTCCAGTTCGGCCGCGATGTGGAAGATGAAAAGTTGTGGATTGATGAGAAGATTCGACAGGCTTCGTCCAACGAAGTCGGGACCTCCCTCTTCAACGTACTCATGCTAAAGAAGAAGAACCAAAGTTTTCGGACCGAGATCGAGAACCACGAGCCGCGCATCGTCCACGTTTGCAACAACGGACAGAAGCTGGTGGACGAGGGTCATGAGGACGCCGCTCACTTCCAACGCCTCATTGATGAACTACAGCAGAAGTACCGCGAGCTCAAGGAACTCGTCGATGCCCGCGAGCATAAACTCACGCAGAGTGAGCGAGTGCAACAGGTCAGTAGGAATATTTTAATTGCACGCGATATGCTATACTGCTGAACAAAATGGAAACGTACCTCAAAATAGATTTTTCCTTAGTAATAGTAATCACCAATAAAGTAGTAGCAATTTTGCGGAAATATGTTCTGAAAAAGTGCAAGTGCAGCCAGTATCTGTTTACATTTATCACGTGCACCAGCTCGAATGAGGGCTTCCATTGCAACTACACCGAGTTCACTAAGGACATCATGACAATTTCTGAATTTGTTGCAGTACCTGTTCGATGCAAACGAGGCTGAGTCATGGATGAGCGAGCAAGAGCTTTACATGATGGTTGAAGACCGCGGCAAGGACGAAATCTCCGCCCAGAACCTGATGAAGAAGCACGAGGCGTCGAAAACTACGCAGACACGATTCGGCAGCTGGGCGAGACGGCCAGGCAACTGACGTCGGAGGACATTCCTCAGAGGTTAGTTTACATGATATTACGATAGAGGACACGAGATGAAACGAATACGACTTATAGATATTGAGATGGTTCCTCAGATTAAGATGTTCTCTTTCGTATTTGTTCGTGTGAGGGTTATTTCTGAATCCCCATTGACTGGATTTGTTTCAGGTTCTTTCCGCCTATTATTTCATGATGATAATAACAACGCCCCAGTCAATCCGATTGAAACGATGACGTTCCTCTGTTGTTGCTGAGATAGGCGCCTACTGACCTAGCTGAATTTTGATATGTCATCACTTCTTAATCGAGTTATTTCCCCTGTTTAGTGATCAAATAGCTGTGAAACAGTCGCAAGTAGATAAGCTGTATGCTGGACTGAAAGACCTTGCGGGTGAGCGGCGCGCCAAGTTGGAAGAGGGTCTCCAGCTGTTCATGCTCAACCGTGAAGTTGAAGATCTCGAGCAATGGATCGCAGACCGCGAGGTGGTGGCTGGTTCTCATGAACTGGGCCAGGACTATGACCATGTCACGGTAAAGTGTAATTTTCCTCACTTAGGTAGTCTTGAAAATTGGGGTAAAAAATTTACTTATGCTGAAATACTCTTGGAACTGCTTTACTTAAAAGATAGTATTTCTGATGTGGGAAGTCAGAACTTATTAGACTTTTTGTACCTTTCCTCAGTTGTTGTGGGAGCGATTCAAGGAATTCGCCCGAGACACGGAAGCTGTGGGCAGCGGATCAGCTCATTTCTGCCGGACACAGCGACTCGGCCGCCATCGCTGAATGGAAGGACGAGCTCACAGAGGCATGGCAGGACCTCTTGGAACTCATTGAAACGAGGTGTGTTGCTGTTGAAAAAATAAATAAGAAACTAATGCTTTTCTTAGTAGGGTCTGACCTTCTTCCGTTTGTCAGTTTTCTTAAGTGGACATGGCAAGGAAACCCGTACCCAGTTGAATCATCAGTTACTGGTAAAAATGTATTTTTTTTTTCGCAGGACACAGATGCTTGCTGCGAGCAGGGAGCTGCACAAATTCTTCCACGATTGCAAAGATGTGCTGGGCCGGATATTGGAGAAACATCATTCTATGTCAGACGAGTTGGGCCGTGATGCCGGCAGCGTTTCGGCTCTACAGCGCAAGCATCAGAACTGGTCACTCTACAAAGCCAGGCAATGAAACATTCACTAACATTTATTTACAAACAAATATAGCGGCTGAGGATAAAATTGTTGCTAAATTAGAACAAAAAACTGAATATTGTCAATTTTTGGTAGGTCCTGCAAATTGAAGATGAAAGCCGAAAGCTACAGGCGTCTTACGCGGGAGAAAAAGCCCGGGAAATCACCAGCCGGGAGGCTGAAGTGGCGTCCGCATGGGCCAACCTTCAAGCCATTTGTGACGCTCGGCGCAGCAAGCTGGCCGACACCGGTGACCTCTTCCGATTCTTCAATATGGTCCGCACTTTGCTTCTCTGGATGGAGGATACACTGCGTCTTATGAACACGTCCGAAAACCGAGGTACACAGTTGTCAAAATTCTTTATTATGTAGACTGAATTTGGATGTCGGTAGTGAACGGCATCTATGCAGTTGGGTTGTTGACTCATTTGAAAGAAGGTGAGAAATACCGTACTGCCGTAATCTCAGTTGAGAAATGATAACGAAGTACGCAATTAATTGCAATTTATTTTGAGTAACACCAGATGTAAATAGATAAATACGGATTGGTTTAGGGATGTGAGCGGAGTCGAACTGCTGATGAACAACCATCAGTCGCTGAAAGCAGAGATGAACGCGCGCGAGGACAACTTCACGGCCTGCATCTCGTTGGGCAAGGAGCTCCTCTCTCGCAACCACTACGCTTCCAACAAGATCAAGGAGAAGCTCGTCACCCTCAACAACCACCGGAACTCACTCCGTAACCGGTGGGAGGAGCGATGGGAAAACCTACAACTCAGTAAGCATTCTAATGGACACTAGAGGAGAAATAGTTGTAAATTTGGAAAACCTCAGGAGGCACGATTGCCCGCTCTCGCTCTCGAGACTAGTATTGATATTCATACGTCTGGTGTTGCACTAAACAAGAGGAGCAGCCCCTTGAATGACGCTAACTGACAAGGTCACCTTGAAGGACATCACGGGATCCACAACTCGTACGGGAAAACTAACCATCGGATCATCTGCATGGTAGTTAGCGGATATGTGATAGTTAGAGTTATGTGTTAGTTAAGCAGGATGTGAAAGCCAACCTAAATAAAGTATAGTACAATGAGTATATTTATATTCAGTCATGTAAATATGAATGTGATGTTTGGGCATCCATCTCTGATAGTAGCTTGCTCAATCTTTATCAGCAACTTGGAAACATACGCTGTCTTGAGGTTTCATCCCAAAAGTGAGAATATTTGTTTTTATTTCATTCAAGAGCAGACCATGTAGAGCAAACGGAAGTCTGAGGGAGGGTAAAAGAGGTTTGTTTGGCGAATGGCGGTTTCCTTATTTCGAGACCCAACAATGATTGAGGTATCATCAGCATACATTAGAATAGTTGATTGGGGATGATCGGAAGGGTTACAGTTCACCGCCATAAGGTCAGTTTGAGAGAAGAAGGTAACAATAGAATTAACATAAATTAGGTACAGGGGCGGGCCAAGGATTGAGCCTTGAGGGACCCCAGATAAGGCAATAGCTGAGTCAGAATTGGCGGCGGAAGGGGGGTGCATATGCACCCCCCAGGAGTTGACTGTGCACCCCCCAGAAAGTTAAAAAAAAAGTAAATATAAGAAAAGCCTTTATATAGTTAGCAGAAGGTTGGGGGGGACAAGCCCAGCAACTAGACCGTTTTCAAGAACTATCCATTGTGCTCAGCTGGCAGCACTACCAAATACCAGCTCCCCAGCCATCGAGTAAACGATGGGGACCTACAGTTTTAGGTGGGTTCCGAACCACCACAGCCTCGATATACATTTCACTTGACATGCTGAACATATCAGAGGTGAATGCCGAGCAGAAAAACTTTTTGGTAGGATCGGGATCGAACCGGTGTGACCCGGCTCTCACTGCTCCTCAAAAGTCGACCATTTAGTCCACTCGGCTTTCGAGGCCGTAAAAGCCTTTATAACAATATAGGAGTAAATTTACCATAAGGCGATAGGAAAACAACCCTCTCCCGAAAAAAATCTAAAGGGCACATGCACCCCCCAGGAAAGTGGTCTTCCGCCGCCAATGAGTCAGACCTAAACGTACCTACTATCGTACCACTTGGCCTCATTTTACAATTTTACATGCAGTTGTGTTGTGTCACTTGTCCAATAGTTTCTACATATTGAGTTCTGTTGTAAAGGTAGGACTTGACCTAGTTTAAAGGTATGCCTCTGATACCAACCCGATACAATTTTTTTAACAAGATGTCAAAGTTGACGCACTCAAAGGCGGCACTTAAATCTATAGGTAACTACGCTCCGATTGTTCTCTTTCTGTCGTCACAGGATTTGAGAATTGTCTTCAAACTTTCAACGAGGGCGCCGGTTGTACTTTTCCCTTTTTGGAAGCCATAGGTACTGATGAAGTGAAAAAAAGTTGTGTTTATCCAGGAAGGCTTCTAAGTAACTGGTCATAGTACAGTTTCTCCATAACTTTAGATATGGCAGAGATTAAGAGGACGCTATACCTGACGATGCATTTTTTGCCGCCCATAAGATTAACATTGCGAGCGGCGATTCATTTTCAAGGTTTACCCTTGGTTGGAAAGACACAAAATTTTGCCTGTACCTAGCACTAACAATGTTCTATAGGGAGTGTTCGAAGCAGATTTCCCAATTTCTCACTGGTTTCTTTTATTGCAACTGTTTTGCAAATGCTAGCATCGCATTAGAGAAAGAGAAGTATTTGGGGAGTTGTGCTTTAAGACTTACCGGCGTGGTGCAGCAGACGTGCAGACGCGGGGCGCCCCGTTGACCGTAGATGATGGTGAGGGTAAATGTCTTATAGCACAACGTAGTAAATGAATTTAACGCTAGATGAATAGTAGAAAGTAGTAAGATTGGATTAACTGAGCACTGAAACTATAGTCGAGTGAACCGTAGGAGCTTCGGAAGGCTACTAACTACCGGCCGCAGTGTCAAGATTGGTGACAAGTCAGGTCAATATAAATCCTGTATTGACCACGCATACCTCAAGAAAAGTGCTGTATCTCGAAAACCAGTAAAAAAATGGGAAATCTGCTTCGAACACTCCCTAGAACATTGTTAGGGCTAGGTACCTTGAAAATGAATCGCCGCTCGCAATGTTAATCTTATGGGCGCCAAAAAATGCACCGTCAGGTATAGCGGACCCTTAAAGCTAACGGACGTTACATATTCACATCACTTTTGTCTCCTTTTTGTGCAGTGGGAGCATTTTAGGTACTTGTTTTGAGCTCGTCATGAAAAACTCCACTGCCGAAAGACAAGTTGACGAGGTAAGTACCTAGGTATGTGATAGGGAGTGCAAGGCAGTCAGAATTTCTTTTCAAAATATTGTTAGGTACCTACTAAATGAAGATTAGTAGAGCAGTAGATTTACCTTAAGTCTTCTTTGACTGAATTATCAGCGCAAGATATCGAAGAAATATCAGTAGTATCGCCACCCTGACCTGCCTGGCCCGAGGGCATTCTGTGAACAGTGCAGAATGCCCTTGGGCCAGGCAGGTCAGGGTGGCGATACTATACTTACCTACCTACCTACCTGTGCACATTGTGCGATATCTGTGGACTGTGGATTCATCACACTGAAGGGCTAAATATGGGGAAGCTGTCACTTTGTCCACAAGTTGTTCTTCAACATCAGATGATATCTTCAGAATCCTATAGATTTGACTGTAGGTAGCTACTATTCGAAAGCGGTATCTCTTGGATTCGTTTTTTTACTTTCTCACTAGCCATAAACAGAAAGTACATTATTGTTTTCCTGCAAAATTTTGATCCGGGGGGTCCCCTGAGTCGAAAAAAGTGGTTTCTGGACAAGCACGGGGGGGGGGCCTAGGGCATGTCCCCCCCCCCCCCCCAAATTTTGAGAAAATGAAAGGATAAAAGGAGTGTATAGGTATTCTAGTTTTTAAGGAGGCGACGTAGTGGCGCCGTTGTGGTCTTCCCATGCACGATGGTTTGCAAAGCAGGTGTCCATCACCAGAGCTTTCCGACACCACAACGTGACTTACACAATGGGGAGGGTTTTAGCAGACCTTTGTTAGCTGTTATACTGCGAGAAACACACTTCCAGGATTTCTAGATTATGGAGATGGGGCTATTACAAGAATCGGGGTTTTAGTGAGTTTTGGACACATTTCTGATATCTTTAGACGGAGCGGTTGCAAAACGCAAATCCGCGGGTTGGTAGGTAATAAAAAATAACTCACAAGTTCTGACACCAGTTGACGGCATTTTTTCGAGCAATTGCGTGTAAAGGGAAGACCGCAGTTCACTCGACGAAATCGTGAAACCGCCCCAACACCTATTTGTACCTATTGCTATATCAAAACTAAGTGATTTTTATTTAATTAGAATTGCATTTAACGGAGGGGTTAACCACTCCTTGGGAATCTCGTTGGGAATCATTGGAAATCTTTATGGAATCTTGGAATTTTTTGGATTGGTTACCCCTTTGGGGTTCATCTTTCTATAAATATCGTTGGGAATCTTTGGAAATCTTTATGAAGTGGTTACCCCCTCGCATTTAACCGAAATTCTTTAATTCAGTTAATTGATACATGGTACTTGCATCTCAACAATGGTTAGCTTATGGAGAGTAATTTTTTCTTAGTTCTTCTTTAGTATTCAGAGTGTGGTGAGAGTGCATGGGCCTCGATGTAGAAAAAAGAAATACCATGGAAATACGTAGGGATGTATAGGTTGTGATGACAGGATAGGTGGAGCAGGTTGGGGATAGCTATCACCCCAGTGTTCATTGAGTACCGTTAAACGAGTGCATTGTTCCTTTCAAACCAAATTTACCTGCGGGAGTTGCTCTGACATTTCCAATTTTTTTGCACTTGTGAAACTTGTATGAATGAAAATGCAAGACTGTCATCTAAATTGCTAGGGGGAGGGTGCAGGACTGCCAATGATCAGTCCACTGTCCAGGGACACCGTGGAGTGCGAAGTGGCAGCATAATTAGCGTTATACAGTGCTGGTTAAGGGTCCGCTATACCTGACGGTGTATTTTTTGCCGCCCATAAAATTAACATTGCGAGCGGCGATTCATTTTCCAGGTTTACCCTTGGTTGGAAAGACAAAATTTTGCCTGTACCTAGCCCTAACAATGTTCTAGGGAGTGTTCGAAGCAGATTTCCCATTTTTTTTACTGGTTTTCGAGATACAGCACTTTTCTTGAGGTATGCGATGCTAGCATTTGCAAAACAGTTGCAATAAAAGAAACCAGTGAGAAATTGGGAAATCAGCTTCGAACACTCCCTAGAACATTGTTAGGGCTAGGTACAGGCCAAATTTTGTGTCTTTCCCACTAAGGGTAAACCTTGAAAATGAATCACCGCTCGCAATGTTAACCTTATGGGCGGCAAAAAATGCATCGTCAAGTATAGCGTCCTCTTAACCACTAAGCTAAATAAGCTATAGCTTAGGGCCTAACGCTCTGAAGGGGCCTACAATATAGGCCCCAACGTAATTAACAATTGATAGCAGCAACTTTAGCAGTACCAGCAGCATCATCACAATGTCACCATTACAAGCAACAGCAGCAGCATCACCATCACCACCAACAGAACCAGCAGCAGGAATCACAGAAATTGTGGTAGTTTCAGACATCGGATAAGCCGCAGACTTTGTTTTTAGTCCGAAAAGAGTTACCGCCCTTACAGATATGCAAAAGCTAACAATTCTCGATACTAAATTTGTACCAGATACCAACTACTTGTTCTCTGCATGCACGTGAGTACGGGAAGCGAAAATTGCGCTTTCAGATAGCCTGGGCACGCCTGGGTTAAATTAAAACTTTAACTAACTTTACTAACTGGAGTTTAACCGTTAACCGAGTGTGAGGGGACGCACCCAAAGTGACCAAGGAGTTCAAAGACTGGAAAAACGCCACTGCACGATTAAGGGTGCGTCCCACCATGCCCAGTTAAAATTTAACTGGAGATTTTGTCCTATGTTTACCGTGTTAAATTTAACTTTTAAGTTTAATTTAACATGGTAAATCTCCAGTTAAATTTTAACTGGGCATGGTGGGACGCACCCTTAGGGAACCTAAAAGTAGGTTCCACAATTCTTATAAGCTGACAGCTGACAGCTTTAAATCTGTAATGAAATCACCCATGACCCATCCAATCTTGGATGAAAAAATGAGAAAAAAGAAGGAGGACGACAGGGCGAGTCTGACGGCCTGAGGCCTGTGATTTTCTGTGGCGAGCAGGAGCAGACCATGATAGTCTCTCTATAGCCTTTACAGTTAACAAAACATGACCATAAAGATGGAAAATTTAGATCACTATTAAGGTTCACAGGCAGTTGAATTACAATAACATCGTTAAGCTAGCTCCAGAAAGCAAGAAAAGAAGGCTTGTTGGTAGGTATGTGTGAGACCAGATTTATTGAACGTCATGACTCAATAAATGTTTTTTAAGAACTGCTGGAGCCGATTGCAGTACCTAACACTTGCAGAACTCTCCCTCTCCACCTGTTCCCGCAGCGTAGCCCAAACTGCGTCCACCCTTCTCGCTACTATGGAAAAAGCTTCCTTTTTGATATCAGTGAAGATCTGTGAACTCATTTTCAGTTACCTACACTCTTCCGCTATCGAAATGCTTGCAAAGTCCAAACCATGCACTCACTATGGGCTACAATCAAGCAGGCTAAGGTAGGTAGTAGGTACTTGAGAAACTGAGAGAGATTCGAATAAATGCAGGATATGTGTTTTCATCAATATTCAGTTCCGCAAGCCAGTCTTTGATGCAGAGATAAAAAACCCTAGGGTAACGGGGAGACATAGAGGGCAAATCCGCCAAGCCAAACAACAGAACAATACTTCAGAAGGGCGTTTTTTACTTTCTCGCTAGCCATATATGGCGAGAAAGTATTGTTTTCGTGCAAAATTTCGAAATTGAGATTTTGGGTTTCCCATGATCCTGGGGGTCCCCTGAGTCCAAAAAAGTGGTTTCTGGAAAAAGTCTGTCCGTCCGTCAGTCCGTCAGTCAGTCCGTCCGTCAGTCCGTGCAGTGCTCTAGCGCCTATACCGTTCATCCGATTTTGATGAAATTTGGTATGGACCTGTCTAAAATCACTGCCGAGGGGCATTTTCAAGGATTTTTTGATTGGTCAAAAATTGCGGCCGCTATTGTCAAAAAACCGCCAAAATAATTCAAAAATCGTGTTTTTGGTTACTTAGACAAGCGCCGACGGTACACTTTTCAATCTATAACACTGAAAATTGGTATGTGTGTTGACAAATAGATGCTTCGAGGTCATTTTCAACTAAAATTGAATTGGTTGAAAATTACGGCCGTTCTGGACCAAAGTTCGATCGTTTCGGCGCCATTCACATTTATTGACCGATTGTCATGAAATTTGGTAAATTTATGTAGAACCATGTAACTTAAACATCTGTCGAACATAATTTTGTTGTCTTCAAAATTACGGCCGTTTTTGTCAAAAAAGTGTCGAAAATGAGTTGAGAATGAGAAACCACGTTTTTGAATGGTCGGAACGCATTTGGGACTACAGTAATAAAATGACAGACGTGAGATTTGGTATGAGTGATCTCAGATAGATGCTCGTGGGTCATTTTCAACCGATTTTCGATTGCTTAAAAATTACGCCCGCAAAAAAATCTCAAAAAACAAAAAAAAAAAAAAAAAAAAAACATTCTGGGCGAGAAAGTTAAGTGCGACTGTTGTCGGACCCTTTATTCTTCTGTGTCTAGATGACTTAATCTTAAAGATTTTCCGAGAATAAGAACATTTTAACAGCCCAGGAGGTGTATTCCCTTTTTTCGAAAGCCAGCAAACCCACCCAACTAACACCTTCAAAATTTATTGTAAGAAGATAAGGCACGCCATGATGCAATATACGGGGAACAGTTCTTCTTACAATACATTTTGAATGTGTTAGTTGGGTGGGTTTGCTGGCGTTCAAGAAAAGGAATAGCACTGCTGTAAGTCCTACTCCCAAAGAACACACAAGAAGGTCATTTCAAAGATCTCCCAGAATTAAAGCAATTGGGAACCCTTTGTATCAGAGACAATAATTGAAGCTAAATACTCGCTGTGGTGTTAGAAATGGAAGAAGAAGATGCCCGCGGACATGCCAGGAGAAATAATGATCGTGTTGGACTCGTGTGATCGATTATTCTTTCCAAACATTTCCCGTTTACTGGAAATATTGGCAACTCTTATTCCGGTGTCTACAGCAGGCGTTGAGGGATCTTTCTCAACTTTGAATAGAATAAAAATGTATAGATAAGTACCTAAGAAAGGTTGACTGGTCTTGCCTTGCTGTCCACTCACTGCATATGGGATCTGTCGCTAAGTGTGGATGATGTGCTTGACCTCATGGCCACCAAAAATACCCGGTAAGTAAATTATTCTGTGAGAAGGTAAGATTAATGAAACCTATAAAACTGTCTATTACTTAAACCATGTGCCTATAGCTCTAAATATCGAAAACACTGCTCTAAAGTCATAGAGAGATGAGTAGGCACCTATAGGGGAGAGGGAATCGACAGATACCTACCCAGGAGTACCTATCAATCGAAACTTATTTCGAATGGGACGGATATGGTACCTATACCTACCCACCCATGCAGCAGGGTAGGTACAACACTTCTCTAAACTCTAAAGTATACCATAGTACCTACCTAGTGATTCCCATCTAACAGATTTATCTTATCGTTTGTTTAGCTTATGACAAGTGCAATCGCACTATAGTATAGGTACTATAGTACACTAGGTACCTACTATAGTACTTATAGGTAGGTACTTTAAGAAGTGGTGAAATCCACTTTAGTAGTATAGTATAGCTGAGGGTTGGGGGGGACAAGCCCAGCAACTAGACCGTTTTCAAGAACTATCCATTGTGCTCAGCTGGCAGCACTACCAAATACCAGCTCCCCAGCCATCGAGTAAACGATGGGGACCTACAGTTTTAGGTGGGTTCCGAACCACCACAGCCTCGATATACATTTCACTTGACATGCTGAACATATTAGAGGTGAATGCCGAGCAGAAAAACTTTTTGGTAGGATCGGGATCGAACCGGTGTGACCCGGCTCTCACTGCTCCTCAAAAGTCGACCATTTAGTCCACTCGGCTATCGAGGCTGTTACTTTAGTTAGTATACCTATCTACCGATCCTGTGAGTTCTAGCTTGTCCCCCACCCCCCGAAACAAAAAGCTGAATACCTACGTGGTTCGTGCTTGTTTCTGGAAGAAGCCTGTCCGTCCGTCAGTGTTAGGGTCGCGACCCTGACCCCTGACCCTATAGGGTTGGGTATGGGAACCACTGCTTGGAATGGATGGAGATGGACGGACAGAATTTTTACAGAAACCATTTTTTTCGACTCATGGTATCATGGGAAACCGAGGGGTTAACCACTCGTTGGGAATCTCGTTGGGAATCTTTATGAAATCTCAGGGGAATCTTGAAATTTTTTGGAGTGGTTACCCCTTCGGGATTAATCTTTCTATGAATATCGTTGGGAATCTTTGGAAATCTTTATGGAATCTCAAGGAATCTCTGGAGTGGTTACCCCCTCGTGGGAAACCTAATAAAATCTCAATCTTGAAATTTTTCACGAAAACAATAGGTAAGTAGGTAGGTACCTACTTAGGTACCTAAAGTGCATTCTCGCGATATATGGATAGCGAGAAAATAAAAAGCTTATTTTGTATAATTTGTGCAATGTAGGTAGGTATATAATCACTAATCAGTATGAAAAAGACAACAGTGGTCATTGATTGAGACTTGAGACCTCACAGGATAAGTAGTATGATAGGCTATATTTGCAGGTCAGGTAGTACAGCAGGCGTCGCTAGGACGTGTGAATGCTGCCAAGTCAGAGGTTACAGCGACAGATCGGCGCCGCAGTGGAATTTAGGCTCTCCAATAAACGGCGCCTTTCCCATATGCTAAACATGGATGGAATAATTTGCATGAAAGGTTTCGCAGGTCGGCGGTCGGCGGCGATGCGCTGGCTCTGGCACATGTTACCACTGTTACCAAGTTTATTTCGTTTTACATTTTTCTTTAAAATGTCAATAAAAATTATCTTGTTCTGTTGCATAAGGGGCTGCAACACAGGGCGAACATATCAACCTTCCTCCTTTGGGGTAGACCCCTTCATACCAATAACCACCAGTCACAGCAGGTGTTCGTCTTAGGGTGCGTCCCACCATAACCAGTTAAAATTAAACTGGAGATTTACCATGTTAAATTTAACTTAAAAGTTAAATTTAACATGGTAACTTAAAAGTTAAATTTAACATGGTAAACATAGGACAAAATCTCCAGTTTAATTTTAACTGGGCATGGTGGGACGCACCCTAAGTATAGTCTAATACCTAGTCTATTTTCAATATACTCACACATTAAGTAATATAGGTAATAGGTATATTATATTTGATACAAATACGTCCTCTAGCTATCAAAACTATCTCATATGAACAATAAGAGGTGAGTCGCAATTTTCGGAGGAAACATTTTTTTGTAGGTATTGCATTGCGCCTGCGAAACTGTGATTATGTAATTTAAAAGTGGGTGTACATGTATCTCACGCGCGCCAGTCACCCATTTTACATTATTATTTGCTTGTTTTTCATGGGCGTAGCAGGACCAAAAACCTGTTGTGGGGGGGCTAAGCCCCTCAGACCTTCTCCACCTGACTTTATGTGACGTTAAGTATGTGTAGGTCAGAAAAATCATGGGGGTGGCTAAACGGTTTCTTAGCTTAGCTTAGCTTGGATGTACCTACCTGTACATTAGGTTACATGCCTAAAGGAATTTTAGAGGTTAACAGACACTTACCAGTTACGTCATCCAGAAGAAGTTCATTTATTACAGGTTACGAAAGACACGTAGTTATGTATATTACAAGCAGATACCAAAGCTAACATCAATGCACCCAATGCAACCCCCCCAAACTAGAGAAGTATTTCTAAAATAACTTAACTTCACTAGTAAGTAGTAGTAAGTTTTGTGACAAAAAAGTTGGTGCCTACAAACAAATATAATTATGATTTAATAAGACTATACATTGCTCACTATAACGAAAACCTCTCTGTACCGAGCAAAGTATTTTTACGGGTTAAGAAAGTCTCCGTACCCTGAGAGTGGCCGCGGTGAGTCTGATGTCACGCTGGGTGGACCCCGTGGGCATACGACTACGCACGGGGGTTTCTGACTCATGTACGCAACGCAGGACGCAGGAGCAGTCATTGGGTAGCAGTGAGTGATGAAGCTGCCGAGGCCACTTCAGTCTTCCACCACAGGTATGTATGTACAGGCACCTGGAAGAAACACTCAAGTTAGACTCTATAGTAAGTAGGTGCTTACTAACAACATAGCCGGAGGCAGTAGGCCAGTAGTCCGACAGGTGGAGAACCAGGAGGTTCTGAGCAGCATCTCGACGCCAGCTACTCCTCTCGGTAGGCAGATTGAGAGATGTACAGGTATCTGGATGATACATTCAAAGACAAAGACAGACTCCAGTGTGAACTATATACTTGTGCAGTTAAGTTGGTGTGCCTTGGTAGGTACCTATAGGTAGATAGATACTTACAAACAACAAACAAGAGTACAAGTTGTAGCTGGAGCAGCAGGAAGTCCTGACGGTGGCGAAGAAGAGCGCAGGTTCCTGGGGCAACAACAGGATCAGCACCTCGTCACCAGCTGCCCCTCTCGGTCGGCAGATATCAGATACGTACAGGCATCTGGAAGAGAGTTAGAGACTAGAGGTATGCTAGTGTGCGGTTAGGTTAGTGTGCACTGGTATCTAGGTAGGTAGGTACTTACAAAGAACAAAAGGAATCCAGCCTGAGGCAGTAGCCCGATAGCTGGAGCAGCAGGAGGTCCTGAAGGTGACGAAGGAGAGCGCAGCAGGTTCCTGGGGCAACAACAGGATCAACATCTCGTCGCCAGCTGCCCCTCTCGGTCGGCAGATATCAGATACGTACAGGCATCTGGAAGAGAGTTAGAGACTAGAAGTATGCTGGTGTGCGGTTAGGTTAGTGTGCACTGGTATCTAGGTATGTAGGTACTTACAGAGAACAAAAGGAATCCAGCCTGAGGCAGTAGCCCGATAGCTGGAGCAGCAGGAGGTCCTGACGGTGACGAAGGAGAGCGCAGCAGGTTCCTGGGGCAACAGCAGGATCAACATCTCGTCGCCAGCTGCCCCTCTCGGTCGGCCGATATCAGATACGTACAGGTATCTGGAAGAGAGTTAGAGACTAGAAGTATGCTGGTGTGCGGTTAGGTTAGTGTGCACTGGTATCTAGGTATGTAGGTACTTACAAAGAACAAAAGGAATCCAGCTTGAGGCAGTAGCCCGATAGCTGGAGCAGCAGGAGGTCCTGACGGTGACGAAGGAGAGCGCAGCAGGTTCCTGGGGCAACAGCAGGATCAACATCTCGTCGCCAGCTGCCCCTCTCGGTCGGCCGATATCAGATACGTACAGGTATCTGGAAGAGAGTTAGAGACTAGAAGTATGCAGGTGTGCGGTTAGGTTAGTGTGCACTGGTATCTAGGTAGGTAGGTACTTACAAAGAACAAAAGGAATCCAGCCTGAGGCAGTAGCCCGATAGCTGGAGCAGCAGGAGGTCCTGACGGTGACGAAGGAGAGCGCAGCAGGTTCCTGGGGCAACAACAGGATCAACATCTCGTCGCCAGCTGCCCCTCTCGGTCGGCAGATATCAGATACGTACAGGCATCTGGACGAGAGTTAGAGACTAGAAGTATGCAGGTGTGCGGTTAGGTTAGTGTGCACTGGTATCTAGGTAGGTAGGTACTTACAAAGAACAAAAGGAATCCAGCCTGAGGCAGTAGCCCGATAGCTGGAGCAGCAGGAGGTCCTGACGGTGACGAAGGAGAGCGCAGCAGGTTCCTGGGGCAACAGCAGGATCAACATCTCGTCGCCAGCTGCCCCTCTCGGTCGGCCGATATCAGATACGTACAGGTATCTGGAAGAGAGTTAGAGACTAGAAGTATGCTGGTGTGCGGTTAGGTTAGTGTGCACTGGTATCTAGGTATGTAGGTACTTACAAAGAACAAAAGGAATCCAGCCTGAGGCAGTAGCCCGATAGCTGGAGCAGCAGGAGGTCCTGACGGTGACGAAGGAGAGCGCAGCAGGTTCCTGGGGCAACAACAGGATCAGCATCTCGTCACCAGCGACACCTCTCTGAAGGCAGATACTGCAGTTGAGCTATTTCACATAAAACAAAAACAAAAGAGAGGTGAGAAATGTACGCAATTCTGCAACTCTATTACCGATCTTTTTATCACGCGTGATCACGAAGTATCACGGAAACATAGGGAAAATAGCATTGCAAGTTCAAGTAGGTATCACGCGGTTATCACGCGTGATAAAAAAGTTCGGCAATAGACCAGCAGGAAGAGACACTCACGACAGAATAGTGTTAGATTGGAGTGCAGTGTAGGTAGGTAGATACTTACAAAGAACAAAGAAAGGTACAAGCTGCTGGTGTAGCAGGAAGTCCTGACGGTGGTGAAGTAGAGAGCAGGATACTGGGCCATCACAAGGTGCAGCATCTCGTCGCAGTTCTGGCGAGGTGGCATCCCCGGACGTACGGTCAGTTGGGAGGGATGACAGTTTTTTGTTGGTACCCGCCATCCCTGAGTTGCCATTCCAATCCCGCCATACCAGCATCTTATGTGGCTAGCTTAAGATCTTGCTCTTCCCCCCTCTGGTAGTCGCCATCCGCCAAGAACCGTAGAGTAGCTACAACCTGTACCTGCAGCAAGATAGTAGCCACACCTTGATACTTGACTAATCGAGTAGTTAGGTGCCTATAGTAGGTGGAATTTGTTCAGCGGACACTCTGTGGGTGCACAACTAATTCTACCGATTATACCGGCCACTATAGCTACCTATTCCAACTTCTTTTGGGTAGGTAACTACAGATAGTTCATATACAATAGTAGGAGATACTTGCGGGTTCTACAGTAATTTGGTGATGCATTATAAATAACCCTGCATTTGCACCAACCATTAAAAGATGTTTTAGAAATACCATGTGCGAGACCTAGATCAAAACTGTACAATGGTCATGGAAGGAAAGAAAATGTTGAGTGAACCTAAAGTCCGAGATGGTCGTCCATGGAGTGCACCTCCCATTTAACAACATTCCCCAACACTGCATAATATGTTACGTAAGGTCTATTCCCACCTGAAGTTACGGTGGCACTCAGTGGCCTCTACTCCCCCGCAACCGGGACATCAGCTGGAGCAGCAGAGGTCCTGGCGGAGTTGGAGGAGAGGGCAGGTTCCTGGCCAACAACAAGAGCAGCCAGCTAGTCCTCTCTGTATAGGCAGATACCAGAGGTGAGACCTGGATACCTGGATCAGAGGCATCTGGAAGAGATAGCCGAGTGGTCGAGGTGCTCGACTTTACAAAAACGCCGAGGGCCGAAACATTTTCTTATCGGCTAGGACTGCTGTACTGAGTTCCCTATCCTACCTATCCTATCGGCGGCGGCGGCGGACGGTCTCCTTCGAATGCAACTAGGTATTTTGTGGCATTACTCGATTCAGTCCTGAAATAAAAAGTGAGGAATCCTAAGTTGTCTTGAGACATTATTTAAGGCCAATTAAGAGGAGAAATCAAAGCAACTTGAAAAGTAGGGACAATTTCCATCAGCCCCAGATGGAGAAATACTCTGATTTTTGTCTAATGTATCTTTACGTCACTGACAAAATACTAAGGACTAAACGAAAGTTGATTGGAAGCAGGGGCGCCAGATTTTGAAAATCCGGGGGGGGCAAGAAGTTGTAAACATTAGATAGGTATTCAATTTACTTATCACTCTTATCAGTCTGATAGGTCTCTGTGCCTCTCAGTGACCCAGCGTCCAAGGCATTCGACTTTTAAAAAGTTACAATTAATTTTTTACTATCTCGTTTTTTTTAAATTTAATTTTTAAGTCCAGATTTACCGGCAATCTGGACTTAATTAATCAGCGAAAATTATTATTTATTTATTTATTGCTTTTTTTACGTGATAATGAAGTTAACGCCAAATATTTGACATGATAAAAGTAATTGTCCCCCAAATTTCCGGGGGGGCAGTGCCCCCCCCGGAATATTCCGGGGGGGGCAAACTGGACCCTGCCCCCCCCCAAGATGGCGCCCCTGATTGGAAGGTACTCACAGGTCCAAAAAACATCAGGCACATCACACCAGGCTTAGCTGGTTGTTGGAAGAGGGCACTTTAGTGCGAGAACGCGTTCGTGTAGCAATTGGTGCGTCATCGTCTACAACCTGACTCCTATTGGCCGATCTCGGCGCATCCTCTCTGCGACTGGCCGGCAGTAATCGCAGCAAACTACGCCCCAGAATCTGAAATGGAACGGTTTCGACTATACAGGGTGCGGCAATTGAAGAGCCCTATCGTAACAATGGGGCGGAAGTAGTTATAGTAGGTACTTACAAACCTTTCTCTTTCTACCTCAATACAAACATAACCAAATTTAGAAACTAGTCTTTACACCACGTTTCCTCCTTTGGCCTTGGCAATAGCCTTCAATAGGGACAAAAACGCATGACATTTAGATTTTTCTTCGAAATCTACCTAACATAGACTGGATACCTGCGACAGTGGCGGAGGAGTCCAGGCCATAGCAGGAACCAAGCCTCTCATCAAGATACCTCTCAGCTGTTGATAATTAGGTTCTGATGTAAAATCTAACTCCGCTGCGCAGCTGAAGAAGTTTTGTAACACGACTGAAAATAAATTTGATGATGTAATATATTATGTATAATATCTTGCTACATTAAGTGGGCCCCGTAAATTTGCTCGCTGAAAACAGAGCTCGCTTCAGAGATGGTTACAAAATGAGGTTGTAAAGGGACCGTAGCTTTCGCTCGTTATAGAGAGGTTTTCGCCATAGAGAGTGATAACTGTAGCTCAAGGTGTGTTGTGTTTATTGTAGAGGTGACGTCCTTTGCAGTTTACTGTTTACAGCCACTAGTACTACGGACTATTACCACTACATTAAGGGCGGCTAATTTTTTCTAATTTCTTCCCTAGTTTGGTAAAATCTCTGAATTTATCCGAGACGTTGCCTTATAGTTGTGTCGAACCACAGTTTTGTAAACGCTAGCATCCAGTTTGTTTAGTGAAAAATTGAGAGAAAGAAAAAACTACAGGGAATTTGGGGAATCTGCCTAAATGCTGATTGCTGATTGGAACATGAACATTACTATATTATATCTGGGCGAAACTCGACAGTTAAAAAAAATGCCTCTCGCACTGTTAACCTTCTGAATAAGTAGCGATAACTCGGAGTAGAACAAGTGGCACTTCCACACAATGGCCGGGTAAGTTAAACAAGTTAACTACGAAGGGACTTTTCTAGTTCTGCACTTAGTTTCGAACAAGCCGTCATAGCAGCGTGTTGTTACTTCGTTGTAATAACTGTTTAACAGTTGGTGGATATTGCTATACTAGATATAGTTACCTGGGGCACCACATGGGAAACATCTATCCAGGAGTTTCTGTGTTCTCCCCATGAAGAAATACTTCATATTGGCCACCAAGTCCGTCGTATCCAACTTACTTCCTGCCCAGAACTTCCATGGTAACTCCCCACCCAACCAGTGGATGAGGTTGTACCCCAAACTTTCAATGTCGGACCTGCGTGACAAAGCTGAAACATAACCAATAGAAGCCATCAAATCTTGTTATCAGGGACATCAGAATAATAAACAAATGTCTCGGAGCAAATTTTTGTTCTTGGTTTGGTAGTGAGAGGAACAGCAGCAAGAACGACAGTATGGCAGTCACTTTCCAACTCCCTTATAAGGTTCAGCTTGAGCTGACGCTGCATTTCTGCACCCCGTAATTTTTTCAGGAGGGAATGGCCGACGCAGATTTTCCAATTTCCCACTGATTCTTTTGAAAAACAATGGGAAATTGAGGAATTCACCTTGGCCGTTACTTAAAATATTGCTAAGAGTCTTTACAAATCATTCGGCGAATGCAATGCTAATTTTACGGGCGGTACAATAGCTTCATCAGCCGAAACTAAAAGTTAACTATTTCCGTTGCACTGAGGGAAAATGATAGGTAAACAATAAAACGTACCCCATTAGTTATCAGGTCAGTTAACAGCCTCAGCCGAGTGGTTGCAATCCTGCATGTGTTAGTATTACGGTGGGTGGGGAGCTGGTATTTTTGGTATAGTGCTGCCAGCTGAGCACGGTGCATAATTTTGAAGTCTAGTTGCTGGGCTTGTCCTCCCACCTCTCTACTAAATAACAGGTCAGTTTAGCTAAAGAGGAAGCTAGACAGGATAAGCCGGGCCTTTAGTTACGTACCACCAACATGTGCGTCTCTTGATGAGAACATAAGGTCTGCTGGTACAGTCGCTAGATCTTCCATATACTGGGCATGCTGTCCATCCTGCCCAAGGTACGAACGTCGTGACCCAAACAAGAATATCCGTAGTTCCGGCCTGCCACCGAACTTCACAGTCACGTTACTCCCACTGATGCTCTCCTGGATTTGACCTTGGGCATGGAAGTACTCCAGAGCGTCCAACTATAGATCAAAAACAAAATGGCATGAGAATCCGAAGATGAAAGTATCGGATCTGGATTGATGCCGGTAATTGCACTGCTATTTTGTTGCTACTTTCGATAGAATAATGCCGAAAGTTTACAGGACGGTTTCCACGGTAACCGGTGTGTTTCTCTATAGTCTAAATGGTATCGTCGCACCTGAAACGGTGTTTGTTCATTGAACAAATGAGTGTTGCGTTAGATCGCAGCGCAGTATGTGGGTTTGCTTATAAACATTGTATAGGTACCACGTGGCACCACTTTTCACTGCAAGATGGCTCATAATTTTGGTGCATGTACCAGTAGGTATATAGTATATATCGTATATCGTGTTAGTAATCACTGCAGTATTTAACAATAACAACAGTTTCCTCAGCAGTCACTAAGAAACGTCAACAAGCTGCATGCATTGTGTCAACTACTTTAAGGTACTTACAACTTGAATTGCCACAGTGATAATCTCAAGTGGCAGCATGCGGTGATTTGCAAGGACGTCGTCGAGTTGTCTCCCAGTGGTCTCTCCGATATAAAAAGTGTAATTGCGACCACTGATGGCGCTGTATGTTCCACATGAATGATTGTGGTATACACCGAGATGTCCGAGCTTCCGCTCTGTTTTCCATTTTTCTACTACAAATTACAGAATTGTCATTAGAATTACGTACCTATATCATATACCCTAAAAAAATTGTACTTCTTTCTGAACACTTGCCAATCCAATGCAATTGTTTTGTTTGGTAAAATAGATGATGGTCATCTTACGATGATTTTCACCAGTTCCTTACAGTGCAGAAAAAGTTAACACATTTTTCTTCTGCATAAGTAGCCGAGAACTTAATCTTGCCATTAAAAGCCACTAACTGTAACGTTACCGCGGTTTGGATTATGGGGAGCCAAGATCTATTAGTTCTCACTTGCCGACATTTTTGTTGGTGAATCATGCCTACCCAGCCCTGATGGGTGATCTGATGGATACTGATGGGTGATCTGATGGATACTGATGGGTAATCTGATGGATACTGATGGGTGATCTGATGGATACTGATGGGTAATCTGATGGATACTGATGGGTAATCAATCTGATGGATACTGATGGGTATCTGGCCCTCCATTGGCGGGTGGGAAAACTTGATTGTCATGTATGGCTGTGTACAAGTGACCCCTTGTGAACAGGGGTCACGAAAGGTAACACCCTGTACCCCACAGCCCTTCGAGAGCTTTAGTGGCAGAGGTCACAGTAGATAGCCCCGATAGCCGGGTGGACTAAATGGTCGACTTTTGAGGAGCAGAGAGAGCCGGGTCACACCGGATCGATCCCAATCCTCCCAAAAAGTTATTCGGATCGGCATACACCTCTGATACGTTCAGCATGCCAAGAGAAATGCATATCGAGGCTGTGGTGGTTCGGAACCCACATAAAACTTTAGGTCCCAATCGTTTATACGATGGTAGGGGAGCTGGTATTTGGTAGTCTGCCAGCTGAGCACGATGGATAATTGTTAAAACGGTCTAGTTGCTGGGCTTGTCCCCCCAACCCTCCGCTATAGTCCGCTGTAGAGGTCACACTAAGTTAACATATATGCATTGAAAAAGAATAGAGGTAGGCACTCACTTTTCGACCTTTTATCACACATTAACGATACGTTCGGCATCGTAAAGTCCATCGCCCTTGTGAATGTGATGAGATGGGAGAAGCCAATGTAATCTATTCGAGACGCGTAATACCCGGTCAAATGGATCTGCTCACGGAGCTGCCACCTGACGTTAAAATCGTCGGAAACAACAAGTCCAGGGTGTAGGTCTGGCCTGTACAGACAAAGCGTCATGGCAACCTGAAAGCCGGAAACAAATTAGAAAAAATAAACACAGATTAGGCTGGACAGCTCAGCTCCTCTTTTCCTGACGTCCCCTGCTGCTCATGGACAATCCGGTTCCTCCGTTCTGAAAATTCTGTATTTAAGGGGACATCCCTAGGGTGATGTTTGTTTATTTTCACCGAAACCAAACAAGAACCCTTATTCTCGCTAGAAACTGGTCTCTTACTGAAACCGAAACTTTGCCCCCAAAAAGTCAAATATTTCATATTCAATAATTCAATATTTCTAATATTCATTGAAATGACTTTCGGTAACTTCACAGTGTTTGAAATACCTAACAAACATCTGAACACAACTCCACATTTTGGATGAGTAGGTTTATTGATTTTTGGCAAATTCGAGATTCGAGTAGGTATAGTAACCAAATGTCAATTTAATGAATTTTTTCTTACTTTATGTTCTTAAAAGAATTGATAGGTTTTAATTTCAATAAGGAGGGCAGTTTCTACGATAATGTGAGAGAAAGCTGAGAAAGTGCTTTCATGCCTTTGATTTGGTTCAGGTGAACATAATATAAACATCCACCATTTCGTGCTAAACTCTATAGAAACCCAGCAAGTGCAAGTCCATCTCACAAAAACTGAAGTTGCCCTATCACAGGCTATCACAGGCTAAGTAATGGTTAAGCAACATGTCATTATGTTAAAAGATATATGAAGTTACCGCACCAGATGTATATTCACTGTTCACTGCTCAAAGGTATTGAACCAACTGCACAAAATATAGGAGTCCCGGCGTTCCCTCCCCCCTTACAGTACTACAGCTTTCTCCCCTCTTCACTTTCCCCTACACACCAAGTATATAGGAAAAAGGAAAGTATGTGATCGTGCAGATAATCGATTTGACTTTTTCAATTAAATATTACGCACACAGATGAGAGGGCCCAGACCAAAAAAAAGTGTAGTATATGTAATTTGTTTGCGTGTGTCTGCATGTAAGTACAGAGAGCTAGAGGCCAAACCATTCAGTCAATTTCGTTCAAATTTGGTATCCTGGTGTAATGTGATTATGCGCAGAGGACCCTCTTAGTGTGCCCCCCGCAGGCTAAATTTGGGGGGCCACAGCCGCCAAAAAACCTCCAAGTATTTTTTCATTTTTTTCTCACAATTTTGTTGATTTTCTCGCGATTAGGTAATAGTGTTTATAGTACACACCCTCAACGTTTTACAAAGAAAAACTCAACATCGATTTTCTGAACGATCACGATACTTTCCTATAAACTTCTTTATACGGGAAAGTAAAAGTAGAGATCAATCAAAGGGAGGGGAGAGGTTCATTGGCTTCACCAGGCAAATTGAATATCCATCCCTACTTTTATTATGTGAACCAAAGCAGGGCCCTGTTGAAATGGATAGATCATCCGATTACTCTTTTACATAGGGGACAGATATGATGTTTCATTGTCCACAATATCGTATTCACGTAAGCACAGCTTTAAGCTTCATCCGATGACTCATCTCAACATCTCTACCACTCATCTTATAATTAACATGCGAACGGCCAATTTTTTATATCATTTGCTGTGTTGAAAGGCCCTACATACATACACATATACATACACAGGCCCGTATCCAGAAAGCGGTCATGGGGGGGGGGTTTAGGGTCATGGGGGGGGGGGTTTCGCCTATATTTTTTTGCTTCACGTTGGCATTACCATGTTAATTTTCCGCTCATGGGGGGGGGGGGGGCGGGTTTAACCCCCTAAACCACCCCCCCCCCCCCCCCCCCCCGTGGATACGGCTATGTACATACATACGACCAACGCAGATTTCTCATCTTTCCTGTGCTTTTATCGAGACACTAACATTGTTGGAGAAAAGGATTAAAAACTGAAACTGGATGTCAAGAATCATGGCTACATCAAGGGCCATGGTATAGGCAAAATTAAACTTGTGGAAAACAAAATGCGAACACTTTTGTAGTTACTACTTCATTATGTTACCTGAGGTCAGTAGCTCTTAAATAGCTCTTGAGAAGAAATTAGAGGTATCTGTACTGTGGCGAAAACTAACAAATGTTCCAGCAGGTGTATTCCCTTTCTCGAACGCCAGCTAACCCACCCAACTAACACCTTCAATATTTATTTTAAGAAGAACTGTTCTCCGTATATCAGATCATGGCGTGCCTTATCTTCTTACAAACCACATGCCTATACCTGAAGACCAGGAAGACAAAAGAAAACGTCAGAATATACGCCTCAACCTTCGAGTTTTCAACCAGATTGCGGTTGACAGAACTAAAACTGAAATGTATAATTTGGAAGATGAAACAATAGCCACAATGTTGAAAGTTCCGAGTCCATAGTCGATAGTTTCGTCAAAGAACCCGACCTGTACATTCCAGGAACGACAACATGACGGCGGAGGCCCATCAGATTTGAAACGACTTCTAGTAGGTAGAGCGCAAGGCTGGAGGCTAATGTCTTTCTTAGAAGATGCTAAATTCCATTGTGGAGGGTGCGAGATGGCTGAGGACCCCAAACATAGATCTACTCCAGCATCATGCCTGCATTACTCCAAAACCAATGGTTTTCATATGAACATAGGAACATTCATTTTTTTTAAAATCCTTTTTCCCAAGAATAACTTTGTTGTGCCCATCTGGTCTCCAATCCAGATCGATAATTGCAAATTACATTTTAATAGCGAAAAATTTCATTCGTCTGCAAGAAAGTGCAAGAACCTTGCAGCAAGAACAAGAGACAGATATGTTAACTCTTTTAGATCAATGTGATCCCTTCTTCTTCAGTCTAGTTCTTGTTCTGAACAATTCTGAATAATTTTGGAAACCCTGTTTTTTTTAGAACAATACAATGGGGTCGTTACTCCCATCCAACAGTGAGGTGGAGAACAGTGCTGCAACGCCATATGGGATTAACGGTAGATTTGACCAGTTGCTGTCTAATGTCTACTACTACTAAGTGTCCCTTACATGTTCACCGTAGCGTTACTCCTGAAAAGAGAAGTCGGTGCCTTTCACTATCCTATCGTAACATCAGCTAGGGGACTTTAAGGGTCCGCTATACCTGACGGTGCATTTGTTGCCGCCCATAAGATTAACATTGCGAGCGGCGATTCATTTTCAAGGTTTACCCTTGGTTCGAAAGACACAAAATTTTGCCTGTACCTAGCCCTAACAATGTTCTAGGGAGTGTTCGAAGCAGATTTCCCATTTTTTTTTACTGGTTTTCGAGATACAGCACTTTTCTTGAGGTATGCGATGCTAGCATTTGCAAAACAGTTGCAATAAAAGAAACCAGTGAGAAATTGGGCAATCTGCTTCGAACACTCCCTAGAACATTGTTAGGGCTAGGTACAGACAAAATTTTGTGTCTTTCCAACCAAGGGTAAACCTTGAAAATGAATCGCCGCTCGCAATGTTAATCTTATGGGCGGCAAAAAATGCACCGTCAGGTATAGCGTCCTCTTAACGGCAAAATAATGTTTTCGGCCTCTTTTTCGAGAAGATAAATTGAGCAAGTTTATATGCTGGAACTGATGAAAGCCACCCTGCCTTGTATACGTGCCGAGGTATAGGTACCTAATGTTAGCGAACGTATTCGTTTCATTTTTCAGTATCTCCACAATTAGGTACCTAATAACCAAGTATGAAAATTTGCGAAAATTACCCTTCCGGTTTTTATTCTGGCGAATATTCAGGACAAATTACGGCTTAGCTTGCAACTATATAAATTGAATGATGAAAGGTGAAAATTTTTCAGTTTTATCAGTATAAATGCATAAAACAACAAACCGTAAAAATGAGTGTTTGCCAACTGCAAAAAAAAACTTGGAAAAGAAGATTTAAAATATCTAAGGTAATCTTTATTTACACAGGTTATTGATTATAACTATTTTTTTTTCTTTGACAATTTTCTGTTTTTTATAAAAAAATAATTAAAATGAGGCAGGAATTTTGTCTAGAAAAACTTTTTTACGTTCGAGTTGGCTAATCTGTTCCGATTTTCGAGTCGACTTACTTGTTCTAATTCAATTTTCGTAATTTTTCCTGTAAAATGGATAAAATTCGCAGCTTTGGAGGGATGATTATGAGATTGATGAGGGAGTGCATCCGCCGCCTCACTGTAAGTAACTAAAAAACCAGGTTCCTACCAAAAACTTGCCAGAAAAACTCTCCAAAGAAGTTTCCTCCAAACTACACGTCACAACCTTGTTTCAGTCCTACAGCGGCAGATTTTACGTCTAGGTTCACGGAATACATATCTCTAGATGAAAAAAGACTTGAAGAATTCTATGGAAGTATTTTTTCGAGTTATTATCAAACCATTCTCGCTAAATTTCCAATTTGAAGCACCTACGTGGCTAGGCATTGGTAGGAACCTACGTGGAGCAGAGATTACGGCATAGGCGATGACTCATACCTCTCCGATATGCGACATGTTGAAAGAAAGCTCATTCAAAGGAACAAAGAAATAAACTTTTTCGAATTGAATATGGAAATATAACCACGATACCTAATCTAAAAGGTATCTACCAAATTTTTTCAATGATATATACAGGAAAATCACCGCCACGGTACAAACCAAAGGCAGGCATAGGTAAATGATGTGGAATTAGTTTGCCGTAATGGCGGCTCAACCTCTAGGCACTGTACCTAACAATGGTGAAACCATCAGGCCCATTACGTTCTACTTTACTTGATTTACATTTTTCCCACATATAAGATTGTGAAACGTTGAATCAAACCGATTCTTTTTAAAAAAATTTCCCGTATTTCGTTTTTGAATTTCGCCTTGATTACCTTAAAAAAAATGAGATTATGCCATTTATCATCTGCGAAACTGTTAAATTCGGAAAACCGTTTGAAAATGACGCCCCTGCAGCATTTCTACTTCTAGGCGAAATTCAGAGTTTCTCCAAACAAGTGAAAGAATTAAAAATAATTCGGCACTCGCAACGTTCCTGACGACTTCATCCTTATGTTTAGGAAGGGGAAAACGACCCTACCGACTACCGAGCCCCGTCAGAATATTGCAGAACTTGCTTTAACTTCTCGTTAGTGAAGAAGGGTGCGAATTGTCAAAATTTGAGGACTGACGAGGACTTTGATGGTGGAGGAGGCTGTCTGGGGCTATAAATATGCAGAGGGGATCTTTATAGGACAGAACAGCTTCTCTGCCGAGCTTTGACAACTTATCCACACGAAGGCCACTCAAATTGGTATTGCTTACAGAATGAACGTGAGCAGGATGAGCTGGAGCTCTTTTTCGTATCAGAGGGCTATTCTTCAGCGGACTCCATCATTGAAACTTCGGAGGATCCCTACGATGCTTCTTCGGAGGGAGAATATCCTGAAGTGTTCGACGACCCGGACCTGGACGTGAACCTGGACCTGGAGTCGCCGCCTCCTATGTTTCTGCCTCAGGAGCCAGGGGCTCATCTCTACTGCTTCCGATGCAAACCTGTCACTGTGACTCGCGTCTAGTCGTGAGGCACCGCACTGCTCCACCGACCAACAATGCTTAAAACCTGTGAGTTCACCTTAAGGTTCTGCTTCAGCTGATTGTGCGCTTCTGCATCCTACAAGATCAAAATTGCGACCCTGAGATTCTTCGAGACTTAGCCTGTTCCTTCCTAACATGGAATGGTAACTCTATATAGTGAGCTTTTAAGGAACACTTTAGTCTACAGAGAACTTTAGCAACTTAGTGACTACCTGCGGTTAACCCCGAGGCTAGAAGGTTCTATATTTATTTATTATTTTTATTCATTTTAGTTTTCAGAATACCGCCAAGATAACAGCCCGGAAACGGTGTGAGCAGTCAATCCATCCCAGTCAAGCAAGGTTTTTTATTTCCCGCCAGATTATGAAAATGTTACTGGATTTTGCAATTCCCTGCGTGGTATAATATCTAAATAAATGTACCTGCTTCGGCTGGGCCCGACTATACTCGGTTAACGCAGCTAAACCTTGCTTAAAGTTCAATTTCGCCAAGGTTTAACTGTTAACAGTTTTTATTTGATTCCTTCCAATTTGAACAGTTTTAAAGGTTGTTGAAGTGGGATTTTTTTTTTCCTTTGATAAGTGTGAGGGTTGGCGACACTCGATTAGTTTTAAATTAGAAACACTTACAGACTTAGATGACTCAAGCAGAAGGCACCAAAAAAACTGCTAGCCCACTGAACGGCACCAGACACTGAACAGACTGTAACCTGAAGTAAAGACAATCCTGCATCCTCGTAGGTATAGGGACTGAGTTAGATCTCCTCCACTCTGATTGGCTGATTTTTCTTAAAGTGTAATGCCCTCTCTCATACTGATGCTGCTACTTCTCACATCACTATACTATCTTCTTCTTATCTTTCTACGCCATCGAAGCCATCACCCAGCAAACTCAAGAAGTATCCACCGTGCTCAGCTGGCAGCAATACAAAACACCCCCAGCCATTGTGTTAATAGACGATGCGGGGACCTACATTTTTAGGTGGGTACACCCAACCAATTGATTTGATGATCATATCAGAGATGGACGCCGATCAGAAAAATTTTTATAGGATCAGGATTGAACCGGTATCGGTTTAAGACAGCCATCTAGACCTGATTGCCTGGTGCCAGTCTGGTAAAGTAGTACCTACTGAACCTACAGTACCTACTGAACATTGTGACAAGACAACGCGTCACTTTGAATGATGTCGAAAACATCAACATCATCATCAGGCCGTACGAAAGTTGTCTTAAGAATACCAGGAAATGGCACTCAGCTTACTGCCGACTTCTGTCCAAACTACCGACGACAATTTATTGTCCGTCCAAGGCTCTATTCAAAAGACTGTTTGTTCCAGGCCAGACTTGTATTGTTCAGGCACGTTTTGAATACAATAGGGGATGGCTATTTATTTGCAGAACATGGGAAGGCGCCAATGCGTCGCGCGTCGGTGGGAAAAGGTCTCAAGTCAGCCTTTCAAAAGAAATAGGAGGAAAAACCACACATTACAGTCCTTATTATGTTTTGAACACATGTTCTGGCGGTGTGCACAAAAATACACAACAATACCCTTCTCATGCCCATCACCATCAACAGGTAGTGGTTGCTTTTCCTCACTCTTGTATGAGTAATGGCTATGGCAGTCACACGCATGGGTGGACAAATACACAAATGTCAATTGTCAAACTGTTTTAGATCATGGTGCATCACCCCTTCTTAAGTCTACTAGCAAGTCGAGTGACAAATCTAATGAGATCATCACAAGACGGTATTTTTTTAAGTTTTATCTGCAAAATGAGACTTGAAACAATTTTCTAGTCAGAGGATCCAAATTTTTTATGGCTAACGTGAACAGTAGAATGTCACCTAAGTTCTCTATTTCATACAATTTCAGTAGGAACGTGATCTTGATGAACTTTTAGAAACTGCTGCTAATATTCCTTTGTAGGCCTAGGTTTTTTCTCGGGAGTAAAAGACAAAATTTCACGAAAAACAACAGCAGCTATAGTCCAAGTCAGGCTGGGAGCATACCGATAAGTCATACTTTCTTGCAAATCTAGGGCTGATCAAAACTTCTTCTTGATCAGGGAAATATCTGCTCAGGGTCGGATTGGCATTTTTAGCGTATGGTAGGATATGGAACCCGAATCCGGATCGGCGTCAACTGAAAATCTTCAAGAAATTATGGATAATCGGTATGCTCCCAGCCTGACTTGGACTATAGTGCTATTGGACATTCGTAATATCTGGCTTTCAGAGCAGCTAAGGCATAAATATAACCTTGATCTGGGAGAGGGAACGTGTTGTGTTAACCAAAGTTATCGCGTCATTGGAAAGGCATTGCTGAAGGTAAAAAAATTCTGAGTACCCGACAAGCCTAAATTTTTATCATAAATAGCAGTGAATAAACGGATGAAACGGGGAAAGTCTAGGATTTCATTTTTAAATGGTTGTATCGTTATCGGTTCAAGTTTGAGAACTAAAGTCTGGGGAAGAGGTGCATTTTGAGCTGAACCTGGATTGAAAGTACTCGATTTGTTTTGGTAATCAAGCACAGAACATCTAAAGCTTCGATCATCTGATCACACTGAGTAACTGCTCTGGAGTAATCAACTTTGGCTTCTGCTTCTACCTGGGTATTATTTATAGTAATTATTTCTTTTTCTATCTCTGAAATACTGGACCTCATGGAGAAAGCTAAATCTCTTTTGGATTTTAACAAACCAATTTTGGTATTTAGATAGAACTAGACCAGATCGCCGCAATAATAACTTTTCTAGTTCGAGTATCTTAACTATAATATCATGAGATAAAGTAATTTAATAGGTAACTGAGTAGGAGCGCAGGCAATGTATAACCTTTAGGTAACAGGTAACGGACGAAATGGGACGGGACGTAACGAACCCACTCGCAAACAGGGAAAAGAACAGTGTACAGACATGAAAAAAATGACGTATACCAAAAAAAGCACTGGAAAATTCCAAGGACCAATTTATAGCAGTTGAAAAAGGGATGCATGGGCGTAGTAGGACCAAAACCTTGGAGGGGGGGGGGGGCTAAACCCCCCAGATCTTCTCCTAACCGGGGAGGTAGGCATCGCTTTATGTGACGTTATGTGTAGGTCAGAAAAATCCTGGGGGTGGCTAAACGGTTAGCCCCCCCCCCCCAGACCCCCTTGCTACGCCTATGTGGGGATGATAGGCTTACCGGTACCGACGACGTCTGAAGTGGAGGGGGTGGCCACCCAGATGACGTAGATGATGATTATGATGCACGGTACCTAGAAGGGGGTTTTCAGAGATCAGGTATACTTATATGGTACACTTCATAAACAAGCGGTACGACACAGTCGGACAAAACTTTACCTGCTTATTTGCGTGATTCCTAGAAATAAACCCTTGGTTAAATGATTGGAGACGGAAAAACTTTTTGACGAAAGGAATGGCCCCAGAATGTTCCCCCGAGTACTTAGAGACCCCACACGACATACATCCGCAACCACGCAATACTACCCCGTAAAAGGAGGTGGGGTGGATGGGGAAGCTCGGAAAAACTTTTTGACAAAATAAATTGCCTCAGAACGATTCCCCGAGCATTTTGATACCCCACACAACGTACTTTGAAAAGTATCCAAAACTCCCCCCATAAGGGGTGGGGGGGGGGGCGAAAAAACATTTTGACCAAATAAATTGCCTCAGAACGATCTCCCGATCATTTTGAGCCCACACAACCCATATTTCGCAAACCACTCAAATCTACCCCCTTAGGGGGTGGGGTGCTTAGATACGTTCAGAAAAACTTTTTGACACAAAAAATTAGTTCACAGCGTTCCCCCGAACAGTTTGAGACCCCATAAGCCGCACTTTAAAGGTCACTCAAAATTGCCCCCCCTGGGGGGGGGGGGGGGGGGCTGGAGTTAAGCCATAATATACCATTTGTGATGAGTATGGCGGTTGTCACGTGTCCTATCCAGAACCATTCGTATACCACAAACCACTGAATCCTCTGATTTCACCCTTTTACAGGTCCAGGGGGGACTTCCCCCCTACCAGGGAGTTATGCGGGGGTAGTGGGTGGTATCATTGGATTCGCAATTTTTTGTTCTATATTAGCCCAAAATTTGATCAAAATCGTTAGAGCCATTTTTGAGCAAATATTTTTTTTCTACTTTTTGGGGGAGTTTTGGGGGGGTAACCCCCCTTAATTTTAAAGGGGGGAAACTGGGCTTCCGGATTCTGATTTCTTCCAATTTTAGAAAGGTCACTACCGATTTTGATGAAAATCGGTTGAAAAGTGTGCCGTCCAGGTCAATGCCACATACATAGCTAGCTAGCTACATACATACATACATACGTACTGACACGGAGTACCTGACCGCTTCTAAAAATTCCTGTGGGCAAACTTTTCGTCGGAGGAAAAAAGTGAGATGGTTTTCATATTCCGAAGGAATGGACGTTTCCGAAATGTATATGCAAGTTTCAATCGCTTTTGAGGTCTGGGAGCAATGACGGTTCAAAGTTGAGGTTTGCTGAAAATTGGCCCGCACGAATACAATACTTTACCTTACGTATACTCCGTATACAGGTAAAGTAAAAAACAGAATTTGACACAGAAAAGGTTATAGGACTGAACTGGCAAGTGACGCGGGAGACGGATTGTAACAGACTGGTGCAGTTCTGTTGTGGCAACTCAACTGAATTGGACATGTTGGTAAACTGTCCATTTGCACTGAACGGTGAAGTTTCGGCAAGTACGGAGACGACATTCTTTCGTTTATAACGGCCGTAGTTTTTGGAAAATCGAAATTCTGCTGACATGGGTTTGAAGCATCTATCTGAGATCAGTTTCACCAATTTTCAAGATCATCGGTCCATTAGTGTAGTGCCAAATCCGTCTTGACCAATCAAAAACGTGATTTTAGTTTTTACCACTTTTTGACATTATTTTGCCTATATCAGCCGAAATTTTGAATCGATTCAACAGTTCGTCAACAAATCTTTAATAACAGTTATTAAACAAATTTTTATGGATTTTTGTGAAATTCCAGCTGATACTGTTCATGGGGCCAAGGTTTTCATGTATGGGCCAATTTTGGCCTATCTCCGAAGTACCGTCAGGAGCGTCTTCACTAATAAAAAACACGTTTTTTTAACACTATTTCGACAATAGTTGGCGTAATTTTTAGTTATCAAAATTCTATTAAAAAAATATGTCGGAACTGACTCTAGACACCTATATTCAAATTTGAAGGAAATCGATTGATCCTCCAGCCCTGTGACCGGTGACTGACCTCCATGCAGCCGCGCTACAGACGAACATACGGATGGACATGACCTAAAATCCACTTTTTTGGTATCAGGGACCAGGGATCTCTGAAACACCCTTTTGTATGAAAATCTCAAAATCGAAATCTCAGCCCACGTAGGTATTACATACGGGCGAGAAAGTAAAAAGGGAGGTAGCAAATTTGGCTACATGTATAGTATAGTATAGAATGCGAGCGAGTTTGAGAGTTTCATCAGAGCACAGGCGTCCCCCCTGTTTGTAAGTTCGGCAGGCTGGTTCGTTTTTACGAGCGATTTTTACAACTTGAGGCTCCTGAGGCTCCTGAGTCTACACACATAAAACTGGCGGTGAACTTTCATACCATATCTTAACGACTACCCACTGTCGGCACGTCCCACAGTCTCACAGCCTCAGTCTGTCCTAGTAGAAATACACTGCAGACGAAGGAGAGAAGAGAATGTTGCTATGGTTAGGTTATATGTGTGTTGGTCGGTACAGGTAACCCCTGGGTACACGAAGTAGTTAGCATTTCAATTTTTTCATTTCATGTTTCTTTAGTTAAGTTTTCTCCAGGATTGCGATCCTACTTAAGGGTCGTATTAGCCATACTCCCCCTTACAGTTTTCACTTTGTTGAAAATTAATTAATTAAGTACCAAATTTCGACTTTGCATGGAAACTTCTGAAAGCCATCCTAAATGTTGAAGGTTTTTAGAGACGCTGTCTATAAGAAGTCTTAAGAATACTGTATATTCTACAGTACTTATTTCTAAACACTATTTCAAATGAACATTCGGTGTGACATCCATTCTACAGACAGAAAAATGCTGCTACCGGGATTCGAACCAAGGACCTCAGTCATGCGAGTCTGTGCTTCCTGGGCGGCCGTTTAGGCGAGTTGCCATCCCCCGACGTGCCGTGCAACATGACAACATGAAATTTATTAAAATATTATTTCGATCGTAACCCCAGCTTACTGCATGAGGGGTCAGAGGTCGGAAAAAATGTGTTTGTTCCAGTCGCCATAGTGTCGGCGCGGGCGAACGTGATGTTCACAATAGGCAAAGGATTTAGCGTCAAAAAGGGACGAGCCTTCTCTTATCGCAAGAAAAGGATTCCTCCAGTTTGTGGACTTTTAGAAAGTGTCTGGCATATGGCATGTATACGACAAAGGAATTCTCCTGGGTTTTGCATACAACGGCATTCCAAATGAACACTCTTCAGACCCTCTGTCAGTCACTCAGTCTAGGGTCTATTGTTCAACACCGGATTGTCGAGCTGGCTTACGCGTACCTGCCCCAAAGTGCTGGCGAAAATGAAAAGAATATGACATGGTGACAACTTATTTCCAGAGGGGTCTACTCGGTGTGACTCTTGTCCCCCCCCCCAACCAAAAAGCTGGATACCTGCTTGAAAACTATGTAACGAAACATTCGTCGAACAGGCTTTTGTTATCTTGAAAATTTTGTCAAAAAAAGTGTTGAAAATGAGAAACCACGTTTCTGAATAGTCGGAATGCATTTGGTACTACAGTAAATGAGTGACAGTCGTGAGATTCGGTAATAGTGATCTCAGATAGATGCTCTTGGGATATTTTCAACCGATATTGGATTATGTAAAAATTACGTCCGTTATAAATTAAACAAAATGAACAAAAATCACGAAAAACGAAAACTTGATACGGGGCGAGGGCGAGAGAGTTAAGTGAGACTATTGTCGGACCCTTTATTTTGTGGGTACCCTCCATCCCCGAGTTGCCATTGTAAGCTCTTGCTCTTTCAGTCACTCCATGCCAGGACACATGGCAATGTGGCCTCCCATGCGTTGGGACGTCAGTCCGCTCGCCTCGATACCCTACCGCACTGGAAACGCCTGGTCCCTGCATAGCTTGCCACTGAGGCGTGCTACCCTATTCCAAACAGAAGTGCCTTGTGCCTGCGAGGTTTTACGACGTCTGTTTTATAACTGTCTGGGTCACAACTGCGGCTGCGAAACAACGGCTACCCCAGTTCCCAGTATCCGCAGTCACTTTATCGCGAACGGTTACCCACCATTACCTTTAACAGCATTTCTAGGAAGACAAAGGATATGAGACGCACATAAAAAGCAGCCCGATATGGTTCTCTTTTTAGCGGAAAACTGAGAGCTGGATCACACCGGTTCCATCCAGATCCTAACAAAGTTTTTCTGATCGGCATTCACTTCTGATATCTATACGACATATCGAGGCTGCGCTGGTTTGTGGGCCACCTACAACTGCAGGTCCCCATCGCGTACTAACTTTGTACCTATGGAACAAACAACGTGGATATTTATCTGCAACTGTTATGCAAAATGAATGAATTGTCTAAGAGAAACGATGCTTCCTGGCTCTTCCTTAAGGGTCCGCTATACCTGACGGTGCATTTTTTGCCGCCCATAAGATTAACATTGCGAGCGGCGATTCATTTTCAAGGTTTACCCTTGGTTGGAAAGACACAAAATTTTGCCTGTACCTATGCCCTAACAATGTTCTAGGGAGTGTTCGAAGCAGATTTCCCAATTTCTCACTGGTTTCTTTTATTGCAACTGTTTTGCTAATGCTAGCATCGCATACCTCAAGTAAAGTGCTGTATCTCGAAAACCAGTAAAAAAAATGGGAAATCTGCTTCGAACACTCCCTAGAACATTGTTAGGGCTAGATACAAGCAAAATTTTGTGTCTTTCGAACCAAGGGTAAACCTTGAAAATGAATCGCCGCTCGCAATGTTAATCTTATTGGCGGCAAAAAATGCACCGTCAGGTATAGCGGACCCTTAAGTGGACGACATCCCATCTCCCCAACTAATTTGTGGCTAGTTAGTGCGTTGTTGCGTGGAGTCCATCCAATGTTTAACTTATACGCATATGCTAAGTATGCAATTCTGTCTACCTAGCGAGCCTGGTGGGTGCCTACATACGAAGCAGCTGGCGTGATAGTTGATTGCCTCGTCAGCATTCGCTGTCTGTTCATTATGATTATTTCAACTTCTGCCTGTTCAGTCTTTATGGCGCGAAGATAGCTATGGAAGTTGGGGGCTTGAGAAGGTTTCAACCACGACACCACCCTTGAAATAAAGGGTCCGACAATGGTCGCACTTGACTTTCTCGCATTTTTTGCGCTACTGAAAAACGAAAAATGTAATTGTTTTTTTTTTGGCCACAATTGTGATTTGCTCACAAAGATATTGTGCACACCCCTAGGCAATAATATTACCCATATGCATACCGAATTTCAAACATATCCATTGAACGGTGAAGTTTCAGCTTACGGGCAAACTACATGTTTATTCTTTTATTTATAACGACCGTAATTTTTGGAAAATCAAAATTCTGTTGAAAATGAGTCTTAAACATCTATCTGAGATCACTTTTACCAATTTTCAAGATTATCGTTCCGTTAGTGTACTGTCAAATCCGTTCCGACCAATCAAAAACGCGATTTTCGTTTTTTCCACTTTTTGACATTATCTGACCTATATCGGCCGCAATTTTGAATCGACTGAAAAGTTCTTCGACAAATATTTAAGTAATGTTATTTAGCACAAGATTATCGATTTTTGAGAAATTCCGGCGAATACTGTTCCCGGGGCCAAGGTTTTCACGTATGGGCCAATTTGGGCCCAAATTTTCGGCCCATCTAAAAAAAAAAAAAAAAATTGACCTGAAACATCTATCCGGGAACACAACTGCCACACTTGAATGTTCTAACTTGATAAATGTACCGCCAAAAGCGTTCCGAGTAATCAAAAACACGATTTTTAATTTTTTTTTTTTGACAATGGTGGGCGTGATTTTTGAGTTATGGAAATTATATTAAAAATGTATCTCGGAACTGATTTTAGACACACATATTCCAAATTTCAGCCAAATCGGTTGATTGGTGTGACCTCTACCCGCGCTAGTGACCAACACAAACCCGTACGTACGTCGGACGGACATGACCTAAAAACCACTTTTTTGTGATCTAGGACCTCTGAAACGCCTTTTGCAATGAAAATCTCAAAATCAAAATTTCGCACGATAACATAACTTTCTCAGCCCATGTATTACATACGAGCGAGAAAGTAAAAAGTGGGGCAGTGGGAAGGGGAATGTGGCAGTGGAGGGGGGGGGGGGGAAGGGTGACCAGTCGGGGGGGGGGGGGGGGGGGAGCTGACCACGGGCGTAGTCAGATTTTCATTCAGGGGGGAGCTTGGTTTTTCCTGACATGATTCATTACCAAAACTCACTGAACCTCTTGCCTATATCCCACCGCCAGGGAGGGGCAGCTGCCCTCACTGCATGCGTAATATGTATAGGCAGGGTCACGAGAGTATGCGCTCAGGTTGATACATCTACCCTGTCATAAAACTTTACACTTCACAACACATATGTAGGTACCTAGCTAACTATAATCGCCAGTGGCATGGCCAGAGGGAACTCAAGCCCTCCTAGCTGGGTTGGGCACAGGTCTGGTCCAAGTTATGTACCTACATAGGTACTTACATACCTAAATAAATGGGTGTGTTGATTTTATTTCGCGCGCAGGGTGAGTCCACTAACGCGCGACGGCTTCATTGATGACCACAGATGACCTCATTTTCATTTTGTGTAGTTATAGCCTATTTTGCTGAACTCCAGAATATCGCACTTCAAAGTAAGGAGTGTCTGCCACACATGCAAGATAATTTATTGTTTGTCCGGCATAGCAAACAAACATTTTATAAGGCTATACCACCAGCAGCATGGAAGAGAAGGCCAAGAAAGGCCAAAGTATCAGAAAAACCAGCCCCAGCGTATGGGTTTATGAACAACCGTCGAAGTTAGTGTACTGATTCTTAGGTAGGCCAAAGTGATAACTGGTGGTATGTTGGAGCACGAGTACCTTCCCTTTTCGAATGCCAGTTCTTTAGAACATTTTTTTTTTGCTCCCATGCAAACAGGTTGCAAACGAGCGTACTCCCTAGGAACTGGTGTCCGAAAATAAACGGTACCCTTGCTCCAACCATACATTCAATTGAAGTGTTGGTCGGTGAGGTATACACAGGTATATATTTAAGGCTGTATATACATTCTCGACGAACTCCACCAAAACCACTGTGCGGAAGTAAATATTCGACAAAACTAATGTTAACATATTAGTACCGCCGGAGACTGGTAATTGCAATATCGTATTGGTTGTGTCTACTGTAAAAGCTAAACATAGTATGCTATTTGAACGCGAAACGAACGAGTGAAAGTAGGACACTATGTTTAGCTTTTACAGGAGAAAAAGTAGAGAAATGGTGTTGCAATTACCCACTTCCGTAAGTGAAATAAAAATTGTCAACATGTAACATGGCAGCGGTAAATATTACAAACATTTATCAAGCTTTTCTACTAAATGTGGCGATAAAATCATACTGCTTTAGTCCGAAACGTTACAAAAAAATATTTCGCGTGAGGTATTGTTGTGTTTTCGCGATCTGTCAAAAAAACATGTGGACTGGTAGTTGACTGTTTAAAACCGCTCCTGTGGGCTTATTACTCCTTTTCATGCAAAAATACAACACTACATCACGACAAAGAGTCTCAGGTTTACATCCCCCTATAAACACTTTTCACTCGCCCATGTAACTTCGGAGTAGGAACTAGTAATGTACCTAATTATGTAGCAGCCAAATGGTGCAGCATGTGCTCCATATAAAATCTGAAAGGAAAAAAAAGAATTTTTTTAGTATTTTCAGTAAGGCCTAATTTGCAATTTGAAAACACTGTAGGAAATGTGAAAAAAGCGACGTACCCTTGTAGTGTCTTTACATTTTCTTCCCATAGAGGGTCTCGTGGCACCGGTATTGTGACCGCCCAGTTTTCGGTCCACACATACATGTAGCACAAATTTTTGTTTGTGGCAAACAACTGCCCTTGAATCTGATGATAATAATTATCCTTTTTTCGGAGTGTCACCTCTCCATTCCGAATTTCAAGGTATTTTATCTGGAAATTTAAATACAAAATAAATAGCATCAGCAGACATGCTTCTCTCAGTTCAAAATGTTTCTGTCTCTACATCTAAAGAAAACTTACATAATTTTGTTGTTTTTTTATGATTTTTTCGTATCCTCATTATCAGCTACTGAGTACATACCTAAAGCTAACTGAACACAAAGACACTGACGTTATTCCACATGCCCTCCTTTTGCCCTAATTATAGCCGTCAGTCGGTCCCAAAAACAAGCGGCACGGATGTGGTTTTGAGGGATCTTGGGCCCATTCTCGGATGAGACTTTCTTTCAGGCTTTTGAAGGTGGCACGCCTTGTAGTACAAATCTTCGCTTTTATCATGCTCCATATAGAAAAGTCCAGAGGGTTTGTGTCGGGGGAGTACGGGGGTGAGAGGTCGGCAGAAATGAAATGGGGCACCGGGGCCGGGGCACATTAGCAGCCAGCCATTCCTGCGCTTCACTACCCTTATCCGTGCCACGTGTAACGCGTTTTGGGTCATACTGACGGCGATAATTTGGGCAAAAGGGGGGCATGTCGAATAACGTCAGTGGTTTTGTGTTCAGTAACCTTTACTCAATAGCTGATAATGAGGATACGAAAAAATCATAAGAAAACAACAAAATTAAGTAAGTATTGCCTGGTTACACTTCAAATGGTTCACCGTGTACCTACATATACTCATGGGACAGACTACAAGAAAGTGCATTTATTTTATAAATAAAAGGTATGCTAACCTTCCTGTCTCTAACCAGTGGCGCGCTTATGGCAGCACTCAGCGAAGGTGTGTCCCTTGCGGTGTAGGGGCACTTTATTTCAAGCAAGGAGTCCCACACAAGGCCGTCTAAAACAAATATTCCGATGGGGTTCAGGTTAAATTAATGTAATATCTCTTGATAGGACGTCTCCAAATTATTACATTCCTAAGAAGTGCTTTAGAAATGTCATTTACCGGGACTGGCTGCTAAGCAAGGATGGTCTTCACTGACCCACAGACCAGAAGGTAATACATCGACGTCCCACTCCCGAGCGAAGTCCTTTCTCGCCTCTTCTTCGTGGTCCTTACCCCATGCTATAGCTGCATTCTTGGACAGGTCAGTGACAGTGAGTATCCTTTTTGCCATTTTCGATTTGTCTGCCCTTCTTGCCTTCAAAATAACCCCGAAGTTACTGGCAGTCAGTCTCTTGGCCCTTTCCTTCAACCATGCAAAAGCTATTTTCTGCCTGCCCCCTCGTGCGCCTTTCGATTGCTTCTCTGTCTCCTCTGGGGAAAGAGAAGATACAGGTACAGGTACCATATACCATAATAACAGACCAGTTTTAGGATGATCCTGAACTGATTTATGACCTCACTTCCCTTTTCATTGAAGAGTAGTAGGTAACTGAAGTTAGCAGGAACACGAAATGACACAACCTGTGGGCCGACCGGGAAAGAAATTTCTATTTCTTCGGACTGTTGCTGATCATCTGTGTCATCATGCGTCAGAGTGGAGGCAGGTCCCGCTGCAGAGTATCGAAATGGGAATTATGAATTACATCTGCAGGTTTCGCTTTTTGATAACTTGATAAGCAACTACCTACCTATAGGATTAGGATGACAGTGCTCACTACCTATAGGATTAGGATAACAGTGCTGTCAAAAACAAAATCAGAGTAGGTAGTCACCACAGGATTTTCCTTTGTTTCAGTTGGTACCTACACCCTCCTTATATGTAGGCAGGCACTTAGGTAGGTACCTACCTACCTTCTTTTTCTTTCTTTCTTGAGTTACCTACGTTCGGTAGATAGGTGTATAATATGTAATGTAGGTAGGTAGGTATGATATACAATATACTCACGTAATGGTGAGTCGACTGAGTGGTTTCCTTGTTCACCCCTAGCTTGTTTCCTTCTTTGTCGGTTCAGTTTTCTGTACGGAAAGAAAACCCATCATTTTCAACCTTCTTAGCTAAAGGCCAAGGCTTTTTTTTACGCCCATGGGTGTATGCACCAGCTTTTTTGTCAAAAAACACCACGAGTGGCAATGTACCCAGGAGCCAGGATAACCTGTATCCAGCTCTCATTATAGGTCAAGGTGCCCATAGGAGCTGGTATAGCAAATGCATACTACAACATTTTGAACCTAACCTATCACAGACACTGTAGGTTGGTAGGTAACCTACTTACCTGCTAGCAATGAACCGCTTTTTTTCCCTTACCGTATATTGGAACCAAGTTTCTTGTTACTGCGGCCTCGTCTAGAAGCCCGGCCCATCTCGCACAGTAGAACACTATTACACTAACACACTTTACACAAAAATTGTCACTAAACAACAAAAATAAATATCAGAATACGGCACGCGGCGCGTAACGCTTTGCGCGGTAGATTAGCATAACCTCCCGCTACCACTCGCTGAAGGGTACTAAACGCTCCAACCGCTTAGAGTTAGAACGGCATATATCCATGTTGACGAGCCGTTGCAATTTCCGAAGCGAATTTGAATATTTTTTAAAAATATTTTGGCGTACATTTATAATTTAAATAACTACCACATTCCATTACAATATCTTTTGGCAAATTAAAATCGTTTTTTTCACCCTCGTAAGGATAAATGCTTAGGCTGTAGAGGCCGTAATACCTGGGAGGGTGTAAACCACCCCTGCGTCAATGGCATCAGGGTTTCTTTTATGTTGGCGACAAGTTTCACACCAAATCAACTTTATACACACGTACTCCACGAATCGTATCAAGATTCGTAAAATTCTGGGAGCAGCAAGATTTCTAAGAGAAAAAAATCTACTTTTCACCCCCTAACTTCTCAAGGGGGATGAATTTCACAATTTTACCAGCAAAATGAACTAGCTATACATTTTCTTAAATTTATGTAATTTTTTTCGTGGAATTTCCTCCAAAACTAAAAGCGTAGCAACGTCCTAAGTCCCCCAGCTATGGATGTCGTCCACTTAAGAGAACATATTATATATTGTAAAAAAAAAGTACAATTAGTTAATTGCCTTTATAATACTAACCTCAAACTTTCGATTCGATGTTGATGGGCGTTGGTGTTGACGGACACAACAAGCCAATACGAGAAGCGTTGTGATTGGTGTTTGTGTTGATAGGCAGAGGAAGCACTGGTGTTGGTGTCAATACAGCACCGCAGGCTACTATGTGATAGGCTGTGACTGGTGTGGGCGTTAATACGGCACAGCAAACCACTATGTGAGGCGCTCCTTACACCTAAACAAAACAAAACATGGAAGTTTGTAAATGTATTGAAGCGGTTTTAAAAAAAATTGTTGGGCTTAAGAGGAACACTGACAATGAGAGCGGGATCACATGCACAGGTTCCATCCCTATCCCACCAAAAACGTTTTTGCTGATCGGCATTCACCTCTGATATGTTCAGCATAATGAAGTGGAAATGTATGTCGAGGGTATAGTGGTACGGACGGAACCCACCTAAAACTGTAGGTCCCCGTCGTATACTATACATATAACACTATAGCTGGGGAGATGGTAGTTGGTAGTGCTGCCAGGTAAGCATGACAGATAATTCTTGAAGTGGTCCAGTTGTTAGACTTGTCCCTCCGACCTCTCTACTATAGTCCAAGTCAGGCTAGGAGCGTACCGATTACTCGTAATTTCTTGCAAATCTAGGGTTGATCAAAACTTCTTCTTGATCAGGGAAATATCTGCTCAGGGTCGGATTGGCATTTTTAGCGTATGGTAGGATATGGAACCCAAACCCGGATCGGCGTCAACTGAAAATCTTCAAGAAATTATGAATAATCGGTATGCTCCCAGCCTGACTTGGACTATAGAACTGCGCCCTTCGGAACAGGACGGATGCTACCTGAACGAGTAGGAAGTGTAGGAACTGTGTCGCAGAGAAGATGACACCTTGATGAGTCAGTCTCAGTCACTCTTCATCTCCCCATCTCATCAGTCCTACTCTTCTGTGTATTGTCTGCTCACTGGCTGGTTTCTACCCTCTCCGTTTGCACCACCACATCATCACAACTGCAAGGTAACAGCTCTCATATTTTCATCCCTAACCTAGTAGGTCACCTCTAGGAGAGTCGTGTGCTGATTATGATTATCCCGTATAACATGGGGAATTTGACGCGCAGTTAAAGTGGTCTACCGAACTAAAGAGTGTCATGTACTGGTCTAGGAGCTGACCACAGACCCGACTAGGCAAACTAAATCTCCAAATTTGGCAAGATCAGTTAGGCTGTGTCCCACCATGCCCAGTTAAGAGAAAATCGCCGATTTTGTTCTATGTTTACCGTGTTAAATTCCGGAAACGGATAATTTTCTCTTAACTGAGTACGATGGGACGCAGCCTTAAAATAACTTATCACTGGCAGCAAATGCCGTTTGGTTAAATCTTCAGCTTTCCTATAGATTTATTGAATAATAAGTCAGTGTGAACGTCGACCAATGGGAGAGACTCGCACCTCCAAGCTTTCAAACACTAGTCAACGCAGGCAACGAAGCTACGTCATCTCTAAAGGAGACCGCCTACAGAATCAACAAACCTTGAGATAGTAGTACTGTAGCGCTGCAGGTCCGCGCGGTGTGCCAGGTTGTGAGGTTGTCTCGCATCCTGGGTTCGAATCCCGCCATAGCCAAATTTCCTGGTTTTTGCATATCAATGTGACATTCATTGTCTGGCTTCGCTGTGGTTTGCGGCCGCTGAGAATCTGCAAAAATTGAAAACTTACTAAACATGGCATGTGTGGTCACTGTGTTCAGTGCTCACCCACAGTGACCGAAATATGGACTTATTCTGAGATCAAAAACCATTGATTGTCATTGATAATGACTAATGACTAATGACATTATTCAAAACAAATTAAGTCTAAATCGGTGATCACCATTTCACTTTAATAACCTGCAACCTTGTCGTACCGGTAGCAGCGGATTTTTAACGGAGAGATAAAATTTTCTGCTACTGTTTTGGGATGATAAATTTACCAACTTTATCTGCACCGTAAGAGACAGGTGAAAACCAACCTGCAACGCTTTTCGTAATTTGATATGACACTAATAGCACCTTCACTGAATATGACATGTGACAGAGATATTCCATAAGCAAGAGGAACCAGGATCTAGTCCCGGCTTGTCGAGATATTTTTTGATGAATTTTACCCCGGCCTGGGCCTCTGCAGCTCTGATGGGTGGCTGGCCTTCCTTCACTGGCTGGGGTAAACCTGGACTATCGTGTGTCACTGTGACGAAAATCACCTCCATATGTATGGAGATCACGAAAAGTGGCACCCTGTACCTCATTAGGTCCTGACCCATACCCTTTGACCGACACACTTCGCCGAATTCGTTCTACGTACGACAGCATCACTTAAAAGGACCTCCTACCCAATGAATGGAGGAGCAGAATCCAATGACAAGTTTGTGAGAAGTCAAGCAGTAAGACTCGCTAGCGGACTCCCCTCATGATTCAAGAAAGTTTCTTGTTTGTTGTGACGTGTTGGTATTGCTGTACAAAATGTATTCTCGTTTCCGTCCTCTCGCCTACTTCTTTTATACTCAGTGTTGTTATTTTTGCAACAAAAAAATAAGCAGAAACGGACACAGTAATGAGGGAAATCCCTAGTAACTACTCTGTCAGTGGTTAAGCTCGACAGAGCAGAAAGTAGAAGCGCACTGAGTAGCAGAACGGAGGTCCTCCACCGAAGAGGTAACCATGGCCAAGGTTGCTTCTGTTGGGTCTTGATAGCGGCAACTGGCTACAATACCCCTTGCCATGAAATTAAAGAAAGAGAAATTTTCGTGCACCGTTGACGGGGGTGTAGGAACAATATGTACTTGTACACCTAGTATACAGTACACGGTACAGAGTAGCGCAAGGGTCAAGTTCACTTACACATAAAGCAGAGAAATTGAGTCGAGCAAAGCTCGCATTTTTCACATTGACAGATCCTCCAGAGGCCATCCACTTCTAGTCCCGTTCTTTCCAAATGTCGAGGCGTTCCTATGAAAATGAAAGAAATTATAGATGGTTTGTTATCCAATATTACGCTACAAATTTTTTATTGTAGGTCGTAGGTGGGTTTCCTCTTGTCTAATCTTAAATTTCTGATCGGCATTCACCTTAAGTGAAATGTAATCGAGGCTGTGGTGGTTTGGAACCCTCACAAAACTGTAGGTTACCATCGAACACCATTGAACACTAACCTGATGGGTGGGGAGCTGGTATTTGGTAGCGCTGCCAGCTGAGCACGATGGATCATTCTTGAAATGGGGTGGTTGCTGGACTTATCCACCCCACTCCTCTATTATCACTACCCCTGCGGCTTAGTTTTTCTATAGATGGCGACAAAGTGAGGGACGAAAGTTGAAAGTTCTGCTAATTCATATCAAGTCCCGAACACGAGTTCAGGCTTCGGAGTCATTAGCCTGATAGTCACCATAAGTCACCAGGCTCCAGAGGCAGCTGCAGGGCATAAAACAGTCTAGAGCTCATAAAAACACACGAGACGCTGCTCATTACGCCTCAGGGCAAAGGAGCCGAAGGGCCACCAAAGCAGCCCACATGTGAGAGACAACAATCCTTTGTAATCCTGTACCTTTGCTTCAACGCAAATACATATTAAGGCCCCCCAGCCATCTAGGTCATCAAACGTATAGGCCGAAGCCGACAAGTAGGGCCGATCATTTTTCCAAAGGAAAATATTGTATTGGGACCAGGGGCGCAACAACCGGGGGGGGGGGGGGGGGGGGGGCAAAACAGGGGTGTCTACACCTCCGTAAGACTGCATAAATATCTGTCTAAAACGTTCCATTCAAACTTAAATTTTCAAGAAGGCGGCAAGTCGGTACCCGTGAAGGCTTTTCCCATGACTGTCGGCAAAAAAATATGTCAATCACCACTGGGACAGACGTGATAGCCACAATACATTGGAGGTTTGAGCCGCTTTAGAAAATTACAATAATACAAGTATTTCTAGGAAGAAGTGGCAAAAACTATCTGGGAATTTTCGCAAGGACTAGACAGATTTATGACAAACACTCTGTTTTCATTTCTTTAACAAAAGGCTGGGTATTTCCGAAAGTTGTAAAATTTGGGAGTTCTCAGGAAGGGTAAGATTCAATGACCATACCTACATACCTACCTACATGTATTCCTTGGTTCTCAGTTTCGGTCTGGTCGTCGGGCTATCTGTGCCTCTTGTGTTCGGATAGTTTTTTTGTGTACGTAACTAAAAATGAAGAAAGGTGGAACGTGAAGGCTCGACATTAGAAGCAGTGATGCACCTTCTTTTGGACCCTGTTCCATCAGCAACAGCGGAAAGATCTTTCTCAACAATGAAGTTGGTAAAGTCTTTTCTGAGGAGTAGGTATAAGTAGCATGGGTCAGACGAGGCTGAACCACCTGTGCCTAGCGGTTGGCAAAACAGGACATCGTAGAGCTCATAGGAAATTTTATCACCAATAATGACAGCCGGGTAGCACTGTTTGGGAAGCCATACAGGTAAGTTTACTTGACGAAATTGTTAACAGTACAAAAATATATACCTAATCGCTGGTAGGTGGGTATACCGCCATAGGTTACGGTGAAATTGTGTGCCCTTTTTAAATGGAATTCTCGCCCCCCCGAGAGCAAATTTGCCCCCCCCCCAACTCCGAAGAGGTTGTTGCGCCCTTGATTGGGCCTCGAACGTCTACTGCTACAATGCTGTAGGTACATCACTCGAACACTTACCAAGGCTTTCTACTCGGATGCATTCCAGTCCACCATCTCGTCATTTCATCGGATCACCCTCTGGTCTATTGGTCCATTGGTACTGGTAAAGTGTCAGACTAGTGACATAAGCTGGCGAGCTCGAACTTCGGCTCCCCGAGATTTCCCCCTTCAGATTTTTCATTTATCCTGGATAGTGGTCAATGGAACAGCGCGTAGGTTCGGAGCCAACCTGAAACTGCAGATCCCCATCAAAGCCTGTCTGGGACGTTTCATAACTATAGCTTGAACATTATGCCAGAGGTGACTACTTCCTTCCGGGAGTGCTCCCCATGGCTATACAACACACACCAGGGATTCAGCTGAATAAATTCTCCCAGGGAGTGATGATGGCCATGGTATGGAAAAACTACAGAGGGATTGGTTTCTTCGGGAGTGATCAGCTATGTGATGACCACAGCTAGACTGTATGCCCCACCTACAACCACGGCGCTTCTTATTGTAAGGGACAGATACAACAGCGCACTGCTTGCCTACCCATAAAGTTCTATTTCTGAAATGGCAATAGTTTATGGTTTCCTATAAGCATAAGCGAGTGTGCGGTGTACAGGTTGGTACCTACCTAACTAAGAAGCAGTGTCACAGGTCACAGTTTTACCTGGTAGGTACCTACTTAAGTGATGATTCAATGGGTAAGAATTCAAAAACAGATCACTTACCATTCAGCGAAAAAGACATGCAGAATTTCAGCATCATAGAGGAACATACACTTTTCAGCATTCATGAAAATCGAGTGAACACTGCCAGTCATGAATGGTGGAACCAAAACCAAATAATCGTCCACCTTGAAATCGCTCCATCTGGGTTATGGCACTTGTCAGGTAGATAATATGCACTGTCTCCGAGCTGGAAATATTAAAAACTTCAAATTTAGATGAAAATTAACTATAACCTATATAATTTAACCCGATTTTGACATTCCAGTGAAGGTTTCAACATCAATGCCAAGGTCAAGGCCATATATTTATGTGCCTCTATGGTCAAGGCCATTTGCCAAATTCACGTAGGTACGTATTCCACATGCACAAGCACAAACAAACTCTAGATTTACTGGACATCATCATTACCTCACTTTATTTCAAAAAATACATTTATTAACGTATATTTTCGTGCAATTATTCAAGAACAAAATAAAGATAAAATCCGTCATCGTCTTATCTTGTGATGTTTGTGATTGATATAACAACATTGATAACAACACAGAGACAAGATGGCCGCCAACCATGTACCCACCACTTCAATTTTTATCAGGAAGGCACCACAGAAACGTGACGTCATACTTTATTTAATATTTTTTTTTCAAGATGGCTCGTGTCGTTGGAGTACATCGAGAAGGTTGGGGTAAGAAAAAGGGGACAGCCGATGTTTCTAGCCATCTTGAATATTTTAGAAAAAATAATTTCGGTGTTTTTAATTTGGCCATAAGTCCCTACCTACTTAGGGGCAGTTAGGGCGGGGCTTACGTTTTGTAAAGTCATGTTCGAGCTGTAACTATCCCAATGGGAGGGCTCCCAGCATGTGATATAGGGACCACAGTTATGCACTTTTTGTACCCCTCTACAGGAAGCAAGGGGGTGAGGCTTGAAGAGTAGGTACTTTACCGTTTCCCTGTACCTAGGTAAGTACCTACTAGCTGACTATAATCACTAATTTTGAGGGCTGAGAGATCGAGGGAATGTGGAGAACTTGGTACCTGCCTACCTAAGCAATTTTGATATCAAAACCTTTTATGGACTATTGAGTTAAGCAAATTTTTGAAGGGTTATAAACTTAGCTGGTTTTTTACATGGAGTGTTTTTGGTCAGATATGAATAATAGGTAATTATTGTAGTTAGGTACCTATAGGTGCATAGGCTTTCCAAATTAGGTTTAAGGGCATCTATATCAGATCTATATTCTCACAACTCAATGACGTTTGATATTTTCTCGTAATTTTTTGCGTTCTATATTTAAATAAATTGTTGGAGTAACATAATGTATATTATTATTATTTAAACGTTCTAAAAAATGAAATTGGAAATGGTGACGTCATAAAAATAGGGGCATTCCTTCACTAGGGAGCCATGATCCCCACGATGCTCCGGATGCAGCCGAACTAACCCGAAGTGTCCAATATTTTTTGGACGCCATGCTGGGTTTTATCAGTTTGTTTATTTACGTTTTGTCGTTTTAAATGGTAAGAATTCAGTTTAATACTTTAACGTTACGTGAGAGGGTTAAAATGCATGAAAGTGGAAGGTATAGGTACTCCAAACTATGGTGAAATCATTGTTATGAGCTTCGATGAGAACTAAGTTTACACGACATAGAATAACAGAACAGGTAAGTCCTTAGGTTAGGGTAGGTATTCCTTACCTACCAGAGGTAATTAGTTCCTCTCGGGAGTGCTCCCCATGGCTACCTATATGGATCAAAATTCTACCAGAAATTCTACCAGGGAGTGATCATGGCCATGGTGTGGAAAAACTACAGAAGGATTCGTTTCTTCGGGAGTGGTGTCAGCTAGGTACCTATGTGATCATCACCATACTGACTTTGTTGGCTGGAGACGTAGAATTAATCTTATAGCGGGATGAGTGCCATGGGCTGCTCATACGAGAGCAAGAAAAGAATACTTAGGTACCTAGAATAGTTAAGTGTAGAGTTTTATGGTTATTTGTTGTCTTCCAAACCTTGAACTGATTTCTCATGGTTTTTCAGTGACGTGGAACTTAAGAGTCTATGGTTAAGAAGCTGGACTGCTTGATTGCCGACTAGGCCACTGTGCTCTTTTAAACGGACTGGAGAGCAGTCACTTGAATATCGTTTGAAAGCTGAGGCCGAAGCTGAAAGTGCAGAATACCATGGGGGGAGAACTGAGAAGTGGCTGGGTTCATTGCCGGAAAATCCATGCTCGTTCAAATTACCCCCATGCATGTAATGGTGAGTCTTTTACACAAAGAGTAATTACTTATCTTTCTGGTTACTCATATCGTGAGAATGCATGTGTTTTTTCTTGCATGCAGTAATTTGATTTCGCCTAAATATGAGGGTCTGTTCCCGATGTTTTAACACCAGTGGAGCACCTAAGCTGACGCCAATGTTTGCGGGACTAACGTTGTATTTTAAGGATTTAATGTGCTTTTTTGGTGTAAAATAAGGTGATAGAGAGAACGAGAATACCACTCCCCTGATTCGAAAAGAGTTGTGTGACCTCTAGGGAAGATGGAGGCTGCTGTGAGAAAAAAAATTGTCGAGAAGAGTCTGTCGTGATCCAGCTGAGCTGAATGTCTCACTTTTTGGCTACACGCACGCGTCATCTGGCGAGACCAAATGACTCTCACTTTGCTGCGCAGGCGCGGCAAGGCTGGGCAGGGATGTTACCTCTTCGAGAAACCTTATTAACTCAGGGCGTATCACTTTTAAAAAATAATGCCTAACAGTTGTTTTGGTTATGTTTCTAGATGGTGGCGCAAAATCACGTTCTGGAGATATTCTCAAGCAGTGCTACTTCCTACTGAAGTGATTTTTGAACGGAAATCCTCAAGTGGGAGTCATACAAGTCTTGAAAGATTACAGGCATCGGAAATGTCACGTGACGTGTGTCTGTTTCCGGAAAATCTCAAACGAAGGAAACATCCCAGCTCAGTTACCGCAACTGTATTGAGCATGTTTAAGCAATTGGAAATAGTTGTGCTTGAGGGCTGGCATCATCGCTGTCACCAGGGCACACCAGATGAAGGTTTGTATTATTCAGAATTTTGCCTAGGCGTATAGCCTCAAAATTTCTTAACAGCTTACTTACACATGCTGGGATTTTTTTTTTAGTTTTTCCGCTTAGTCGAAGAGATTCCAAATAATGCCTAACCTGAGGCCAGATGAGTAATGTACACACTCAGATGGGTGGTTTTCGATATTTCTCGCCTTTTGTCCTAGAAACTTAATTTTCCGATGCCACGGAACAGCTGAAATGAAAAATAAACACCGAAAAATTAGGGAATCTGCTTAGATAGTTTTCTTCAACCTAGGGAAAACAATTAGAAAATAACACTCGCTGTGTTTATCTTACGAGTGGCAAAATTGCATCATCAGCTGAGACAGAGACTTAAGCTGGCCACATTCGAGTGGCAACTCAAGGACGGAGGGAACAAAGACTGCCATATCTCTCAACTAACCATACGTCCAGGAATGCCAACTCACCAGAATGGCCGTCTAGGACACCTCTTATGTGGCCAGTATTAACATAACTATTCAGGTCGAGAGGGCGTAATGTAGTCCCTGCTCCGACCAATCACAGTTTTGAATGGCCCGCCTTAACTCGTTATGTAATCTTTCAGGTCGAGAGCACCTAGTCCCTACCTGAACCAAGGTCCGTGACTGGAATCCGGCCGACCAATGATAGTCAAGATAAGCTGTAATCAGCCAATGGGAGTGCGGATGAGCTGGTTCCATTAGTCGGCCGCGCTAGTTCTGGGACTCGAACACAGTAGGCAGGGGCGTAGCGAAGGCTTTTTGCAGGGGGGGGAGAGACCCCGATTTTGCCAAGTCACTATTTTGCTTTTTTCATGTGATTTTTCTAATTTCTTTACTGTTACGGCTGGGTTCGAATACCTACTGTTAGCGCCTGATTAAGCTTCTAAGAGGCCCCTAGCTGGGCTCTGTTTCTAGGCCCTATTATTTTTTTCTAATTTAGTATAGACCATTTCTAGGGCCTCTATGATCTAGTTGGGCATAGACGCGCCTGGCGCCGGATCACACAGTTGCAGTGTAGGTAAAGATCGGGGTGAGGGCAGCAAATATTGTCGTATCAACTTGTCAACACGAATTGCTCATATGGAGAAAATAGAAAATTAGTACAAGATAAGAAAACAGGACCTTACGGCCGAGCGAGCGAAGCGAGCTCGAGGAAAATTTAAGATAAGATAAAAACTTCATCCTTAATTATTGAGAGGGGCGAAGCGAAGCAGGATGCGGGGGAAAACACAGACAATAAGTCAGGATTCGAGCGAGCGAAGCGAGCGAGAAGAAAATTTAACTTATCTCCATAAAATCTCCGTATTGCACGGAAAGAACTTTCAATTTCACTATTATTTATTTAGGTATTTATTATTATGTATTATGATACATCACTGCCTACCGTACATCACTGGTGTTCCAACTAAAAGGTAGGAAAATAACAGAGCTCGAAGTTTAGCGTTTACTTTTTTCCTACTGAGGAGCTGAGCTAAGAAGAATTAAGGTATACACTTTTCCCACTGAGTAGTTGAGATAAAAACCCCAATTTCAAACTTGGTAAAAGGCGACTAGGCTTTTCAGATCAAGTTTGTATGGGATTGAGCGACTTGGCAGCTACACTTTTCGCTGAAGAGCTGGTAAAGATCCCTCATTCAAAGTTGGTAGAAAGCGCTTTGCCAACTTAGGAGTTGGCTGAAAACTGAATTGGGTAGGACTTGGATCGAACCTGGCACTACAGTTGGTTTTATGGCTCTGACAACTTAGGAGTTGGCCGAAAATTGAATTGGGTAGGACGTAGGACTTGGATAGAACCTGGCACTAGTTGGTTTTATGGCTTTGCCAACATAGGAGTTGGCAGAAAATTGAAGGTGACCGTAAGTTAGGACTTGCAGCCATCATTACGGCTTTAGCCAATTTGCCAACTTGGTAGAAAACATTTGTATATTTTTTTAATCCATCTTCGATTTACCAACTTTCAAGAATTCATCATTTCAGGGGGGGGAGCCTCCCCCCCCTGCCCCCCCCTTCGCTACGCCCCTGACAGTAGGTGGCGTATGTGTTTGTTCCCTCCCACATTCTGTCCTTCTAACATCAGAAACTAATTGACTGAGTGTGGATTTCACAACTCTCCAAAGTGCACTATTACAATGTCTCCATAAAAGTGAGCTTTTATTTTCGGAAAGATACAACTATAGACAACTATTACGGAACCTAAAGTGGACTTTAAGAACTTGTGAAAGCTACCCTAAGTTATGTGAGTTCTCAATCGATTTTTGATAGATTTTAAGTTAATATAAAATCACAACACATCAAACTAGTTTCTACGTTAAATAGAGTTGAAAAGAAGAAATAAATCTCCAGCAGTTTCCTTATAAAATTGACATTAAATAACGTCAACAAACAGCATTGTATCGAAGGCGTATTAAGTTTGAATATCTGTTTTAACCTCCCTATGTGTTTTCAGGTTGCTTTAAGAGGACGCTTCTGTTGACGGTGCAAGTCAGCGCTGGCTCCGAGGCGAGATGAAGCGTATATGAGTGAAGAAGGCTATTGTGATTACAGAGACTCTGACTTCTTATGGCTGTAGCAACTGGGTAGGTACGTACAACTGCATGCGGGTTCTGTTATCTTCGCTTACTCTGCATTACGTGACCATACCAGGTCCCCAGTACCTGCTGTCACTTTACTAATACCATTCATAAGGCGATTCACGTCCAGAGTTCAGCCAACCCACAATTTCCCGGGGGGGGGGGATGGCCGGTATTTTTTTGTTCAGATCGGGGAAAACCCCCAAAAAACCCGCTCAAAAAAATTTTTTTACTTGACGGTGCACAAGTGGTCTTGGAATTTTTGTCCTTCACTTTGGTAAAGGTTAGTTCCATGATATCGGCTCGGTGCGCGGTGCGGTGCACCATATTTTGGATAGGAAATTATATCAACATCTGGGAGGGCCCGGTGAATCAGTGAAGGCCCTCTGTGTTTCGCTTATGTGTTGTTGTGAAATTATGACCGAATGACCGTTTATTTTTGGTTCAGAGGACGTCCAGTGGCAGTTTAGTAAGTATCCTGCAGGGAAAGTCTGAAATCTTTGTTCGTAAGTAGGTATGGTGCCTACCTAGGCAATTCTATTTTTTCAGATTTATTTCAAATGCAATACTATACGTGATACAATACAAATTACGAGAAAATACAATACATTTCCAAACAACATTATTCATAGACCCAAAATATGTACCAGGTGTGGGTACAGGTGGAGGCAGGTATAGTAGGCAAAACCTACATGTCAGAAATTTGTATTGGAGTAATAGGGAAATGCTGTACAATGTCTGACTTGACTGCCATACAGGAATGTATAGATAATGTGTAAATTTTTATACCTACAATATACTCGGCTGTCGAGGCTTTCTGTTACCTAATAAGTCACACTATACAGAACAAACTGTTAGGTGCCTAATAGGTCCTACGCCAAATAGGAAAAGATCGGTCTAGGTAGGTAGGTAGGTGCCTACATCCCTCCAGGAGGTAAACAAAACATATACCTAGAAAAATGCACCCCACACCACCACAATAACTACTCTTCATTCAGCGCAGTCATATCTATGGGTAAACAGAACAGCCTCGATAGCCGAGTGGTCGAAATGGTTTTCTATAGAGGAACACTGAACAATCACACCGGTTTCACAACTGAAATGTTCAACATTTCAAGTGAAATTTATATTGAGGCTGTAGTGGTTCGGAACCCACCTAAAACTGTAGGTCCCCATTGTGTACTGCACGATGGCTGGGGAGCTGGTATTCGGTATTGCGGATAAGGTGTACCTACTCATCGCACTTCCGCCGATACTTGCTTCGGATTGTCACACGACACTGCGACTTAGTTAGCAGAGGGTTGGGGGGGACAAGCCCAGCAACTAGACCGTTTTCAAGAACTGTCCATTGTGCTCAGCTGGCAGCACTACCAAATACCAGCTCCCCAGCCATCGAGTAAACGATGGGGACCTACAGTTTTAGGTGGGTTCCGAACCACCACAGCCTCGATATAAATTTCACTTGACATGCTGAACATATCAGAACAACTTTTTGGTAGGATTGGGATCGAACCGGTGTGACCAGGCTGTCTCTGCTCCTCAAAAGTCGACCATTTAGACCACTCGGCTATCGAGGCCGTGACACTGCGACTACTTCGGAGTGTACTTCTTACTTGTTCCCAATGTTCGTTGACTGGCGGATGGGGTTCGAATTTTTTATTTTCCAGAATGATTCACCTCTAGCGGCGGCTCACTCTGCCGCTTGGTGCACCTGGTTACGGGTCGCACTGACTGGAGGATATTTTTTTTATATATATGGAACAGCCCTGTGATTCACCTCTAGCGGCGGCTCACTCTGCCGCTTGGTGCACGGAAGTGCGATGAGTAGACCTTTACCGGTATTGCTGCCAGCTGAGCAAAATGGATAATTCTTGTAATGGTCTAGTTGCTGGGCTTGCCCCCCCCCCCCCCCCCCACCAGTCTAACCTAACCTATGGGTAAACAGAAAATTGCGGAATAGGTCCTACCCACACCATAGGAAGGTAGGTACGTGTAATAAACCAATATTAGGTAGGTACCTACCTACGTACCTCCTAGTGATTTGACTGATGTGCGATCCACATTTTATGCAATAGGTGTCCAACATAACATAAAATCCAAAAATCATTTTTTTAGATAAACCTATGCCCACAGAATGTGGCAGATAGGTAGGTAAGTATACAGCCTACCTATATACCTACCCACGACACGGCAGTCACAGAATAAGGGTCTCTCCTGTATTACAAAATTTAGATAAGTAGGTAGGTACCTACCTAATTGCAAATTGCAACCCATCCCCCAATACAGTAGATGTCATCATAAGTCACCCAATCTATACCTACCTACGAGTCCTGTCCTACGACACCTACGATTCTCAGATGACAGGATGTTACACAAAAGCAGCTCATATCAACCAATCGACATGTCAGACATAAGAAGACAGGTCGTGATGTTCCGGTCGGAGCTAGTACGGCCGAGGGACGTGAGAACCTCTCCCCGCAAGAGCTCAAACGATACTGAGCGGTGACCGCGCGTTTGCTTGTTCACCATGACTTTTTTTCAAAATGTGTTTTTCACACATATTTATCATTTATTATTTGCCAACCTAAGGAGAAATTCAAAAAACTGCTTCGGTCACGAACTAAGTTACACCTTCTACATAACAACTGTAATAATTCGAAATTTTTATTCCCAGTCAAATACGCTCCCTATCCGTTTGAAAAAACCGTGTTTCACGATTTTTAATTTACTAAAAAATTAATTTCTAATAATCCGAGAACAAATTCGAAATTCTGCTACGAACGTTCCCTAGACATTTACTGGAGCTACTTCTATACAAAATTTCAAGGCAATCCGTCGGGCCGAAAAAATTAAAAAAAATTCAGAAGATAACATGGTAATCTAATGGGTGAAGCGCAGCCTTAAGTGGGTAGCACCCTTAAGGTGTGTCCGTTCGACCCCTGAGCAAACCTCCAGGGTATCATGGCGACAGGCTAGTTGACACGCAGTTAACCAAGGGTAAACCAGAGGATGGACACATAAGAAGACCCCGCAGGAGTACAGAGCACTGTGGAGGAAGGCCATCAACCAACAAGTCCTGCTCATTGTTAATGACGAGGGGTGAGTCCTCCTAGCCTTACTTTAACTGCCTATTTCTGGAAATGGGTCAAATAGGTGCAGTGGCATGGCACTAAGTTGCGAAGCACGAAGACCCAGGAAGACCCTGGTGAATCTTGCCTGGGCTCCGAGCCTACCCAGCCACAGGGGTATCTAGCCTTCCCCAGCTGGGGGAAACTCGACTGTCCAGACCAGATGACCACCTTGTGGACAGAGCTCACGAAAGGTACGACCCTGTATCCCACTAGGCAGACAAGACGGCAATGCCGCTACGTTTACTTCATGTTCTGAACGCAGTCTTCGTGAAAATGGCCTAAAGCAGGGTAAGGTTTGTTTATCATCAAGACGGCATGACTTTTAATAGCCGTACCTAACTAACTGGGTACATAATTGTCCCAAGTGTTGTTTGCAGGAATTTGTAGTAGGGGTTTTGACCTAAATAGGACTTCGGAGGTATAAATGTTGTAGTCAACTCCTCGCCACTGCGGCGCTATAGGAGGATCTGGGTCTAGTGGTATACAATGCCATTTCTCGTGAGCTTTGCACACAAGGGGAAGGGGTGATATGGTCAGAATCACGCCCGACAGTCGAGTTGCCCCTGCCGGTGAAGGTCACGGCTAGATAGACCCAGGGCTGGGCAAGACTTACCAAGGAAAATCTCACCATCTCAAGAATAGATCGCGGGTCTTCTTACTTGAAGGCTCAGAGCCCTGCCACTATAGAACTATAGGTAGTCCACCTCTCTCTTGGGTGAGAGTAACGACACATGGTGTCCGAAATTATGTTTTGTTCAGAGCAAGAAGTAGACTTAGGAAGAAGGTTAAACAGTTTGACAGCGGCAAAGCACACTGCACACTGCACAATGACTCATCCCTTGTAGTTTTAACCTTATGAGTGGTAGAAATGCATCAGTATCGTCAGTATTAGAAATGCGTCAGTATCATCGGTGACAACAAACCTTAAAACGCGTAATTAAACTAGGTACTAAACCAGGATACATCCAACAAGTTAGTAAGGAAAGGGCTATTCTAGTTGTGCAATTAGTTGTCAACATAACGTTGGTAGCAGCGTTAACATCGTGTTGACAACTAATCCTAGAACAAGAATGGCCCCTTCCTTGTTAACTTGTTCAACTTATCCCGATTTCATGTCTCGAGTAATAGGCCTTTAGTTGTTTCGAAGAAGCTTCTCTTCCTTATTGTTTTTGGTCGTACAAATGCTATACCACTGCATGGTGAGGAACCGTTTATACATGACATAGTCCAGACTCTCTGCTTCTCACCACTGTCTTCAGTGCGGCGTCTTAGCCTGCTTCAGTCACTTGCTGTCCATCGGTAGTGTTATGCTCCATTGCCCACGTACTTTATAAAAATAAATGGTCCGCCAATAGTCGCACTTAACTTTCTCGCCCCGTCTAAATTTTTTTCGCCAATCCCAAATCGGTTGAAAATGACCCAAGAGCATCTATCTGAGATCACTTATACCCAATATCATGACTGTCACTCATTTACTGTCGTCCTAAATGCGTTCCGACTATTCAAAAACGTGGTTTGTCATTGGGAACACTTTTTTCACAAAAACGGCCGTAGTTTTCAAAATAACGAAATTCTATTCGGCAGTATTTAAGTTCCGTAGTTTAACATGTTAACATTCATGAGAATCGGTTAATAAATGTGAATAGCGCTGAAACGATAGAACTTCAGTCCAAAACGGCCACCCCTCGTTTAATTTGGAAGGGTACTGGGGCATACGCCCGGCTGTAATTAAATACAGATTGGAAGCTTTCATCAGCTATCCTTTCACCATGGATATACTCCCCTAGCCAATCGATAACCGAGTGCTCATGACAGGCCTGTATCCAGAAAGCGGTCATGGGGGGGGGGTTTAGGGTCATGGGGGGGGGGGGGGGGGGTTTCGCCTATATTTCTTTGCTTCACGTTGGCATTCCCATGTTAATTTTCCGCTCATGGGGGGGGGGGGGGGGGTTTAACCCCCTAAACCCCCCCCCCCCCCCCCGTGGATACGGCTATACGGCTCATGATGTAGTATAGGTCGCATAGTTGTAGGCAGGTAGTATGCTGAGAACAGCTGCTAGCTGCTAATGTATTATTTTTTATGCTTATACTTATGTCGTCATTTCAGGAGTCCCCATCACCTACTGAGGAAAGTTCCGAATATCAACTCTCTTGTGAACCCACTGAAAGTGAAGATGATTCTAGAATTATCAACTCGGAGTCAGAGACGGAAAAACTGAAAGCTGCTGAAAATGAATTTCTAGACTTCATTGATGAGAGAATACTGCTGCGCACGTGAGTCCTCTTTTGGCATGTTACCCATTTCAAAGCAACCTTTTTAAATGTTTACACGCTTTTCAACACTTTCATCTTTCATCTCATCGAATCAAATACTATAAAAAGAGTAGTACCTAGTACCTAGCTAGCTGTTACCTAGAGCTATTAATGGAAAGGTTGTTTCTGCTTGTTTCCTCAATGAAATCTGAAGTATGTGAATTGTTTACAAATTACAGCTTGCAGCCAAGTAGGTACCTACCTTGTTTTCTCTAGCCTTACTTAACGTACAACTTGAGGCTCCTAATAACTTGACTATACTTAGTTATCTGTAGTCCCTGGTATGTGTTGTATAGCCATCGGGGAGCACTCCCAAGAAGTATTAGCCATCTTTGGTATGTGTTCATTTATGATTATTAAGCGTCCCAGACAGAATTTGATGGGGGCCTACAGTTTATGTTGGTGTCCGAACCACTGTTACATTATCCATTACCCCAGATAAATATAAAATGTTGTCACTAATCCGACATTCAACCTGTAGAGTGTAGACAACGATGTTTCCCACCTCTGAACAAGACATTTTTCATTTCAGAACGAACAGATACGTCATTACGTTCAACTGCTGCTCAGCGTGCCGAACAAGCCGTGGCTTAGTCTGAGGAGCTGAACATTCTCACTCTCTAGTACTGCCGCTGTGATGTACAAGAAGCTGAACATTCTGCCTCTCCAGTCTCCAGTACTGCTGCTGTGGTGTACAAGAAGCTGAACATTCTGCCTCTCCAGTCTCCAGTACTGCTGCTGTGATGTACAAAAAGCTGAACATTTTGCCTCTCCAGTACTGCTGCTGTGGTGTACAAGAAGCTGAACATTCTGCCTCTCCAGTCTCCAGTACTGCTGCTGTGATGTACAAGGAGCTGAACATTCTGCCTCTCCAGTACTGCTGCTGTGATGTACAAGGAGCTGAACATTCTGCCTCTCCAGTCTCCAGTACTGCTGCTGTGGTGTACAAGAAGCTGAACATTCTGCCTCTCCAGTCTCCAGTACTGCTGCTGTGATGTACAAGGAGCTGAACATTCTGCCTCTCCAGTCTCCAGTACTGCTGCTGTGATGTACAAGGAGCTGAACATTCTGCCTCTCCAGTCTCCAGTACTGCTGCTGTGATGTACAAGGAGCTGAACATTCTGCCTCTCCAGTCTCCAGTACTGCTGCTGTGATGTACAAGGAGCTGAACATTCTGCCTCTCCAGTCTCCAGTACTGCTGCTGTGATGTACAAGAAGCTGAACATTCTGCCTCTCCAGTACTGCTGCTGTGATGTACAAGAAGCTGAACATTCTGCCTCTCCAGTACTGCTGCTGTGATGTACAAGAAGCTGAACATTCTGCCTCTCCAGTCTCCAGTACTGCTGCTGTGATGTACAAGAAGCTGAACATTCTGCCTCTCCAGTACTGCTGCTGTGATGTACAAGAAGCTGAACATTCTGCCTCTCCAGTCTCCAGTACTGCTGCTGTGATGTACAAGAAGCTGAACATTCTGCCTCTCCAGTACTGCTGCTGTGATGTACAAGAAGCTGAACATTCTGCCTCTCCAGTCTCCAGTACTGCTGCTGTGATGTACAAGAAGCTGAACATTCTGCCTCTCCAGTACTGCTGCTGTGATGTACAAGGAGCTGAACATTCTGCCTCTCCAGGACTGCTGTGGTGTGTATATAAGATATTTATTCAGAGACATGCAGGGTTTTATGCACATAGACGTCTGCTGCTGCGTATATGCACATAGACGTCTGCTGCTGCGTATATGCACATAGACGTCTGCTGCTGCGTATATGCACATAGACGTCTGCTGCTGCGTATATGCACATAGACGTCTGCTGCTGCCTATATGCACATAGACGTCTGCTGCTGCGTATATGCACATAGACGTCTGCTGCTGCGTATATGCACATAGACGTCTGCTGCTGCGTATATGCACATAGACGTCTGCTGCTGCCTATATGCACATAGACGTCTGCTGCTGCCTATATGCACATAGACGTCTGCTGCTGCCTATATGCACATAGACGTCTGCTGCTGCGTATATGCACATAGACGTCTGCTGCTGCGTATATGCACATAGACGTCTGCTGCTGCGTATATGCACATAGACGTCTGCTGCTGCCTATATGCACATAGACGTCTGCTGCTGCCTATATGCACATAGACGTCTGCTGCTGCCTATATGCACATAGACGTCTGCTGCTGCGTATATGCACATAGACGTCTGCTGCTGCCTATATGCACATAGACGTCTGCTGCTGCCTATATGCACATAGACGTCTGCTGCTGCCTATATGCACATAGACGTCTGCTGCTGCGTATATGCACATAGACGTCTGCTGCTGCGTATATGCACATAGACGTCTGCTGCTGCCTATATGCACATAGACGTCTGCTGCTGCCTATATGCACATAGACGTCTGCTGCTGCCTATATGCACATAGACGTCTGCTGCTGCCTATATGCACATAGACGTCTGCTGCTGCGTATATGCACATAGACGTCTGCTGCTGCCTATATGCACATAGACGTCTGCTGCTGCCTATATGCACATAGACGTCTGCTGCTGCCTATATGCACATAGACGTCTGCTGCTGCGTATATGCACATAGACGTCTGCTGCTGCGTATATGCACATAGACGTCTGCTGCTGCCTATATGCACATAGACGTCTGCTGCTGCCTATATGCACATAGACGTCTGCTGCTGCGTATATGCACATAGACGTCTGCTGCTGCGTATATGCACATAGACGTCTGCTGCTGCCTATATGCACATAGACGTCTGCTGCTGCGTATATGCACATAGACGTCTGCTGCTGCCTATATGCACATAGACGTCTGCTGCTGCCTATATGCACATAGACGTCTGCTGCTGCCTATATGCACATAGACGTCTGCTGCTGCCTATATGCACATAGACGTCTGCTGCTGCGTATATGCACATAGACGTCTGCTGCTGCCTATATGCACATAGACGTCTGCTGCTGCCTATATGCACATAGACGTCTGCTGCTGCCTATATGCACATAGACGTCTGCTGCTGCCTATATGCACATAGACGTCTGCTGCTGCCTATATGCACATAGACGTCTGCTGCTGCCTATATGCACATAGACGTCTGCTGCTGCCTATATGCACATAGACGTCTGCTGCTGCCTATATGCACATAGACGTCTGCTGCTGCCTATATGCACATAGACGTCTGCTGCTGCCTATATGCACATAGACGTCTGCTGCTGCCTATATGCACATAGACGTCTGCTGCTGCGTATATGCACATAGACGTCTGCTGCTGCCTATATGCACATAGACGTCTGCTGCTGCGTATATGCACATAGACGTCTGCTGCTGCCTATATGCACATAGACGTCTGCTGCTGCCTATATGCACATAGACGTCTGCTGCTGCGTATATGCACATAGACGTCTGCTGCTGCCTATATGCACATAGACGTCTGCTGCTGCCTATATGCACATAGACGTCTGCTGCTGCCTATATGCACATAGACGTCTGCTGCTGCCTATATGCACATAGACGTCTGCTGCTGCCTATATGCACATAGACGTCTGCTGCTGCCTATATGCACATAGACGTCTGCTGCTGCCTATATGCACATAGACGTCTGCTGCTGCCTATATGCACATAGACGTCTGCTGCTGCCTATATGCACATAGACGTCTGCTGCTGCCTATATGCACATAGACGTCTGCTGCTGCGTATATGCACATAGACGTCTGCTGCTGCCTATATGCACATAGACGTCTGCTGCTGCCTATATGCACATAGACGTCTGCTGCTGCCTATATGCACATAGACGTCTGCTGCTGCCTATATGCACATAGACGTCTGCTGCTGCCTATATGCACATAGACGTCTGCTGCTGCCTATATGCACATAGACGTCTGCTGCTGCCTATATGCACATAGACGTCTGCTGCTGCCTATATGCACATAGACGTCTGCTGCTGCCTATATGCACATAGACGTCTGCTGCTGCCTATATGCACATAGACGTCTGCTGCTGCCTATATGATCGCTATGTTCGTCAGTTAACTTTAACTCCGTGGTTAGGGATAGGACGGATCAGAAATCTAACTAATGACCGTTAGAACGGCCCTAAGAACTGCACTGAAATTAATTTTTAAGTATACAATTTAATATGGAAACTGTGTACGTATATACTCTGCTGTAATAGGACAAACTGCATGTTTCAGTGAATGGAAAATTCCTCCGAAAAAACAGATATGACCCTAAGTACCAGAAGACTATTTCAGGTAGCTTACAGGTATTACGACAACGTTAGTTAAAAATGAATTAAGTACCTACCTACTCTAGGAAATGTACAAATCTTACATTCAACCAATATCCTAGTCCATCAGTTCGTAATAACAGCTCATCAGTTAGACATATAGCACCGACGAATATATACTATACATAAAATAAACTATATCTCAACTTGAACAGATAGTTGTCGTTCCTAGAAAAATCAAATTAAACTTTGTGATTGGTCATTTTTTCGACCAAATTATTCTAAGTTTCAAAGAAAATGAGCTTCCAGAACGAAACAGTCCCTAACAGCTCGATAGTTTTCGTGTTGTTCTTGAGCAGTTAACTGAATTGTCACCAGCATTTCTTGTAAGACAGTTCAGCGGATATTTTCTTTACGGATGTGTGGACGTCATTTTAGGCGGATATCGTCTTTTCACCTAAACAAGAAATTCTACATTAAAACCAAATAAAAGTGAAGACAACTCTGACTGGGGTTTTCTCTCAATCAGGAAAGTGAAACTCACTGATTATAAATAACTGGCTAATTACACAGTAGTAGTATAGGTATAGCACAGCACTGAGCAAGAGGGCCCAGTAACTATACCCCTGATGGGCACCTGCGTTTCACTTGAAGGGACCAAATACAGGTGCAGGTACAGGTGACGAGGTCACTATAGACCCTGGCCCTACTAGCGCTGCAGCGTCACACAATGTGAGGTCACTATAGACCCTGGCCCTACTAGCGCTGTAGCGTCACACAATGTGAGGTCACTATAGACCCTGGCCCTACTAGCGCTGCAGCGTCACACAATGTGAGGTCACTATAGACCCTGGCCCTACTAGCGCTGTAGCGTCACACAATGTGAGGTCACTATAGACCCTGGCCCTACTAGCGCTGCAGCGTCACACAATGTGAGGTCACTATAGACCCTGGCCCTACTAGCGCTGCGGCGTCACACAATGTTAGCTTGCTGCCTTGATACTTAAGGCTCTGCTTGACCTAATGATCCCTTTCTGACGACCCCTTGGTTGAAAATAGAACAGATCTAGGGACAGATGAAAGCAGATTCTCTTGTGTCCCTCTAGTTGTCGAGATGTCCAAAATTAGATAATACCAAGTTAGCATTGGGGAATCTGTTTAGGTTTTGATCCACTACTAAGGCTACGTCTAGCCAATGGGAGCAAATTCAAAATAATTCTCAGCGGGACAGTATTAGTAATAGCAGCAGACAGCCTCCTCTGGCAGTTATTATAAATTTAAACTCATTTTTTACTGTAATTTCAAGACAGATTTCTAATAAAAAACAACGGGGATTGTTAAACTTGGGATGGTAAAAATTCTGCTTTCTATTTTTGCAATTTCTGTGAACTGTGACCTGTGGCATTACTGGATTATGTCCAAACTACAGATTCTAATCAACATACATAACATACATGAATTAAATTTTCTTCCCTTAAAACCCTTTACCTAGGTTGAAAATAGAAACGAGTTGTAAGTTTGTTGCCTGATGAAGATAATTTGCTGTCAGAACTGAGATCACAATACCTTTATGCGCCGTCCTTGAAAAATTATTCCGTTCATCTCTAGCGCCAGCTGCACGCTTTCTTCGTTTTTAAAATCCAGAAATGCATACCCCTGGCCCCTCCGTTTTTTGTCGGCTATAACTGTCACTCTGTGAACTTCTCCACAGTGTCGGAAGAGTGTTTCCAGCGACAGCTTGTTAAGCGTTGGCGCCAGGTTGGCCACATAGATTGACCGTCTGGCTGTTAGGCTCTGCCTTTCCAGCAGAGCTTGGGCTGTAACAACAGTTACAAATTAAACAGTACAAGTTTAGGAGTGCTGGAGAGGGAGGGGGGATCCTTCTCGAACACTCGGCTATCGAGGCCATTATAGTTCTGTTTTGTACTAATGTTGAGCATGTCATGTGAAATGTATATAGAGTCCCCATCGTGTGCTAACACCTGATGCATTGATATTTGTCAGTGGTGCCAGCTGAGAACGACGAATAGTTCTCGAACTGGTCTAGTTGCTGGGTTTCTGCATGCCCCTTCTCGTACTGACTATTATGACGATTTCTCGAAGGTGATAACTACCGCTCTCCAAGCACCAAATTAGCACCAGTAAGTTAGCAATAAGTTATCATCAGCGTTCAGTGACATTTCTCTGGGCACCTGGGTGGTGTTTGGTGTTGACTAGGTGTTGGTGTTGTGTGGCTCTCAATGGCCGAGTGGTCAAGGGGTCTGACTTGTGTGCTGAGAAGTCTGAGTTCGGACTGCAGCTTAAGCAATATTTGGCCAACTCCTCTCGGCTTCGGCCAAACTTGTGTGATATTTTGCCCAACCGGCGCTCACACCGATTTTATATGAAAAACTCTGTTGTTCGGGGAATCTGAAATAGTAGTAGGTAATGTGTTTGGTACGTACGCAGGAGGGCGCAGCTCTGCTTGTTCCGCTCCAACTCAGCCTCCACCTGTAAGCTCTCCTTCCGTTCCTCCTCGTCGAGGAAGCTGATGAGATCCTATAACAACAACATTAATTGTTTTGTAACCCTTGTGTTCCGGCATAAATCAGAAGCTCAGCTAGGGAGTTCAGCAGTGGAAGATGTCCCTTCTATTCAGACCTGTGGGGGGGAGCAGTGGCTGCTCAGCACTCATCTTGGTAAAGGCGACAAGTATACCCATGCAGCATGCCAGCAGGTAACCCCTCGAGGTTATATATATAGTCGTTATATATATATATAATATATATTTATATATATTGATCAGAAACACTTAGGAAGATCGAGATTGAACCGGTCGTGTTTGTCTCTATATAGAGACTATATATATAACTATATATATATATAGTTATATATATATAGTTATATATATAATATATATGGTTATATATAGTTATATAGGTATATAGTCTCTATAGAGACAAACACGACCGGTTCAATCTCGATCTTCCCAAGTGTTTCTGATCAAAACAACAGCCAATCATTCCATACGGATTAGTGATCAGGTAGTTTCTGTCATATTATTACACACTCATGTTTGGTATAAGATTTATTATCAGCACAAATTGTATCAAGAAAAATGTTGCCGTGTAGGTATTATGTCCATCCTCAAAATTATCAACAAAATTCACTGAAGACGACGCGACGCTGTAATTTATCCACAGATTTGGCTCAGCAAAAATATGCTCCCTCGTCATTGCATCACTGAATATGGCTAATACTTTCTTATAGTGAAGGTGTGAAGCCGCTACATATCCTCATAGCACGACACACAATGACAACACATTTACAAAGCTCTACCAAGCAACTGGGTAGGAGCTCCAGCGAAATATCCGTGGTGTATTAATGTACATTGTTATTTTAGTATTGGCCTAAGTAATATTCCGAAATGTTACTTACACGCACATGTCGATCATCTTCGACACCCTCCTCGGTGCTCTGGGCACCCTGCTCTGGGTAGTTTTGTTGAGACATTTTTTTCAGAGCCTGACAGCGAACGATGTAGCAAATTGAATGTCAACAATGTTACAAGCGTTAAAATCTACGTAATGGAATTAAAAACTTTACCTACCTCAAAAAATAATAAAAAAGACTATTTATTTGTTGTAAAATATAATAATAATTTTTAAAATAATTTTCAGTTATTTTTTCCCCAAAATATTCCAAATTATTGATTCCCACTTTTTCTAACTCAGACTGACGCGTGATGGCGAACGTTGAGATGTAGGGAAATTCGAATGTAAACCAAACACTATTAGCAGTAAAAACTTTTCCTCAAAAAAAGAATAAAAACCCGAATATTTATTTGTTTTAAAATATAATGTTAATTTGTGAAATTATTTTTAAAGTAATTTTTCTCCAAAATATTCCGGAATCTCGATTCCCAATTTTAGACTCTATGTTTGTTTACTTGACAATGACAACAAAACCGTTTGACAGGCCGCGCATTTTTTATGGCAATTTTTCGAATTATCTTGATATATCCGAATAATCCTCGCCGTTAACGGAGATCTGACATTCCATGTGAAGGAAAGCAGACGTTAATCCTGTAAATAATGTTTTCAGAGAGTTCGGAGGTATCATCCTCATGCGATGAGGATAGCAAAGACGGCGTCATCGGTCTCACCGGCGAACCAGGCGATCAAGGTAGGCAGCTAATGCTAGCGTAAGTAGGTAATGTAGGCACTACGCAGGCAATGCTCCCCACCCCCACACCATACTCATCGTGTTAGTGTCCGTTGGAGACCACCTACCGTTTTAAGTGGGTTCCGAACCACCTCAGCCTTGATATTATGTCACTTGAAATGCTGAACATATAATACCTATCAGAGTTGAATGGCAATCAGGGAAACTTTGACTACATGGATCAGGTGTGAGCCGGCTTGCAGCGTTGCTCTATCTATACATTCCAGAATATAGACCACTAAGCTATAGTAGGTATAGTGTTATCCTAAGCCACTGTTTTAGGTTGTGCAGAAGAAATAGCCATGGAGAGAGGAAGAGGACAGTCGCCCATTCTGGAATCCTGGGCAATAATGAGTCGCTTAGACCTGCTGAAGAAACGCCATGATGACCATCAGCAACAGCAACTTCCTGGTTGCTCTTCTTCTACTCCTGGAGAAGAATCCAGGGCTTTTTAGTAAGTACATATTATACATGAGTTGTTAGGCACGTATGTCTATGTCACTGCGCTGAATTTGTTTAAAAAACGAACGTATAGGTACCTACTTGTCCGGTCTAAGGCTGCGTCCCATCATGCACAGTTAAGAGGAAACCGTCCGTTTTTTGGGAATCAAACGCGGTAAAGATAGAACAAAATCAACGATTAGCTCTCAACGGAGCATGATGGTACCCCGCCTTTCACAACGACAGCGGCAAATTATTGTCAAGTTCGTGAAAGAAAGTAGGTAGTACCAAAGTGTTTAGGCATATTCTCAAATATCTCGCAAGGATTGGGGGATTCCCCGGTTTCCCCTTCAAAACTAGAGTTATGCCGTGATAGCACTTGCAAAACAGATGACATTAAAAAATTGCAGGGTAACTGGGAATTCATCTGGGTTCTCACATCCTTTTATTTGTTTTTAGTGCCAACAGAGGTGCAGTTTCCAGTGAGAAGATAGACGAAATCTTAAATAATATTCACGGCGCATTCGAAGAGTTTGAGACATTCACGTTCCCATCTAGCAAAAGTGAGAGGCCGATGAACAGCAGCGCGCTCGAGGGGCAATGCAATGAGAACGAGACATCATACGGCGGATGTCTCTCCCACCTGGCCTACAAATGGCAGATGTTTGCAGAAGCTGTGCTGCTGAAATCGTCACAGAAGGAGCCGACATCCATGAGAGAGGAGGTAAATTAGGACTTGGGGGGAACTTAACCAACCGGGATGGCGAGATTGTGAAATATTTACCATAGCGAGCATCCAACCATACAATAGTTGCCATAGTCCGCCTCATAATATCCGAGCAGTGTGACTGACAGGTCTGGGTTGGAATCCAGGTATCATCAAGTTTCTCGTTTGTGCTGGATGGCGTGTGGATGTGACACTCCTTGTCAGGTCCTCTCCACACCTGTAGTCCTATGCTCACTCCTTCTAGAAAGAAAAAGCAGTCGTAGTACAGTTTGTCGTATTTCGCATACTTTTAGGCAGATTTTGTTCTCAGAATAGCTGCTTTTGTTCTATTTGGGTGAAAATTATACTTATGTGGCAATTTCAGGAGTCCTCATCGTCTGCTGAAGAATGTTCCGAATCTCCCCTGCCTTGTGAACCCATTGAAAGTGAAGATGATTCTGGAATTAACGACTCGGAGTCAGAGACGGAAAAACTAGAAGCTGCCGAAAATGAATTTTTGGACTTCATTGATGAGAGAATACTACTGCGCACGTGAGTTCTTTTTTGGCATGTTAAAAAGACATTTTTAAATGTTTAAACCCTTTTTCGGTGGCCCCAATATTACCTCGACAGAAGATGAGTAGAGATTTACCGAAGCTGAGTGGGTAGAACGTCCATCCTGCCAACAGAAAGTTTTGCTGAGATTTCAATTCGAAATCTTCCAGGCACTCGCGTCCTGGGAGGTCTGGGTTCGAATCTCACTGGAAGCAAGTTTCTCGGTTGTGATGGCATGGATGTGACACTCCTTTGTCTTTAGAGGAACGTTGAGGCCTGGTCACACCGGTACCATCCCGCTCCTGTCAGAGTTTTTGTAGTCGACATTCACCTCTGATATGTTGAGCATCTCAGTCCTTTTCAGCTTCTCGGTGACCAAAAACATTAGTTCATTTCTGAAATGTTTATATATATATATATATATATGTTTTCAGAATACGTGAGATGACTCCTCGTGTGAAGCTGCTGTCTCCAATACCACCAGATGGTGACGAAGACAAGGACGACGACGATGGCTTCTACGACGTTAGATTCTGAAGACAAATGCTGTGCGGTGTCAGACAGACATGCAAGATCTCAGAAACTTCCGAATTCATGCATTTTTCATTTATTTAATTTTGTTTTAAAACTGGGATGAAACTTATTGGTTTTTCTACCTAGTTCATAATTGAAAGTTGGTAAAAAGCGGTTTGGTTTTGTATTTCAGCTTTGAAGTAAGAACTTGTCAGGCTTTGACAATTGAGGATTTGGCAGAAAATTGTTAGGTTAGGAGCATGATGGCTTAGTCAGTTTCCCAACTTGGAAGAAATTAGACACATGCATTTTTTTTTGCATACCTACACCGCTTCTTTATCATCTTTTGAGAATTGTCCAATTCAGGAGCCTGCTCTCCCCCTCATCCCAGCTGGCAACTGAGCACGATGAATAACTGCTGAAATGGTTTAATTGCTGGGCTTGTCCTCTTCCCCTTTTCTACTAGTAGTTTGCTGGACTGTGAATGAGACTGACTGAATAGGAGGAGGTACTGTCTATCTCATGTCAGAAATATTGACTGCATTAATAGGAAAGGGCTGTCTATGTTTTATGAAATAAATTATAGTGTGCATGTACATACTATTATGCGCAGTTAGCAGGTGTTTGTTTTTGTTACAATTGTGGCTGATAGTGATAGGTAGCGTGACCTCCCACGAGCAGTCTCTCACATCATAATTACTATTATCATCTCAATTCTGTGTTTCCATAGTACCTAAGTGCACACCCACTTTCAGATTACATAATCAGGTCTTTGCAGGCGTAGTGGAAAACAGTCCTAGAAGGGCCAGGCCAGGATACAGGGTGCCGCACTTTTCGCGATCTCTGTACACAAGGGGGTTATTATTTGGAAACTATCAAGTCCGACAGTCGAATTTTCCCCCAATTGGTGAAGGGCAGGTAGCCATCAGGACTGGGGAGGCCCAGAGCCAGCCAAGATTCATCTGAAAAAATGTTTACAAATCGGGAATAGAATCTGGTCCACCCACACACTAAGTACTGTGCTGTGTGTAGTGTGTGTCTAGAACGGTTTATACTCAATTAAAGTTTTGGGTGAGGTGAACTTTCAGTAGGTACAGTTTACATTTAAAATATAGGAACAAAGTTTCAAAAAGCGCGGGAATTAGGAATATCGATCGATTCTGACTCGATTCACTTCGATTAGCCAAAGTTGACGCGAATTCTTATCAAAACAATAACAATGCAAGAGCTTCATTCATTTCTTCCAGGAAACGTTGGGGCATTTGGTTAGCCGTTCATTCAGGGAACGAGGCGATAGGTTTGTTGTACGCTGGGATAGCGCTGGGAAAATATGAAACTGACGTAGGGGCCGGTTACCATCACAAGGTAAGGTTATATTTTATTCCTATACAACTACCGAAACAGAATATTTAGATGCAAGTTTGGTCTGTGGCTTGGACACCTAATGGCTCAGTACACTATGGGCGATTCTCAGCCAGCGTGACGTAAACCACTGCCCTATAGACTATAGGATTGGAGAGCCTGTTGAAAGCTTGTTCCATAATATCCACAGAGTTGACCCAGGCAGTAAGCGCCAAGAAACGTTCAGGCAACAATGTCTATGACTTTCAGGTAGACTCCACAGATGTCAGTCACTAAATCAGACCATTTATATTTTACATTTCAGCGAGCGAGATGCGAGATGGACAGGAGAGGAAAATAATCACAGCAGAGCAGCACATGATGATGGGAACTGCTTGCAGTACTGCAGTTCAAACCCCGAGTGTCGAATAGTGTGCAGTGTAGGTAAGCGTTCAGTACTTAACTGGCAAATCATCACAAATACCTGCATCTCGTATACCTACATGTTACTGGCAGAGCGGTCAAGGAGTCCGGCTTGTGTCCTGATAGATATTTTACCGTTACGGATGTGGTTCAGCTGTCACACTTTGGAGCGTCATCTTCACACTTGCCCATATTTATATACCCTAAGTAAGGGTGGGTTTCACCGATACAATTGAATATAAGCTAAACATATGCTTGGTACGTTTATTAATTTAAGTACTTACCTGTTAATCTGGACTGGTGACATTAGAGTTGGTTTGACATATTGCTAAAGTAGTCTCCATACAAGTGGACAGTAGTGCGTGGTACCAATAACGTTTCTTTCTGAAAGGGTAACGCTATTGTCAACTTTAGGAAACACTGTGATGGACCTCAGCAACTTTTGACAGCCACCCCAACCCCTAATCGTACATTAAATAATAAAAGAACCATTTTATCTGCATTTGCTTCCAGATTTGGCGCAACCCAGAGACCAGAAGGAACTCAAGAACGCACAAGATACCAGAGGGACAAGCCCAGCAGCTAGACCTGCACAACTGACAGCACTACCAAATACCAGCTCCCCACCCATCGTGCTGCTAAGGACGAGGACCTACAGTTTTTGGTAGGTCCGATCAGAAAAGCTTGATAGAGTTGTGACCCCGCTCTCAGTGTCCCCCTAAACCCTAAACTAAAAACAACATTCTGGAGTGTACACCATTGAGGCTGTTGGGGGGGGGGGGGATGTATCGTATCAGATATGATGATATGATATGATATAGTTACGGGCGAGCCTCGCAAACTCAAACCTGCTGACACCTCAACCTGGCGTCAGCAATGGGATAGGTAGGATATTTAGGTAGGATAGTTCTGGTTTAGACTCAGTAGCTGTTAGACATGTATTTTTAATTAAAGTCTTTTTTAAAAAGCGAATTTCGTGGTATTTGGCGCTGCGGACAGGATCCGGGATCGCTTCGCATCTACGTCCACTGGAGGGCAACCTTTTCCGACAACTCAGGAATCTAGGGGTGCCCGGCGACTTGGGCGCGGCGAGAAGCTTTCAAGTGTTATTTCCCGGATTTCAACCTTTGAAGAAAGAACTCATCGAGGGACATCCATGAACCTCCTCTTCATTCTGTGAGTCCTTTGAGTTTTCCTTCCCGTCACTTTTCCAAATTTATTTTTCCTTTCTTAAGATTAAGCAATTGTTTTACTAGTTAAATTTTCATTTATTTTAGTGCGATTTTATGTCCGTCAAGGACAAGATCGTGGAGCTAATTGGTGAGGTCGAACTATTATCTACTGTAGAAAATAAAATTAATAGCAACTTGTTAGGTTTGGAATCTCAGACGATGGCACCCCCAATTGATGGTGCTGGTGGTGCTGTAGCTCCCAACAGGGACGAGCTACAGCTATTATTAAGAGCCATCCAAAAAGTTTCAAGTATCAATTTAGAACACCAAACCCAACCAATGGTGGATATGAACCCACTTTCCAACTTAACAACTTGCGAGGGACCAAAGTTACCAATTCTGTATCTACCCGGTGTAGACCTTAAAATTCTGATCGACAGTGGTGCCACAAACTCTGTAATCAACCCGGGACCAGCCTTTGAAAAATTTTCAGAGTATTTGTTCAAGAGCCCCTTTTTCTTTAAGGGGGTTGGCGGAACCGCCTTCGCAAATGACAATATCTGTCTCCCCATACTTGCAGAGTTAGGAATCAAGGAGTACATCCACATGCGTGTCATCCAATGGCACTCAAATATGGACGCTATAATAGGTAGCGAGGCCCTGAAACGCTTTAAGGCAAAACTTGACTACGACACGAACATTCTTGAAATGAAGGGGATCCAGATACCCTTTCTCTTCGAAAGTCCTTTTGGAGTAATTGCTCCCAATAAGGCCAAAAAGCCCGGTTTTCCAAAGGTCCCTGCAAGCAAGAAACACATTGATGTGGCACCCCAAGTTGATGAGGTACCCCAAAAGACAGACGAAGATTTAGACCGAATCCTCAATAATCAAAGAATCAAAAATAATCCCACATATCAAGAGGTATTGGAAGAGCTAGAACCAACCATTCACTCCAAGGCCAGTGAGGACAATGGCAATGGAATCGCAACCAAGGAGCGACCCAGGCGACCCTTCCATGTTTATCACTATCCAATTATCCGTTTGGTTGATAGGTACAAAAGACGTCTTACCCCCTTCTACCGTCGTTATGGACACTTTAAACGACTTTCCAAACTAGACGTGGACCTGACCATGTATAAACGGAAGAACGAAAGGAAGAAACAAAAGCGTCTTCCCTTCTATGACCAAAACTATGCAAAGAACAAAACTAGGGCAGACCAAACTATGGAAAAACGTAAGGCCAACCGCACAGACCCACCAGACCTATCAGACGAACAAGTCTACGTTGAACGCAATAGACTCAGAAAATCTGACGCACCTTTCGAAAAAGTAAACGTGACCGGACAACAGGCCAAAATTACAAGCATTACCGCTAACAAGAAAAAACCCCCAATTGCGCATATCCAAGCAGTTAAAATGTTAAGGAAAGTAATACCCCCTAAACAAACCGGTACTCAACCAACCTCTCCTTTACAGAATCGGTCACCCTCAGCCAGGCCTTTCGAAAAAGTAAACGTGACCGGACAACAACAGGCCAAAATTACAAGCATTACCGCTAACAAGAAAAAACCCCCAGTTGCGCATATCCAAGCAGTTAAAATGTTAAGGAAAGTAATACCCCCTAAACAAACCGGTACTCAACCAACCTCTCCTTTACAGGATCGGTCACCCTCAGCCAGGCCCTTCAGGTCTCCAAAATCAACAATAATGGCTACTTCCAAGAACCACAGGGACAAGCCAAGTTTTTGGACCATTACAACTTCTTTTTCTACGTCAATATCTCCAAGTTAGAACTTGGATATGAAACCCTCTTGAGCAATTACCAGGCAATTGAGAAACGACTACTCAGCACTCTTATGATGATCGAACGAACCATTAGTATGGCATTGTCTGAAATTCCAAACTTAGAAATTATAAGCACCTCTGAACTTCTTGAAATGTATGATTACTTAGGTAAAGTATACGGACCTCACGAATTACTTCCAAGTGACCATAAGTATTCACATTTTCAAACTCTTGGAAACTGCTAAACTTACTATCTTTGGTACAGACCGAACAATTACTTATCTTCTGAAAATACCCATCCTGAAACCTTACACGGCTTCCTACTCCCGTGTGTTTCCTATTCCAAACTCTCAGAATGTTCTACTCATCATCCCGAAGAAGTATACTGTCAAAATTGAAGACTCCGAATTGTGGACCAACGAAGAGTGCAAGCCTATCAGCAACATCAATCTCTGCTTCCAACAGCCGACTCAAGACTCCTGCACCCTACGCACCCCTAGTTCCTGCACCACTGCTCAAGCCGCTAATGACTATCAACTTGTGCATTCACTCCTGAACCGGCAAATCTTTATCGCCATCAAATGCCCACTAGAAATAATCGAAGACTGCAGTGGACTTCTCTCACGACATGTGATCCAAGGGACTAATATTCTGGACTCCCCGTGCCGAGTTATCATTGGACAGTCAACGTACTTCAACTCTACTCCAACTTACGAAATTGCTGTACCGAACGTGACGACGGTCTCACTCGCTGACTCCAGACTTACAGTCCAACTGGAGCTTCGACACCTGACCTCACCAGTCGACCTACAGTACGAATCATTCCCTCTTCAGCCAATAAGCCCACATCTGCATTCCCACGTAACCCTTGTGCATACAATTGTGACACTGTGCTTAAGTGTATGTTTCATCATGGTGAGCATCGCCGGCATTGTTTACCGGCAACGTATTCTGGAATCTGGAACTTTTATGCCTCCCCCGGAGAGTCATCCACGTCCAGCCGAACTCCAGCGTTCCAGCTCTGGACAAGGACGTCCACACTTAAGGGGATGGGAGTTACGGGCGAGCCTCGCAACTCAAACCTGCTGACACCTCAACCTGGCGTCAGCAATGGGATAGGTAGGATATTTAGTTCTGGTTTAGACTCAGTAGCTGTTAGACATGTATTTTTAATTAAAGTCTTTTTTAAAAAGCGAATTTCGTGGTTTCGAAACCTATTTATATTGGGCTGGGGCGCCGGATCTGCCGCGTCAGGATCTTGTCTGTGGGTCAGAGTGGCATTACTCAGCTCTCATTCTAAGCACCTACTCATCTCAACATTACTCATCTCTCATTTCTAAGTACTTTCCTCGGATCTATCTCTGGTCATGTTAGGTACTGTTCCTATGAGAATCAACGTTGAAAATGATAACTGGAGGTTAAGGCCACAGCCTCTGCTGTTTGAAAAGGATAAACAAATAATTGTGATAACGGATCAAGATGTAGAGAACGACAGTGAGATTATCATACCTAGAAAAGGAGGAAATTGTACATTTGTTCGGAACGGTGAGAGTGATCTGATGATAACGAATGCTTTTGATAGCAGCATTACCAAACACGAGCTCTGCACTATCACACTGAGTAACTTCTATAATACGCCCAACATGGGGACCATGTCTGTCCAACATGGGGACCATGTCTGTCCAACATGGGGACCATGTCTGTCCCACATGGGGACCATGTCTGTCCAACATGGGGACCATGTCTGTCCAACATGGGGACCATGTCTGTCCAACATGGGGACCATGTCTGTCCAACATGGGGACCATGTCTGTCCAACATGGGGACCATGTCTGTCCAACATGGGGACCATGTCTGTCCAACATGGGGACCATGTCTGTCCAACATGGGGACCATGTCTGTCCAACATGGGGACCATGTCTGTCCAACATGGGGACCATGTCTGTCCAACATGGGGACCATGTCTGTCCAACATGGGGACCATGTCTGTCCAACATGGGGACCATGTCTGTCCAACATGGGGACCATGTCTGTCCAACATGGGGACCATGTCTGTCCAACATGGGGACCATGTCTGTCCAACATGGGGACCATGTCTGTCCAACATGGGGACCATGTCTGTCCAACATGGGGACCATGTCTGTCCAACATGGGGACCATGTCTGTCCAACATGGGGACCATGTCTGTCCAACATGGGGACCATGTCTGTCCAACATGGGGACCATGTCTGTCCAACATGGGGACCATGTCTGTCCAACATGGGGACCATGTCTGTCCAACATGGGGACCATGTCTGTCCAATATGGGGACCATGTCTGTCCAACATGGGGACCATGTCTGTCCAATATGTTCACTCTGAGATCGTGTTAAGTGATAGACGACAACAAATAAATGCGGCAAGACACCTGGATGTTGTACAAAGAGAAAACAACGACCAAGTTTACAATGACGTGTGGGTGAAGAGTTACAGAGATGTTACCGTTATGCCTACAAGTTACAGGACTCACAGTGATGCAGAGAATCATTTTCTGGAGCTACTTCTAGCAGTATGATTGGTCATTGGTTAGGTTAGCATTGTTTCATTCTCTAGCTCCGGCTGGAGATACACTTAATTCTATTTTCTATGTTTCGTCATAGGTGAGACGTCATACCTTGACAATATTTTTATGGAAATTTTTTTGTACTATTTTTCTGAGTGTTATCAAATTACTCTTTGTGTGCCGACTTGAGAATTATCGAATGAAGATCTGCCTTTGGATGACTCATATAGTGACGTTTTATTTTCTTCCGCTGGTTTTTCATGTGTTCTTGGCGAAGACGTATTCACTTCAAATTATGGTTAGTTGCAATACTGATAGATTTTTAGTTTAACATTTTTCTCGATAACTATTTTAATCGAAAATTGAAGTTTGTAATACGGCAGTAAGAGTCGGAGTCGGAGATATTGTTCCAGCATTAGATGCTGTTGGTGGTGGAGGTCGTGTCATGCTTATACGTAATGCGTGACATGACAAATAGAAGAATGGTGTAACCCCTTGATACAGATAATGACATATGCATTAGTGTCCGCTCCACTTGTTGTGTTCTTTTCGCTGAATTTTAAATATTTTCTACAGTAGGTAGGTACTTATTGTGGTATTCTAATAATTTTTGTATTATATTTTGGTTTCTTTTTTCGAAATGTTGACTCAAGTTTCGTGAAGGGCCTTTTCAAGATGCCGTCTGTGTAATGTTCATCTGTGTCTGTCCATCTGTGTATGTCCATCTGTGTATGTCCATCTGTGTATTTCCATCTGTGTATAGGTAAACCGTTGAACAACTTATCTTTTGCTTCTCTAGTATTTAATTATTGCTACATCTACGCTAGTGATTGGAATAAGAATTGATCTCAAAATTATCGCTGTATCGGTTTAATGGAGAATAGAACATACAATGATAAGCTATTGATAAAATTAACTACTACAACAGTCACGACACGTTTACATTTCTATCTCTCTTTCTACCACTAAGTATACCTGAACCCACTCAGAGATGAGTTCTATACATATTAATTAAACATTTTACGATTACATTCGAGTACAATAAATACAAAAAGTCACGAGAAAAACAATCAGCAGAAACTGTTTAATTGGTTGGGCTGAGGTCAGACACATCAACAAATCTCAATCTATCGCGGTGAAACAATAGATATCCCTTCAATGTTTTCAGCATTGCTTTATAAGTATTTCAGGACCTTCAAAATCTCTGGAATATAATTTGGTTTATTAAATAGTGGGGTTTAGGGGGAAAATGGCGGGTTAAAGATGACTATTTTCAGAATTTTCTTTAGTAGGTATCTGTGGTCAAAAGTCCAAATAAGATCCGCACAAAAATACCTAAAATAGAAATTAGAATACCTTTCTTATCTCTTCACAATATTAACCTCCTGTTATTTTAATGAAAATTTTATATTTAAATTATATTAAATGGGCCCTCAGTAAAATCTCACGCAGCATCACTTTGCCGAATTAATTCCCCCCAAAATAACTAGACTATTACATTTTTTTGAGGGGGCACAGCACTACAGGTGTTTGGCCGAAACTGAAGAGGAGTTGGCCGAAGCCGCATAAAAGTGGGCCGACACCATTCCATCCTTGGCGTCTGTGGAAAATATTACAGTAGCGTCTGGGAATCGAACCCAGACCTCTCAGGACACAAGTCACCGAGAGGCACAGCAGTAACATTTGTTGGAATTGTTGTTTGACCATTTGTGCATGACCACTATGGGGATTCAAGATATTATGCGTTTCCACAGAAGGGGATATTTCCCTTGCAGCCAGTTTGTTCGGGATAGATCCTGTAGAACGGCTAACTAGACTACGAAGAGACAGTACAATACCATTGAAATATACAAAAGATACCAAGACAAGAGCCTCCCTGAGACTCAACCCGACTTGGAACATCGCTACATTGTCACTGGGACCGTGTTTGGCAGATGTCTCAAGCAAGCGAGCGGAGAGCCATAAGGAACAGAGCACAATCCTTCAGCTGTTTACTTTCAGCTCAGCACACAGGGTTTATCAACATCACTCTTTGACTAAGGGTGCGTCCCATACCATACTCGGTTAACGTTAAATTCCGGTTAAATTCCAACAATTGCACGGTAAAAACCGAATTTAACTGGAGTTTAACCGTTAACCGAGGATGGTGAGACGCACCTTTAGTGTACTCTTATTTAAAGAAATAAAACGTACATTTCCACAGCAGTGTGGAAGTTAAGGGGATTGGGAAGGGGAATCGTCAGAGTGAGTGCGGGTTTGCCGCCGCCGCTGCTTTATCACCGCTACAATTTGCAGAAGGTGTGGCTTCATGAGCTCTAGCGCCCCAGCAAGACACCTACAATGACGTTGGAGAAACCGCTCCTTTGGCAGGCCACACACGTCACTTGCTATCTGCGTCATTGCTTCTGAGGTGCGGTCGTCGGGCGGTAGCTCCATTGCAATTCCAAAAATCTCTTGAACTCTTCCGTCCAAATTCAGCATCAGGAATGGTGTGACGAGCACCAAAAGATCGGGAATGCTTGCGTGGATCACCGGGCAGGTCGGTGGGTCAACGCAGACGACTTTACTCTTGCCGCGGGAAGGTGGGTGGGCTGCCCCCCGTGCCCAGTATGCAGCCATCACTTATCTTGTTTCACGAGAGCCGTGCGAGCTTACTTTACGGGTACTGGGTTGAGATCAGCTCAGGTAACAACTTCCCTTCCGGTGTGTCAGTGTCAGTGTCAGTGCTCACTTGACGCTTGAGAGTCAATGTGCTCAGCGGAGGTTTCAAAATATTTTGTTGACTCTGTAGTGCCTCACATCTGTGGAAAACACACAACAGTTATCGGTATACCTACATGTAGTTTATGCTTAGCTGAGATGCTTGTATTTGAAAGGTTATCTGTTCAATATCTCCCTTGCACCAAAAAATCTATAAACAGTCTATAAACAAAATTGGCTGGAAGGGAGGTGAAGCTGACAGCGAAGGGAAAGGACAGTTAAGCAGAATAGTCAGATCGGCAGATGATTTGATGAAAAATCATTTTGACACACGCACGCTGAATTTAAAAATATTTCTTGAGTGGCCATGTCGGTGAACTCTCCATAAGCGTGTCGTAGGTATACTTAGGCAGGTATAGAAACCACTTTTTGGACTTGGGGGACCTGTAATTTAGAATAGAATCCCAATACTTCCACATCAGAATTTTGCTTGACCAGTGAGACGTTGATAACACCTGGCTTGGATTTCGACTATTACATGCGAGTGTGTATAGGTACATTAACAACTTAATTGACTGAACAGCTGAGAGACGGGTAGGGGCTGGGGCAACATCGGGGTGACATCATCGACTGTAATCCCAAAACAATAAATCACCATCATCCCCTGTCCCCACTGTCCCCAGTAGCCAGTAGCAATGCAACTCAGTGTTAAACGCAACACACAGTAGCTATACAAATGTCTTACCTGCCAGGCTCAATCCATGACAAGCAGACCCTCCCAAAAATGCGGTACAGATGGGACCGAGTTGATGGGAGTCTGGATGAAATCTGGGGCTCCAACCCCTTACCTTTCCATCCCGTCAGGGACGGATCTTGCGCATCGAGCTCCGGGACAGTAATCAATAACTCAATGTTCAGTACCTCCTATACGTTTTTACTTTCTCGCTAGCCATATACAGAAAGAAAAGTACCTATGGTTTTCGTGCAAAATTTGTAAATTGAGGTTTTAGGTTTCCCATGATCCTGATGGTGGTCCCCTGAGTTGAAAAAAGTGGTTTCTGCAAAAAGTCTGTCCGTCCGTCAGTCAGTTCCTCCGAAAGTCCGTCCGTCAGTCTGTCCATTCTATGCTCTAGAGCCGATAACGTTTATTGTTAGGTTTTGATGAAATTTGGTACTCACCTGTCTTCCATCAAGACCAAGGTGCTTTTTCAGGGATGTTTTGATTGGTCCATTTGTGGCGGCTATTGACGGAAAACGAAAAAAATTCAAAAATTGTGTTTTTGGTTATTCAGACAAGCTCCAACGGGACGGTACACTTTTCAATCTACGCATTTGGTAATAGCTACAGTAAATGAGTGACAAACATTTGCAATGCTATTTTCCCTATGTTTTCGCGATAACTGCGTGATCACGCGTGATAAAAAGATCCATAATATAGGGCTCCTGGACCTGGATAACCACCAGATCACCAGATATGTATTGACAAGTGGGCAAGCTGTTACGACAATATTTGCTGCCCCCACCCCGATCTTTACATACACTGCAACTGAGACATCCGGCGCTATATAGGCGTGTCTGAGCCCAACTAGAGCATGGATGTCCTAGATGCGGTGTATACTAAATTATAAAAAATAATAGGGCATAGAAACAGAGTCCAGCTAAAGGCTTCCGGCGCTGACGGCAGGTATTCCAGCCCAGTCGTAAGAGTGAAATAATTAGAAAAATCACTTAGTTCGAGAAGAATTGAGACTTGGCAAAATCAGACTCCCCCCACCCCCTGCAACATGCCTTCGCTATACGCCGCCACTGGACGGACGTACAGAAACCAATTTTTTCAACTCAGCTGAGACCCCCGGAGGATCATGGGAAACCTAAAATCTCAATTTCGAAATTTTGCAAGAAAACAATACTTTCTCGCAATATATGATATACCTATGGCTAGCGAGAAAGTAAAACTATTTTCGTGGTGCATCCTAAGTACATTGTACGTCATGCAAAACCTGCATGAGTAAGCGACTGGCTGACGCCTCTGTCCAGGTTGAAACTCCTATAACCAACATCTCATCCTGCAACCTCAACATACACACCACTCCACTGCGAAACTTGCTACTGAAGTACCGAAGTATACATATATTCGTCGTTCGTCGCCAATCTGGCAGAGTGACAGTCCCCAGCAGATATCAATGTGTGTGGTATCTTACGTAATACCTACTTACTTACATATTTGTCACCTTTACCTATAGAGGCCTGATTCCGCGGTCTTGAAAACCAGACTATATTGAACAGTAGACAGGGTATTCTATAGTAATTGTGAACACGCTCGTATGTCCATGTTCCTGTATATTCCAGGCTTCCAAAAAAGATTACAAGAATGAACAATATCACATACTTACCTGAAATTTCAAATTAGCCTGTGCGTACCTACCAATTTCTTGTCACGTAGGTTAGTGTAGGTATAGGTAACGCTTCTTAACATTTCTTGTTTGTACAGGTGTGAACGCGCAGTTGGGCATGACAATCATGACATCACAAGAGTTTGGTCAAGCCGAAGAGAACGGGTCGAAGCCAAATGCAGAAAGTCTTGCTTCACCGGGATTCGAACCTAGACCTCCCATCATGCACCGCTTGGCAACTGAGGATGAGTTGTTCCAATAAAAGATGCTATGGTAGCTCACCTCAGGTATGTATTTTCAGTGTATAAGTACCTACCCTATACCTACCTGTACTTAAGAAGTCAAGAGCTAAAAATAAAGGCTCGAACAACAGTCGCACTTGTCTTGCTCCCATTTAGAAGGTAACCTATATACAAACCAATTATTACTGAAATCGGTCAAGTGGTGTTGGTGAAGGCTATACTTATACAACATTTTTTTTTGTCAATTTTATTTTTATTTTTCTCAAGGTTTTTATTATGATACAGCCAATCTGGCTAGCCTGTTGGTATTGAGGTCAGCTGCAGGTTAAGGGTCCGCTATACCTGACGGTGCATTTTTTGCCGCCCATAAGTTTAACATTGCGAGCGGCGATTCATTTTCAAGGTTTACCCTTGGTTGGAAAGACACAAAATTTTGCCTGTACCTAGCCCTAACAATGTTCTAGGGAGTGTTCGAAGCAGATTTCCCATTTTTTTTACTGGTTTTCGAGATACAGCACTTTTCTTGAGGTATGCGATGCTAGCATTTGCAAAACAGTTGCAATAAAAGAAACAAGTGAGAAATTGGGAAATCTGCTTCGAACACTCCCTAGAACATTGTTAGGGCTAGGTACAGGCAAAATTTTGTGTCTTTCCAACCAATGGTAAACCTTGAAAATGAATTGCCGCTCGCAATGTTAATCTTATGGGCGGCAAAAAATGCATCGTCAGGTATAGCGTCCTCTTAAGCCTTCTTACGCTTTCACAGAGGATCGTGTGGCCTCACCTCAACACCGAGTTATTGATGGGAGTCTGGATGAAATCTGGGGCTCCAACCCCTTCCCTTCCCATCCCGTCAGGGACGGATCTTGCGCATCGAGCTCTGGGACAGTAATCAATAACTCAAAATTCAGTACATCCTATACGTTTTTACTTTCTCGCTAGTCTAGTGTCTAGTGGAAAAACTCTAGAGTCGCAATACTGCATGGGGTATCAGTACCAACCATTGTCTGTTGTAGCGTGGATATCGTTTTGGATTCGGCCGATAGTTAAATTTCCATCTGAGCGTTCGGGGGAAAGGTGGGGGGGGGGGGGGGGGGGGCGGTGTTGCAGCAACAGATGCGTGGGCCCCTAACAAGGGATGCGCTACCCGCCGCAATCAATACATCACTATAGGAGGCTGTTATTGTTCTCATATACTTCAATCTCCCCGTTAGTTAACTTTCGAATAACTCAGTAAATATTGCATTTGGTGTTTTGTAAGTAAGTTATAAAAATTTATTTCATTGGCTACCCTCAAAATGTCTAAATGTTTCCTTGTTATAATAATATGTTAATGTATAGGCCTGAAGAGTTGCTCTAATTGTCTTTCCGAGAGGTGCTGCTCCTAGCGGTGGAAATGTCTAACCTCTGCTTAAGTGACCTAGACTGGTGACCTTACCAGGTCACTTAGGCTCAAGTTGACATACCACAGCCATGAAGTCAGCAGTCTGACACACTGAGTCAGGCAACATATTAATCATCCTTATATTTCGTTTACCTACCTATTCTGTACCTAACATACCTATTCTTGTAATGTGAGGTGGCTCTGTGTTTGTAACTATTAGCGATTAGGTTTATGAAAAGTATAAAATGTGTCTCACCTGTGTGGATCCCCATATGACTCTTGGTGTCACGGTCCCCCTTCCTTCACCCGATGTGTGGATGAGAAAGAGGAAGGCTGAAGAGTCTGTGGATATACACGCGGATGAGACACTTTTCTCATGTCAAAAAAATAAAATAAAATAAAGGGTCCGATAACAGTCGCACTTAACATTCTCGCCGAGATTTTTTTTTTTTTTTTTGGGGATTTTTTTGAGGTCCATACCAAATTTTATCAAAATCGGATGAACGGTATAGGCTCCTGAGCAGTGTACGGACGGACGGACGGACTGACGGACTGACGGACGGACAGACTTTTTCCAGAAACCACTTTTTTGGACTCAGGGGACCCAAAATCTCAATTTCGAAATTTTGCACGAAAACAATACTTTCTCGCCATTATATGGCTAGCGAGAAAGTAAAAATACGACAAATGAACATCAGAGGGAGGGCTCACGTACGGCACGCACCTTTACAATACATATATTGGTGCTTACAGTCCATACCCTTGGCCCGAAGCCACGAATGATATACTTAAATAATATACTGATTGTTGACCGGAAACAAATGAATATTCTCTGTGACATCATGCAAAATACAAACAAAAAATTGATGTTTACCGGGATCGAACCCAGGACCGCCGACGTGCGAGTCCAGTGTTGTCTCACGATGAGGCCGCATTAGAGGGACTTGAACTTTGATGAAATGTTAGAGCACAAGGACGGCTTCCCTGGAAGCTTTTTGAAATCAGTGTAACAGAACGTATAGGACGTACCTATAGGTGTTGGTAGGTACTTAAGTTGCGAACTTTTTATTTGTAGAGTCATTTTTAAGGGCCTTACCTACTACAGGAGATACAGAACTAGGGCCAGTTATAGTCAACGGGAGATTTTTAATCTTCAATTTTTGTCAACATGGTAGCAATAACAGCAGGGTTAACTGCGTGTTGACAACTTCTCCAGAACTAGAATCAGGTGACTGTCAGCTGTTCTACTTAGCGAGGTTTTGTATAGGTATCATGTGATGACTGTAATGAGGCCTTCATCAGGAAAAAGGATTTTCCGACCTCTACAAAAAATCTTTAAGTATCTCTCAACCAAAAATCCTGACTTTTAAATTATGTTGTATGGGATTGTACTTATAGTTCTAATAATAATAATCTAAAACATGTTGTGGTAAATCTTTATCGAAACCTCAGCCCCCCCCCCCCCTTTACCCCATGCTAACATATAGTATAAATTTTCCAGGTGGCTGAGTTTGGAAATTGCTCTCAGCTGCCGTGCTAAGTCGGATATTATCCGATCCATGAAGCTGTGAATGGCGGTTCCTTCCAGAAAACAAATCAACTACAATCTTCGATGGTGAGGGCGATGCTTCTCTGTCCTCTACATTCTGGCCAGTGCATGGAGGTGACTTCAGGGTGAGTCACCATCAACTATTCTCATCTACACCATTTCTATATTAAGTTCGCAAAATACCAGTAAGAAGAAATCCCTGTGAGTTTACATAAACTTCTCTGTTTGTGACTAAGTATTAAGAACAATATACGTGAAAGCCATGAAGGGACAAGGGGCAAACCTTAAAAACAACCTCACATGTCTTTGACAATGTCGTAGTTTATATGACAGCGCTACTGATGCTTCTTACATGCAATAGAACCATGCCTGGAGGCAGGAGGGAGGGTCTTCACTCAGAAACATGATAACTCCTTGCACCTGCCGTGCACCCAGGCAGCATGTCCATGTCCATGTTGACACTGCAGCCCCATGTCATGGTGGCATGTCTGACATCATGCGACAATCGTGAGATGACACCTCTGCACTGTGCCTGTGCACTATTACCTTGCCGTAAGTGCGTAGCCAACATCATGTCATTACATAGTAGAATAACATATTCTATGATAGATGCAGATGGAGAGATGAACCGTTTGGACGATGAGCCGTCCTCCACTGCTCCCGGCAGCGTCACAAACCGCCTGGAAAACGGTTTTGGTCGTCATCGGGTTAGAAGCCGACATACTCAGTGAGGATCTCAAGCAGTTAGTGGCCGCCTCAAGAGAGATTTTTCTGAAGAAGTGGTCAAGGTGAGACAATAGGTACATGAACATGGAGACTGTTGTCCCTCAGTGTGAGACAGTAGGTACCTACATGAGCATTGAGACTGTTGTCCTTCAGTGTTAGGAAGTAGGTACCTACATGAACATTGAGACTGTTGTCCTTCAGTGTGAGACAGTAGGTACCTACATGAGCATTGAGACTGTTGTCCTTCAGTGTTAGGCAGTAGGTACCTACATGAACATTGAGACTGTTGTCCTTCAGTGTGAGACAGTAGGTACCTACATGAGCATTGAGACTGTTGTCCTTCAGTGTTAGGCAGTAGGTACCTACATGAACATTGAGATTGTTGTCCCTCAGTGTGAGACAATAGGTACCTACATGAACATTGAGACTGTTGTCCTTCAGTGTTAGGCAGTAGGTACCTAAGATGAACATTGAGACTGTTGTCCCTCAATGTGAGACAGTAGGTACCTACATGAACATTGAGACTGTTGTCCTTCAGTGTTAGGCAGTAGGTACCTAACATGAACATGGGGACTGTTGTTCCTCAGTGTGAGACAGTAGGTACATGAACATTGAGACTGTTGTCCCTCAATGTGAGAGACTTCATCTGCTTACACACTATCAAGTTTGGTACAGGAGCTGCTTGTACCTAGAGTACCTATCTCAGAATGAACATTTTCCAGTTTCTGTCATTATTTAGACAGAAAAAACATCGGTTGTTCTCTGGTCGAAGTTGCCTAACGAACAAAACAGAGTGCCATGCATTGGGAACACTCCCCTTAACTCGTGGTTAGTCAATTTGACCGGGTTCAACTGTGAGCAGTTCTTATGTACATGCCACTCTCTTTTATTTGGTTGTCAACTTTAACTGCAGATCAAATCCCCCATGTTACTGGATAGGGACGATCAAATATCTGCTTACCGACTATGAGAACGGCCCTGACTCAAGCGAATACAATCATTACTGTAATTGAGGGGATATGTACATAACAAAATGCCTACCACGTTAATAAATATTTCAAATTTATATTATCACAGATTCCCGATACAAGGTAACACAGGTTCCTATTTTTCTCCAAATAGGTTACCCTAAAGAAATAAAAATCATTATTTTAAAAAAATGCCTCTTGGTTTGCTTTTTTCCAGGTGGGAACGTTCCGAACGTTTTTGATGGCCTCAATGTCGTTAGTGTCCAGACTTCTCAAGGGGTGACGTGTTGGCTGCCTCCATCTGCAATATAAACCATCCGACTAAGTAAGTCTCATTCATCTTTCTCGTAGTGGTCTATTAAGGAATGATGCTGGTGATTTCTACAGGCTATATAATGAATACAGGGAAAGGATGGATCACTGGCATCCCCGGACGTATGGTTAGTGGACAGGGATGGCAGTGTTCGTGTGGCTACTCGCCACCCTGAGTTGCCACTGAAAGCCCGCCATTCCAACGCCTTCATTTCTGGAGGCATGTGGCCAGCTTAGGGTCATTTCAACATAGACGGAAAAAGTAATGGTTTTACCAGAATGTGGAGGCATTTAAGTAGATTCCCAAAACATTTCCTTTAAATTCAGTAGCTTGAATGGTGTTTCAGGAGGATGAATTTGAAGATTTCCTGACTGAGAACACCTATCTAGATATAATGAAGTACCTACCGCCATAGATGGTCGTCTTGCAGCTGATGCGACAGTTGAGGGAGGCACCTCTGCCCTACCATCTGCACTATCTCTTTCTTAGGCGCCGCTTTTGGCCATTGAGGAGGTGGCAAAGGAGGCGACAAAGAAGGCCCCAAAGGAACGGCCAATGGAAGCGCCGGCGCCTCCTCTTCGACGTCCATTGCGGAGTGGAAGGCATCCATCTCAGCCCACCTCGGGCAGTCTTGCTTCTTCTGCTTTTGAGGGACTGGGAGCTCCTGGCCACGATCAAAACTTCTGCGTCTCTTCCTCTTGTGTTCATCAAGCTCCTGCAAACATACAGTTAGTGTAGTGGATTTCTCCAGTCGAACTTAACGATAAGATAATTTGTATAAATATTGCAAGCACATGTTTAGCTTGTCGCCAGTATTATCTCAAGGTTTCATGAGCTAAACATATGCTTGGAATATTTATACATGTTTACCTTATCTTTCAGCTGAACTGTTTAACTAACAGTTAACACTCTGTCAGCTTAGTTTTGATTAGCTCGGTAGGGCGGCATAACCCCGCAGAAGTTTGACTGAAACCGAATAGGCGTTGCTCAAAGTTTAGGATTGGGCCGAAGACACAGGCCCGTATCCAGAAAGCGGTCATGGGGGGGGGTTTCACCTATATTTTTTGTCTTCACGTTGGCATTACCATGTTAATATTCCGCTCATGGGGGGGGGGGGGGGGGGGGTTAACCCCCTAACCCCCCCCGGGGGCTATCCGAAGACATCTATGTCGTAAGTGAATAATATTGTTTATTGCTTGCGGCGGGATTGGAACCCAGACCGCTCAGGAGACGAGTCAGACCCTTTGACGGGTCGGCTGCAGCATGACTGGCACACTAAGCACCTAATAGAGAACACCAAAGTCGGGTAGGTACCTAGGCCGTTTTACCTTCACCTATACTAAAGCGAGAAAACTTCTATCTAAACATTGAGAAACCATCTATACTATACCTAAGTACCTACAGTTGTCATTCACTACCTATAGCGAAAACCTCTACCTATATGAAGAACGAATGGTTCAAACACTGACTCATTTTAAAACCCTCTCTATACCGAACAAATTTATATGGTCCCTTCACGGTCGTTATAGAGAAAGACTAACGTGTAACTGTAACGTATTGTATAGTGAGAAAAACAGATTGAAAAATAAAACGCTGGAAAAAGGTGCAGGCCTGAGTTTGGGATATTCCTGTGAGCAGACATTTTGAGCTAGACTGACCAAATATTGCAGGTACGTCACTAGAATAGTCATAAAGCAAATTTATGACTTTCAGGTCAATTCTTTCTCTCCAATTTTTTTAGTGAACAAAAAATAAATGCTCAGCCTCTGTGTTGACGTTTTGAATTTCAACCATTTGCTATTGCTGAGAGAACAATTTGTGGACGATAAAGGTACCTAATTATTTCGTGCAATAGTAGTATTGTAGTAGAGTAGGAGTAAGTAAGTAGTGAGGATGTAGTTAGATACATTACCATATCTTCAAATCCCTCATCAATTTGATCCATCTTCCACGCGAAATCCAAACAGTTCAGTTGCAAATGGCTGCCGCCGTTTGGGCGCCAAGCACCGCCTTCTTGCCTTCGTTATTTCGAGTAGTACTTCATTTTTTTTTTTTTATTTGTTGCTCCAGAGTCATTCAAAAATTAAAAAGTAATAATTAACATGTAATTTATAAAAAATGTCAAGGAAATTTGTATTATTTTTAAAGAAGTAAGCATGTTAAGAATGACGGTTGAATTTCGCGGGAATTTCTCAGCCCTTATGCCACGACGTTTCTTTACAAAACATGGGAAATGAGAGAGATTAATTTTTAATTACAAATTTGCAAGATAATGATTGAAATAATTGGGTATAGACCAGAAATTCTCATGTGGTAATTTAGTGTGATGAGGGTGGATTTCACAAGTCCAGTTTAACACTCAGTTAAACATATAAATATACTACCTACTTATGCCTAGGATGCTTAGCTTATGGCAAGTGGCAAGCCGTTGAAAAAAGAGGTTTATTGGATGGTTTGGTGTAATATATAAATTTAACTAACCGTTAAAATGACACAGTAAAATCCCCAGTGTATTTTAAATATCTATTATTTATTAGGTAGGTAGGTAGGTACATACTTAGATACTTGTGACACCATTCCCTCTCCTAGTCTGTCAACTGTAGAACTTCTCTTATCTAAAAGAGAAGTAGGGTCACCGGATGACGCCAAACCACACCACCATCACCAATCACAGTCCATGGCCGCCAGCACTCCGACTCTCTGATTGGTCGGTATGTGTTCCGTCCTCTCGGGCCTCCACTTCTTGTGGTCCCATGCACCCGAGAGGGGTTGAACATGGTGAACAGGGCTTTTACGTCCCCTGTAGACGGTACGGTTCGGGTTCAGGTGCTTAAAATCTAGGGCACCCATGGAGAGAGGAGAGGTTAAAAAAAATAGTTCACATTCAGTCTAGGTTTTGGCTATATTATATGGAGACAACGGTACCTATACCTAACCTGACGAGATCTCGCAAAAATGGCCTATAAAGGATAACGCCTATTTACTCGATCAGTTGCTATATGCGTTGACAGTAGGGTTGATATCAGTATGGTTGGTTTCTATTTACGGTTTGCAAAGATTCAATTGTTTCTTAGATGGTTCAGACGGCACTCGCAGCCTCTTTGGAATGGCAATACTTTGATCAGGTTTCAGTTACTTTCATGTTTGATTGGAACGGACTCACATATGCGGCGGATTTCCTTGACGGACAGGTCGGATGGGGGGTTGATGATCCCCAACTCGCCACCTACTCCTCCATCTTCTTGTAGGTCATCAGTTCAGGGATGGAAGGATTCTCTGGTGTGGGCATCCCCTATGGCAATGGAACATCTACTTAGGATTGGATTCAAAGGAACTCCTCTCTTACTTAAGTTCCGAGGTTGTGGATTATTGTCTGCATTCTGCTGTGGGTTTCTTTCTCAGATCCCTACATTTTGCGAAACGGACATTCAGAGATAATGGAAGATGGCTTACCCTTTTAAGGGGGGAATCTGTGCTCGAAGGCTCCACCGAAGATCTTTCAGGATCCCTGGTTCCAACAGGATGTTGACTCGTTGAAGGTTGGTTGTGATCTCACTTTTTCCTCCTCAAGTTCTACTGAGTCTACTATGACCTTTTGTCCTCTACTGTCACACAAGAAGAGTCCTGACCTAATCATCGACTGTTTTGGGAAAACGACGAAACTTGGAGGGAAGTTCTTGAAACTGATGGCAGACAATATATCCTTTAATTATTATATCATTATTCCACTATCTACTGCTTGCCTATGATTAAAAGTCAAGTTTTAAAGTCTGAATTCAACGGGCTAAGTTGGCGCGCTAATCAGGTCTACCACCTGTTCAAGCTATTTGTTTACATAAACATTTGGATATGGTGATTATTCTTCCTAATTTGACGTTTTTCTTCTCTTATATTTATTTGGTGAGTACAGATGAGTTCCTAAAATACTTTGCTGATAAAAACCGAACCTTCGGTCGGCACATGTCCCCTCCTCTTGAAGGAATACTCCGGGATTTTATGAACTGAAAGTGGGTCACTTTCACTTACTGACCTTGACCCTCACTTTCTTTGTTTACCTTGCCATCCTATACCAATCCTAGACCATTTTCTATTTTTTTTTCTCTAGCATGCGAGGACTATAATCTATACACATATACTTAAAATTATATACACTACTTACGTCTAAAATTAATACCTTATAATAACCTAATGACTAGAATAAAGGTATGTCAGTATCACCGCTACTGGGATGATTCGCGCAGAATCGAATCACCTTCTTAGTCCTCTACTCGAGGGGCAAATGTTTTCAGATTCTCCGAAGAATGTGGACCTATTACCGTCCCATCTAGCTTGGAGAGTTCATACGTGTTATGTCCAGATTTTCGTATTATTCTGTAAGGTCCCGCATACCTATCCATTAGTCCGGCACACTGTTGCTGAGCTAGGCTTGATTTGTTGTGTTGTTTTAGGTACACTCTCCAGGTTGTAGGTCTACGTTTCTGACTCTTAAATTATATCGATGTGCTTGTGTTTCTTTGGCCTTTTTCACGGCAGCTCGTGCTATCTCCCATTGCTCCTTTAAATTGCCTTTTAAATGTTTCAGGCATGTTTCTGGATCAAATGGCTCTGCTTCGGAAAGTTGTACTGGGTCTGGAATGTCGAAAGGTGTTCGAAGATTCTTACCGAAGATCAAACTATTTGGGGTCGTGCCTATGGAGCTATGCAATGAATTATTTAATGCCGCTATGGTGAACTCTAAGTTGGTGGGCCAATTCTTCTGTGCCGACCCTAATGCCTTCAGGGACGACTTCAGGCTCCCGTGAGATGCTTCGACATCTAACTTGATAGATATTAGTGTTGTGAACACGTTGCCATCATCATTTCATGTGATTTAAGTATATCTGAAACGAGGCTGTGGTAGTTTATAACCCACTTAATATCGTAGGTCCCCATCTTGGTGTGCGGTGTACATCTCTAGTATCCATATTATTGTATAACGTTATGGTAGGTAAGCATTCCGCTAACTTCCCGATATATTCAGCTCGATGGTTGGACCTATAGGTAGGTATATATATAGGCACCTTTATTTATCTGCCTAATGACCTATAACAGTAGGTACAACAATGTTCACAGAGCTAATATCATTCACAGCAAGATTCATAAATAGTTTTCCTCTTTTTCAGTGAACGATAAACAACCGCCGGTGATGAGTTTTTGTCCGAAGCTGAGGGCAGAAGGCGTGTATCGGGTGAAATCTGATCAAGAGTGTGACATCCATGCCATCACAAGCGAGAGACTTGCTTCGAACCCGCGGACCTCTCAGGACACGAGTCAGCCAGAGCTCAGTAAAACTCAGGTTCGTAAGTAACTAAACTTTATCGTGCATGTAGGTATATCCTAGAAAGTAAGGTATCCATCTGTATGCATACCTATAGTCCACCTCACTCTTGGATAAGAGTAACGACGCCCATTGCTCTAAAGAAACGCATGGTTTCTAAAATTATTTTTTGTTCAGTGCAAGAAGTAGACTTACCTATAACAAGGGGTCGCAGTGATCAACGATAATTGACATTGGTGCGTGTATCCACCGCCGGATATGACTGATATTACTATCATCTAGCTAGTGAAGTGAAATGTAGTACCTATACCTGCTCTGGGCTATCACGACCTCCAGCTAAAGTGAAGGCTATCGGCAGGATTGTCGAAGGCGTAAACTTTTTGAAACCATTGCGTCTTCTCAGGATGCATATTGACGCGCTAGCCCACTGTACTGCTCACTGTCATGTCTCAGACCAACTATGGGCGATCCTCAGCCAGTGAAAGCCATCGTCATTATGTAGGCAGCTCTGACGCTGCTACTATATCGCCCAGCATGGTCCTATATGGCCCACTGTGATCGTGTATGGGGTAGGGTGGTAGAGTCCATTGTGTGGGCAGCAGCACTGCTGAAGGCTGCTGCCGTTGGCCAGAGTGGTGCGTATACTGACCCATCTTTGCAGTAATCAGCCATAATACCTGACCATTTTCTTTCAGGTTGTTGTCACCATGGAGGATCTGGATGTTCAGGGAGTTGGAGGCTGTTCCATTCACTAGCTCCTATCACATTTTGAAATTGGTATAGCAATCGGTGACACAGGGAGATACTGCCGTCAAACTCTAGGTACTTACTAGGTAAGAATGAACTAAGGCTGCGTCCCACCATGCCCAGTTAAGAGGACGCTATACCTGACGATGCATTTTTTGCCGCCCATAAGATTAACATTGCGAGCGGCGATTCATTTCCAAGGTTTACCCTTGGTTGGAAAGACACAAAATTTTGCCTGTACCTAGCCCTAACAATGTTCTAGGGAGTGTTCGAAGCAGATTTCCCAATTTCTCACTGGTTTCTTTTAATGCAACTGTTCTGCAAATGCTAGCATCGCATACCTCAAGAAAAGTGCTGTATCTCGAAAACCAGTAAAAAAAATGGGAAATCTGCTTCGAACACTCCCTAGAACATTGTTAGGGCTAGGTACAGGCATAATTTTGTGTCTTTCCAACCAAGGGTAAACCTTGGAAATGAATCGCCGCTCGCAATGTTAATCTTATGGGCGGCAAAAAATGCACCGTCAGGTATAGCGGACCCTTAAGGGAAACCCGTCCGTTTTTGGGATTTACCACGGTTAACATGGAATCAAATCGATGAGTTTTTCCTAACCGAGCATGGTGGGATGCAGCCTGAGGATTGACTTTGCTTCAGTTTCAATAACGAGGCTAGTTTGTATGATAGTCTGAGGAAAAGTGCTTCGTTTCGGTTCAGGCAAACATAAACTAAAGCATACAGTTATTTTCCCAAGAATCAAACATTTATTTTTTCACTTTTTACAAACCAGTCCGAAATTGAGCGTTCACTTTACTCCCCTTCTCCACCGTCCATTGGAGAGCGCTTGTAGTAGTTCAACTTTCTGGTTGTTTACTTCCTGTAAACAAAATATAAAAATATTTCTAACCACGTGCCAATATTGCAGTAAAACTCATTTTTCATGTGCAGTTACAAAGTGAAGGAATCCCCGGTTGACTGACTCTTTATATGAATACTGGAGGCTTTCGACAGTCCAACTTAACGAGAAGATAATTGTTTAAATTTACCAAGCACATGTTTAGCTTCTCACAAGTGTTACCGCAAGGCTAAGAGGCGGGTTCGCCTCTTCCCAAAAGCTAACGTTCGCTTGAAATATTTATACAATCTATGTTATCGTTAAGTTGGATTGATGGAATCTATCCTAAGCTGACGGGAATTTTTTCAGAATCCTGCCCTGGATCCGTCTTCGACATCTAAACTGAACCTGAACTGGAGGCACTGGAGCAGTGCCTGTCTTACAACAATCCTGTGCAACTGCATCGAGTGCATAAGGAACTTACGGAGGTTGGTGCTTCAGCTTGAGGGCGCGGGAGCTGCACGCACGCATGGCGGACAGCATACAGCCCTGAACGGCTTCCTCATCACCCGCCAATGGCCTGTTGAGATAGAAGAAGGGTCAGAGAGACTGAGAGATTTGGCATAAACTTAACTTGACATGAGAGGTGTCAGCCTAAACTGAAGCAGTGCATGGCGTACATGAAACCAGTGCAACTGCACCGAGTGAAGGCTCAACCGAAAGTGGCAACACTAATATAGACACCCAGTTTTGGACCTGAAGTTGGTATTTTTCTTGATCTTCGTCTTAATTTAATGAAAACGATTGGAAATTCCCATCCACCGCCTCTTCTCAGGCACGATAAGACTTGATACTGCTCTTCAGAGCCAGGGTAACATGTATTTCTGTTCTCCAGAGTCCGGGTGTGATAGTGATTTCATCCTGGCTCTGGAAAGCAGTAACGGGTCTCACCCTGGCTCTGGACAGCAGTAGCAGGTCTCACCGTGGCTGTGGAGAAGTACGGGGAGCCCAGTGTTGGATTTTTGATCAGGTTAACGTTCTAGGCACTCTATCTAACTGTGTACCTATAGCTGTGGAGTTGTGGTATATTACCTTTGTACAGTAGGGTTGCTCAACTTCATTTGACCAGCGCAGAAGACGAGGATACCCTCATAGGCGTCTGATGGAGGGGCATCAATAGAAGGACGATAGCATGTCTCAGGATCAGCCATCGTATACTCGACCATCTGCCAAGCAGAAAACCACCCAAACCGGTAAGTAACGACAGAAAATAGACTTAAATTACAGAGGAGCAGTACCTGTAAGTAAACTTGAAAGGAAACTAGATCGTTCAACCCGCACCCTGCGGCTTGAACGATGTGGTATTTAGGACGCTACCGGCGGCTATTTGGAGGATATATACCTACTTATGTACGAGGAAAATCAAGAAATGTTAACTACTGTCTGTAGGGCAAGGGCCCACGTGCAAACACCCTGGCCTGACATTGTGCTAACAGTCTATTGTTGGGGTAAAGGAGCTACTGTCTAGGTAGGTACCTATAGGAGATTTGGGACGTCTTGTTTGCTTACCGAGAGCTCATCGAGTTTTTCTTCAAGGCTGGCACAGCAAAAACTTCGAACCCAGTCTCTAAATTTTTTCCAACCCATATTTTTTTACGTTTTTGCTGTAAAAACTACAATATTACAATCATATAAATGTTTTGAAACTAGAGAAGACCAATATGGCGGCCGGCGCTAAAACTAAACCCTCTATTTTTTATAAAAATGCGTCGCAATTAATTAAAGTAATTAAAATTTAATATATTGTTTTTTTGACCAAATAATTCTTTGAAATAATATTTTTAAAATTTATAAGTTCATATTTTAATTTTTGAAATTTACGTTGGTAGCCATATTGTTTATGATTGGTACGGCTTTTTTTTGTTTACCGGCGTTTCATTAAGAGTTTGTTCAATTCTAAAGAAAATGCCACCGAAAAGGGCTCTGCCTCGCTCAGAGGACAAGAACTATCAGAATACTTGTAAGGTATTGTATACTGCTTTTAGCAAAACGCGGTGAGGAAGGATAGGATGCTTGGCGCATCAGGGCCGGTCTTGTTAATCTTGAAGGTCTACAGGACTAGAGTAGCAAATGTTACCTACTGGTAGCATGGAACGTGCACAACTGTTACCATGAAAATGTGTTTGACTCATCTACCAGCAATGTCTGAAGGTGCTGATACATCTACCAGCAATGTCTGGAAGTGTCTGACGCATAAGTAGATATACAAGCAACGTCTGAACATGCTGATAGGTGCATTTACCAGCAATGTCTGAAGGTGCTGATGCTGATACATCTACCAGCAATGTCTGAAAGTGTCTGACGCATAAGTAGATATACAAGCAACGTCTGAACGTGCTGATAGGTGCATTTACCAGCAATGTCTGAAGGTGCTGATACATCTACCAGCCATGTCTGACGATGTGTATCTTGGCCTTTGAAATAGACGGAGAGTTAAGTACTAGGTATACAGTAATAGACGTAGCATAGGTGGGACCGGGCCACTATATTTCCACAAAAAATACACAAATTCGAAGTGAATAGGTCAGAACTTTCAGAAACAACTGATAACCTAGCTTATTATCTGTATTTGTGGATTTTCAGACTAGAAAACGCAGAAAGCTGATTCAACCTTCTTTTGTAGTATTGCGCCAGAGATCTACGCGCAAGAAGTAAGTTCAACCCACCGCACCTAGCAACCCCATGTAAGTACCAATTGGTAACTGTAAAGTAGACCGTGACCGTACGTATAGTGGCTACTTATAAAACAAGTGCTGACCCAGTTAGAACCACCGGTACGGCAATTGTCATGGCCGCAGTGGCAGGGCACCTAGCTGTGAAGCATGAGGGGATCTATAGTCCCGACGTGTCGAGATTTTCCCCGATGAATTCTGCCTCGCCGTGGACCCTGATGGGTACCTGGCCTTCATCAGCTGGGGGAAAGCTCGACTGACGGGCGTGATTGTTACCGAACCCTTGGGGTCAGATGTCACGAAAGGTGGCACCCTGGATCCCACTAGGCCAGAAAACAGAATGAACCTCAGCTGGCAGTACTAACAAATGCCAGCTCCCTACCAGGGTGGTAGCTGGTAGCACACGACGGGGACTTACAGTTTTAGGAGGGTTCCGACATAGCCTCTATATGCATTTCAGTTAGCACATCAAAGGTGAATACTTACCGACCAGAAAAACTTGGATAAGGTCCCGAAGCTGTCACTGTTCCTCTTGTGACGACCATCTACACGAAATTTTGTTAAAAATGAATGTTTCTGTTTGCAGTCCTGCAGGCGCCCCACAAAGACCATCACCGGGAACAAGCTCTAACAGTCTCCGCAGAACATATTTGCAAGGAATATGCAGGGCCACCCACAGCGTTCGCGGGCCCCAATGCGGACCACTCCCGGGCCCCCTCCCCCCCCCCCCCCTGGAAATTTCCTCTTCTTGACAGTACTTTGGAAAAAAATCGCCGCGCATTACCCGCATTATGGAGTGTCCGGCCCTGGGAATATGCCCAAACAAAGGAAAAGAACCGGCGCCGACGAGCTGTCACAGTTAAGTAGCGATGCCTTTGTGGGCTGTTCTTTTAATTGTTAGTCAAATATTTGATCGTCCCTATCCCGTAACATGGGGGATTTGGTCTGTTGTTAAAGTTTACAACCAAAAAAAGAGAGTGCCATGCGCTGGCACAGGAGCTGCGCAAAATGCGTGTAGTCAGTTTGACCGAGGTCAACTGTAAGCAGCTGCTGTCCCAATAGGATCATAGCATTCTCACTTATTCGTTAGTCAACTTTAACTGCAGATCAAATCCCCAATATTGCGGGATAGGACGGTCCAAATATCTGACTAACCACTACAAGAATGGCATCAAGACAATTATGAGTGTGCATGTTATTGGACCCTTAAGGGAAGTAACAAGGTTGCAATGTAAAGGAAAGTTGTAGCATTCAATTAAGGGTGGAATTCACCAGTTGCTAAAGTCTACTATAGTGCCCCCTGAAAGTTCACTATAGCGTTATCCTCCCGAAAAGAAAAGTTTGAGCCTTTCACCATCCTGCTATCCATCTCCTTATCGTAACGATAGCTAGCAGACTTTTCATCGTATGATTTTTCGGCTACATTATTGGGAATATTAATTTCCTAAATATATCTGGACGGTAGGAAACTGGTGAAAGGCAAGCTAAGGTGTCATAACCTACAAATAATGAAGTAAAAATTTGCGGAAAGGTATCAGAAAACTGAAGCTTTTTGTTATATAACTTTGTTTCGGTAAATTTTTGTTTCCAGATCAACCAGTGTTGAAGAAAATACCACAACCGTCTCAACCAGTGACGATTCTTCCTCAGATGAGCACATATATACCACTTGCAGTAACGAGCACAGTGATAGCTATGATAGTGATAGCGAGGACGGCTCTGCCGCAGACCACTGTCTGACAAGGAGAACGACTCTCCCGCAGACAGTGACAAGGAGAACGACTCTCCCGCAGACAGTGACAAGGATAACGACTCTCCCGAGGGCAACGGTGGAGTCTGCTATGACGGTGGTGACGAGGACTCATCATCAGAGAGTCGCGAACAGCAGGAAAACGCACCCATTCAGTCCTTATGCTCCAATCTCACGCTAAAATATTTCACGGTACAATATTTACTGTAGCAGTTTCTCTTACCGTTAAATTACTCAGAGGATCGACATATTTGTCTTGACATAATTTTCTGCCTTTTGCCAATTGCTGATAGTCAACTAACGGAAGAAATAAGAATTATTATATTTATTTTGATAGATTGGAAAGTATCCGAAAAACTTTCCTTCAAAATATGTATGAGTACAATTTACGTACACGTAAGTATAGGGTGGTATAGGGTACACGACAACATTTTTCCTGGGACAGATTTGGTTGGTAACATACTTATTCTAAAATATGAGCGTGTCGTTGGAGCGGACCCTTAAGGGTCCGGTATACCTGACGGTGCATTTTTTGGCGCCCATAAGATTAACATTGCGAGCGGCGATTCATTTTCAAGGTTTGGAAAGACACAAAATTTTGCCTGTACCTAGCCCTAACAATGTTCTAGGGAGTGTTCGAAGCAGATTTCCCATTTTTTTTACTGGTTTTCGAGATACAGCACTTTTCTTGAGGTATGCGATGCTAGCAATTGCAAAACAGTTGCAATAAAAGAAACCAGTGAGAAATTGGGAAATCTGCTTCAAACACTCCCTAGAACATTGTTAGGGCTAGGTACAGGCAAAATTTTGTGTCTTTCCAACCAAGGGTAAACCTTGAAAATGAATCGCCGCTCGCAATGTTAATCTTATGGGCGGCAAAAAATGCATTGTCAGGTATAGCGTCCTCTTAATGGCTTGGGAAGTAGGGAAGAAGTACCTCCGTTATACTCCACCTCACTCTTGATGAGAGTCATATGCACAAATATACACAAATGTCAACTGTCGTTGCTAAACTCTTTTAAATAATCACGATTTGTGACCCCTTCTTTTCTGAACCATAAATAGTTTTGGAACCATGGGTGTCGTTACTCTGCTCCTGGACTTGAGTGAAAAAAAAGTCTGGAGGATATAGTCAACTTGACTGGCGAAATTTGTCCAGTCTGGTCTATGTCTATACAAGGCACAGATGTTAATTATACAAACAGATTGTTGGCCGAAGCCAAATGAATATCTGGTGTGACATCCATGCTGCCGACACGAAATTGTTGGATTCGAACCGAGGACCTCAGTCGTGCGAGCGCAGTGTGTCTTACTTTGTACATAAACCAAGCATAGGTTGAGCTTATTGCAGGTGTCACTCAGTCCATGAATGTTAACAGACTCTTCTCATAATATGCTAAACATATGAGTGATGATATACATAATATGTACATCATCACTCATTTATATTATAAATGTAACCGTTAAACTAGGCTTGTGATATCTACCATAATTATTATTTTGTATTTTATTTGATATTTCATGGTAAGTATTGGCGTTGTATTGTGGTGCAATGTTGTGATTATAATATAAAATCGAGATATTGCTTTACGGTGTAGGTACAGGCCCGTATCCAGAAAGCGGTCATGGGGGGGGGGGGGGAGGGTTTAGTGTCAAGAGGGGGGGGGGGGGTTTAGCCTATATTTTTTTGGCTTCGCGTTGGCATTACCATGTTAATTTTCCGCTCATGGGGGGGTTAACCCCCTAAACCCCCCCTACCTTGGATACGGCTATGTGTAGGTAGGTAGGTATTTTGTGCTCAATATGTAGGTACCTAATAGCTTGAGTCAGGGCCGTTCTCACAGTCGATCATAAAATATTTGATCCGTCCTATCCCGTATTGTAGGGGATTTGACGTTGCAATGTATTGTGATAGGAGCTGCTAGCATTTGAACATTTGGCGAGTTAGTTTAACTGGGAGCTAAGGGCAGCCTTCATGAGCAGCTCCTACTCCAATGCATGGCACTCTCGTTTGTTCGCTAGTTAACTAAACCAGAGATCAAATCCCCCATGTTACCAGATAAGGCGTAGTTTTCTAGAACACAGCACTGACAGTTTAGCCGACCTGTTGGACACAGGTAGACTGCAAATTGATCGCAAAACTTGTTCCATCCTACTGTACCTATTTACCCCTGCAGGGAGACTCTGGACCTATTTGAAATTGAATATCCCTGACTGAACAGCTGCGTCGGTAGCCTCATTCTCCAGATGGCAGCCGGGTCACTTATCACATGCGTAGTGATCATCTCATAGCTAACCCTACCTAGGGTTAGTAGTAGTATCGGCAGGGCCTCGCAGGGAAGACTTTAGGCCACTAAGGAGGGCCCATAGAGCAGCCCTGGAGTCCCGCTCAGTCCTGCAGCCCGACAGCGACCGCGAACCAGAGCACCGGTCGAAGCCGCAGCTCGATGGCTTCTTCTCTTCCTCCACCAATGGCGAATCCCAGGTGCTCCAGTCGCTCCCTCCACAGTGAAGGGCAGTCCAGAAGGAGATGCCACCCCGTCTCCTCCTCGCCATCACAGAACCTGCACCGCGTGGAGTCGGTGTGTACGCCCAATTTTGCCAAGTGGGCCAAGAAAGGTCCATGCCCCCCTACCTAGGGTTACTCTCCTACCAAAGAAAGGTTGAAGCTTACCTTATAGATGGAATAGACAGGCGACCCTCTGGATCCACTTGTATTTAAAGTTTACAAATTACGTTAACATGGTTAATTACGGAAAGACAGAATTACGATATAAACACATCAATTAAAAAGTCAAAACGGAAGTGCCCCCGTATTTATAGCTGACCTCATAGCCTTAGTAAATGTTTCCATACATAAGTTATACATAGGTTCGACCTTTGAGGGCTTTGTCCACCTAAAATAATGAAATGTGTATGCTTGTATGCTAAATGCCTTAGTGAAGTTCCTAAACCTAACATTGTCGAGAGAGATACCGTCTTTGTTCATGGTAACTCTCATGCCCAGAAAACTGGAGATTTCACCCAAGTCTCTAATTTTAAATTCTTGTTTCAAAAGATTCTTGACTTTTTCGAGTTTGTTCTGACTGCTGTTAAAAATCAGAAGATCGTCTACAAAGACAGCTATGAACGCAAACTCATTCTCATCACTATTGTAGTACAGACATGGCTCGGAGGCGCATGACTTGAACCCAATACGATTTAACAATGCTTTTAGCTTAAATACCCACATGCGGCTGGACTGGCGAAGCCCATATATGCACTTGTTTAATTTGCATACCTTCTCATGATTACCATTTGTTTTGGAGGAAAAACCTTCCGGTTGTTCCATATATATATATCCTCGTTGAGTTCACCATACAGAAATGCACTAACTACATCCATATGATGGACCAACAGATTCTTTTGCTCGTATTTTACGACTGGGGAAAAAGTCCCTTCATAATCTATGCCGAAGTTTTGAGTGTACCCTTTAGCGACCAGACGCGCTTTATAACGCTCAACCTGGCCATCAGCCTTTTGTTTTATTTTGAAAACCCAGCGACATTTGATTGCCTTCTTACCCTTTGGTAAGTCAGTAAGAGACCAAACCTGGTTTTCTTTCATAGCTTCCATTTCTAATTTCATGGCTTCCAGCCATTTTGGGTTACTCAAAGCTTCGGACACAGTTAGTTCATTTTTCCAACTGCCATAGCGATTAACGTATCGTCTAAATCTTCATCAGCTTCGGAGAAAGTTTTATTATGGGGAGATTGTACATACCTTTTACACGGTTGCCTTACTCTCAGATGGTACGGTGACCTGGAGGTCACACCTTTTTCTGCACTCCTGATGGTGTCTTCTGAGGGCTCGTACTGGCTCAGGTATGGTAGCAACTCGTCAGCATCCTCGCCCTCTGTCTCGTCCGGCGGATTATCTTCATCATCTTCCCCACCTCCGGCGGATGAGCGGGCGACCCCTTGGGGCGTAGGCTCCTGGGGATCTGGCTGAGACGTCACCTCTGCAGGCCTGACGTCACTCTGTCGCCTTGAAACGGTAGTTCGTGGCGTGGTACCCCTCTGCCTCCCAGGTGATGACGTGGGTGACGGAGTGGGAGTTTTCTGCTGTCGTGGCTGTCTGTCTTGCCGTGCAGGCACTGTAGACTCCTCCACGAGCGGCTTTAAACCTATCTGGGTCCGCTGGCTGTTCAAAAACACGCTTTTTAGCTGGAAAAAAATTCTCTACAAAATTAATATCCCTGGAAAAAACGATTTTAGTAGGATTATCCAGATTGATCAGTCGATAGGCTTTACGGATATCAGAGTACCCTACGAACACATGCTCAGTGCTCCTAGCATCCTGCTTGCCCTTCATATTTTTGTTGTGCACGTAACCAGCACATCCGAAAGTTCGTAAATAGTTCAAACCTACTTTCCGCCCTGTCCACGCTTCGTACGGCACCTTGTTAGGGACGGCTACGGTGGGACTTCGGTTTTTGACATACGTGGCTGTGTTGACAGCTTCTGCCCAGTATTCTAGCCCAAATCTAGAGTGGAGTAGCATAGTCCTCGCCTTCTCCAGCAGCGTCCGGTGGCACCTTTCGGACACCCCGTTCTGATAGCTGCAGTGAGGACTGGTCATCTCGTGTCTGATGCCATGCTTACTGAGGAATTCTTCGAAGTTCCTGGAGGTGTACTCCCCACCTCCGTCGGTTCGGAGAGTTCCAATTTTCCGTCCTGTGTGGTTCTCCGCTAACGCCTTAAAGTCCTGGAACTTGTTAAATGTTTCATTTTTGTTCTGTAAAAAATAAACAACCGTGTATCGTGACAAATCGTCAATAAATACACACAAGTAACGGGCACCGTTATTACTTGGAAAATAGGGGCCTGAAAGATCTGAGTGTACTATACCCAGCAGCCGATCAGCCCTGGTACCTTGTTTTTCACGAGGTAGACGTGTCATCTTACCGCCAATACAGTAAGAGCATTTTTCCACACATTTCGTACTAAACTTCAGACCACCTGCCATGGTCTTTAGCCTAGTCATATTTTTCAAGCCTAAATGGCATAAACGATGATGCCACAATTTTTGATTTTCATTAGAGCCACCAACTTTTCCTACACTAGCCGCAACATTAATTGAACCTGTAGAAGAAGAGGTTTGCTTACCTTCATTCTTGGTGGGCATCGCATCCAGTACGTAGCTATTGCCAATCCTTGATCCTGCTGCAATCAGGTTACCGTCCTTACCTTTTATGGCGCAAGAATGGTTACGAAAAGTAACAACTTTTCCATCTTTCGTGATTTGAGGCACTGAAATTAGATTGGCATGTAAACCTGGAACATATTGACATATTTTACGTTGTTTACATAGAGAGACTTAACGTCAGAGGTCTTGGACGTGAACACCATTTCGATGTTGCCACTGGACACACATCGCAATATCTCACCACTGGGCCATTGACACCAAAAATATTTTCTAAAAGAGATCTATTTGACGTCATGTGGCGCGAAGCTCCACTGTCTATGATCCAGGTCCCATGTAGATCCTTGTCTTCACCGCAAGACATGTTGACTAATGATGACTGGGAGTCTTCATGACGTGACTCCGACTTGTTGCCGTAGGAGGTAGACTTGACACCGGATGACCCTGAATTGTCACAGGCTGACACCAACTTGTCACGGGCTGACACCAACTTGTCACCGACGTGTCACAACTCTCTGCATACAGGGAAGAGTTTTCCTTCTTTCCCCCACTATGTTGACCACCCTTCTGGAAACTCTGCTTCTTCTTCTTGTTGCTGGAGTAACAGAAACGCTGCTTATGTCCCTTTTTGCCTCACTTGAAACACGTAACCGCTGAAAGAGCTTCCATAGGGCCGCTTGTGGTGCTGCTACTGCCTTTATCAGCGAGACGCATCTCTATAACTCGTAGACGCTCCAGGAGATTGTCCACAGTCCGCTTTTCCTGGGGGACGGACTCCCAAACCGATTTGAACTCGAAGTACTGAGAGGGAAGGAGGGACATGATCCTACCCACAAGCATAACATCCGGCAGTTTAACCGTAGGTACACACCGAAAAAAGTTCACTGTTAAGTTCATGAAACAGTCGCCGTAGACCACCTATGACTTCTGTAAGTGGCTGCCCTTCAGTTGCAGAAAAGGTAAAAAAGTTCTCGAGCAATCTATCTAATCGTTGAGCACTAGATTGTTCGTACAAAGAACACAATTTCTTCCAAATGGCTTACGCACTTTGACATGAAGACACAATATTGGAATGTTTATCGTCAATATGCGTGAGCAAAATTAATTGCGTTAACGCGTCCTTCTTGGCATCAACCACAACTAGAGGCTCACCTGCCTTTGCTTCTTCTGTTTCCCCCGATGACGTACCGGCTGCGGCGGCTGGTTCAGGTTGGACTAGGGTCCACACGTCTTGGCTTCGTAAATACAACTCCATCTGACGCTTCCACTGAATCCACCCTAACCCATCCTTCAACTTTTCAAGTTGGGTCCGAATGTCACTCATATTGAAAACACTTTATTGTTTAAAATATTTGCACAAAAGGAAACAGTTCAGTTCATGATGAACACAAAGTCCTGCTTGTAGAGTAAGCTCCCAACCAGGAAATGCCCATAACCTGTTAGGTTTAGGAACTTCACTAAGGCATTAAGCATACAAGACATTCTTTGTATTCACATAATATATATTTATATAAGAGAAATTTGGGAAGCAAGTGGTCGGATAATTTTATTTCCTCCATTGAAGTAAACAGAAGTAAACGTAAACATGTTACCAACATAACAGTACAAACAATGTCAATGGTACCAACAATCCAACACATAATTTTGGCGGGTGATTCAAAACATAAATAGATTACTTTTTTCTTCGAATCAAAACATCATAGATTAACTATAAATTGTACAATAGAGTATCTCTCTCTAACATCGATAAGTGCAGTATAGCTCCTGCATCATTAATAAATGAGTCCTCGGTGACCTTTCAAATGTGCCCATACCTATATGGAGCGAATGCAGATTTCTTTGTTTTGCGATTCCTAGAATTCTGTCTGCGAGTTCAACTACCTTAAAAGGTCAAATCTCATTGAAAATGATGCGCAAAACTATCGGAACATTCTAGACTAATTTTTTTGAACCGAAATGATCTCTGGGCTGACACACTGACCTTTCATCCCGATCTCTCTACTGTATACCTATATACCTGTCACGAGCTTACTTACCTACTTGTACCTAGGGGGGAACTTAGGGGATGAATGAATGATAACAATTACTTACTTAGAACGATTAGCTCTTATGGTGGTCTGACCCTTGAGGATGGCAGTCTCTTCAGTTGCAGGATATCCGTCTCACACACGGTCAGCTGAGTGCTAGGCCGTTATATATCGGGTCATCCTCAAGGTTCAGTGTCTAGGTAAGTGTCACACCACATACAGGGTGTGACAATACCTAGGATGTGGTGTGTATATCTGGTCATCAGTCATCACTGGAGGAAGAGTAAAAGGAAAGTGCAAGCAGAGTACACACCAGCTGTTCTCTTTTATTTCAGAACAACAACATCCACGAAATGGTAGGAAGAAAACATCAAAATTATTGTAAGTTAATGACATGATAAGCTTACGGCTACTTTTTTGGGAAGATACATTTACTATACCTACCAGGTAAGGAACGGGTGAAATTCAGCAACACCTCCTCCAGGCACAAAGGGGCTGGCGAGGGAGTGGTCAATAGCCCTTACCAGCCCGCTTTACAAATATTTGTGTAGAAAAGGTGCAGTTGAGGGATTTTGTTTACGGGCGTAAACAAAATTGAATGTTTAATGTGTTAAAAATGGTTTAGCACGGCTGCTTTGAGCCAGCCTTATCCTACGGTACTATATTTTAAATAGCCAATCTCATAGCTGTCACTCATTTACTGTAGTCCCAAATGCGTTCCGACTGTTCAAAAACGTGGTTTCTCATTTTCAACACTTTTTTGACAAAAACGTCAGTACTTTTCAAGATGACAAAATGTTCTGTTTCACAAATGTTTAAGAGGACGCTATACCTGACGATGCATTTTTTGCCGCCCATAAGATTAACATTGCGAGTGGCGATTCATTTTCAAGGTTTACCCTTGGTTGGAAAGACACAAAATTTTGCCTGTACCTAGCCCTAACAATGTTCTAGGGAGTGTTCGAAGCAGATTTCCCAATTTCTCACTGGTTTCTTTTATTGCAACTGTTTTGCAAATGCTAGCATCGCATACCTCAAGAAAAGTGCTGTATCTCGAAAACCAGTAAAAAAATGGGAAATCTGCTTCGAACACTCCCTAGAAAATTGTTAGGGCAAAATTTTGTGTCTTTCCAACCAAGGGTAAACCTTGAAAATGAATCGCCGTTGGCAATGTTAATCTTATGGGTGGCAACAAATGCACCGTCAGGTATAGCGGACCCTTAATTTACCAAGTTTTACACAATTGTACCAAATTTCATGATAATCGGTCGTTAAATGTGAATGGCGCCAAAAGGATCGAAGTTTGGTCCAAAACGGCCGTATTTTTCTACCAATTCAATTTTAGTTGCAAATGACCTCGAAGCATCAATTTTTTGTCAACACAACTACCAATTTTCAATGTTATAGATTGAAAAGTGTACCGTCGGATCTTGTCCGACTAACCAAAAACACGATTTTTGAATTATTTTGGCGGTTCATACCAAATTTCATCAAAATCGGGTGAACGGTATAGGCTTTAGAGCAGCGCACGGACGGACGGACAGACTATTTCCAGAAACCACTTTTTTGGACTCAGGGGACCCCCAGGATCATCGGAAACCCAAAATCTCAATTTGGAAATTTGGCACAAAAACAATACTTTCTCGCCATTATATGGCTAGCAACAAAGTAGTAAAAACAGAACTTCCTTACCAAGGGGACCTACAAATACGTTGTATAATGATAATAAGGAAAGCCTTCTCCCTGGGCAGGTGCCACCCCTAACTGCTCCCCACCAGAGGTCAACACTTCCGGAGACGTATCGTCTATGGCCGCGGACCCAGATGCACCCCATATCTCGTTACTACCGGACATACACTGAAATAGACGTTGACTGTAATTATGAAGCGCCTCTCCCTCCCTAGGCATCAATCTAAATTGCTGACCAATAGCGCACAACTCTTGTGCGTTCATGGGCTCTAAGGCCACCAATTTGGTGGCAAACTCTTTGTTCCCCTGTGGGTACTTATCCGCGAACGGATTAGGGTGGTTCTTCTGCGGTATAGGACTGGTATTTTGCTGTGGCCTCACTGGAACGGGTTGGTGAACCACTGAATGCTGAACTGGGAAGTCTGCTGGAGCTGGTTCATGGCTGCTGTATCTCTCATCCGCTCTTCTTCCGTCGGGAAGTTCCAGAGGTTTGGGCCTCCGGTGTTCTGGAGGGGGTACTGCCGAGCTTGAGCTAAGGCTTGGGCTCGTGCTTGGGCTCGTGCTTGGGCTCGTGCTTCTTCTTCCAACCTGAATCTGAGCCTGAACTGGTCCCAAAAAGATGCCCGATCCTTCTCCGTCCACTCCTTTTTTTCATTGTTCTCCAGCAGGGAGACGTGCTGTTGGTAACTCACGAAGGTATCCTGAAATATTTTAAAACTGTCAGAAAAACAGTTTTGCATAAGGGTTTAGAAAAACATCAACATACTCTTTGCTGCTACCACATCAGTGACAGAGCAAACATTAAAAAACTGCTATGGCACTTTCAGATCTCCTATTAAGACCTAACATACATTCGCTCTTTGTTTACGTTTTTTCTGCATAGGTACTTTCTCATCATAAACTATTGGACAGTTAAATGTTCTGAAATATAATATACGCCTTTTTAAAGACCGAAATTAACAGGCTGTGTTGTAATTATACAATCCAGTAATTTTTGTCACCAAAAAAATTTGTACGAAATTAACCAATCGTAAAATCACAACACAGCGTGCTTGTTAATGTTGGCCTTTAAAAAGTCAAATTACCTATATTTCAGAACGTTTAAATAAAATAAAATAAAGGGTTCGACAATGGTCGCACTTGACTTTCTCGCAATTTCAATAGATTTTCATTTACTTAATATTTAAGACGGTGACATGCAAAATAGAAAACATATACTTTGCGCGTCGAGCGACACTTCACTGTTTGGCGGATATGTTTGAAATTCGGTATGCAGGTGCCTAAAAGTATCGTCCAGTGTGAGGCAAAATACTTTTTAGAAAAAATTAAAATTCTGACAATTATTCACGTAAAAAAATAAAGGGTTCGACAATGGTCCCACTTGACTTTCTCGCAATTTTTATCGAAAATTTGATTTTTTTTTTTACGTGAATAATTGTCAGAATTTTAACTTTTTCTAAAAAGTATTTTGCCTCACAATGGGCGATACTTTTAGGCACCTGCATACCGAATTTCAAACATATCCGTCAAACAGTGAAGTGTCGTTCGACGCGCAAAGTATATGTTTTCTATTTTGCATGTCACCGTCTCAAATTTTAAGTAAATGAAAATCTATTGAAAACGCCCTTGAAGCATCTATCTGAGACCACTTCCACCAATTTTGAAGGAAATCTGTCGATTAGGGTATCCGTCTTAACCAATCAAAAACATGATTTCCATTTTTGGAAATTTTTTCCTACGATAATGCCAATATTGGCCAAAATTTTTGGCCCATCTCAAAAAGAATAAAAATGATCCTGTAGCATCTATTTGGAAACACTATTGCGAAATTACAAGGATCTAACTTAATAACTGTAAGTAGTGCCAAATCCGTCTTGACCAATCAAAAACGAGATTCTAGTTTTTTTTCCTATTTATATATATTTATATTTATATAACATAACTTTCTCAGCCCATGTATTACATACGGGCGAGAAAGTAAAAATGATTCATTTGGAACGTGATGTTCATCTCACTCTGCCCAAAGTTCCTTTGCAGACAGCTCAGTAGGATGGCGTGTGGGAGGGGTTCCGTTGTTTTCGTGCAGAATTCTACCACACGAAGTTCTACTATTTTTATGCCATCGAAGAATGAAAGAAACAATAGTACAGATTTTTTTGCTCTAAAATACAACCAACGTTTTCGAAACATCAGAAACTAGTGGCATCCCCTGTAAAATTTGATAAATTAAAAAAGCACCTCCCTGCAACAACGGTTTGGCGCCGTTACTGCAGTTTTTAGCTTTGCTATCTTCTCCTTCATACTCCTGTGTAACTCACCGAAAGCTCCGAGTCCTGCTTATTCTCCCCGTCTTTCTGGGATCTTCTATCTTCTCCTTCATCCCCAGGATATTCCTAACTCACCATAAGTTCCGTGTCCTGCTTGCTCTCCCCAGCTTTCCCCGTCATCCTGTTCTGCGATTTTCTCCTTCATCCCAGGGATATTTCTGTGTAACTCACCGACGCGACAGCTCCGACTCCTGCTTTATTCTCCCCGTCATTCTGGAATCTTCTATCTTCTCCTTCATCCCCGGGATATTCCTAACTCACCGTAAGTTCCGTGTCCTGGTTGCTGTCTCCAGCTCCTTCTCCATACTCCATACTCATCCATACTGATCTCATTGGTGAATAATTTTCTGTAAAAATTTTTTTTTTTTTTTTTAAGATTTCTTGCAAACATGACATGAATATAGAACATACATTTTCTAATTTGTTTAGATTCTTCCGGACATTTTTTTTTGCTGTAGATTGAAAACTGTACCGTCGGCGCATGTTTGACTAATCAAAAACACGATTTTGATTTTTACTTTACCTGTATACGAAGTATACGTAAGGTAAAGTATTGTATTCGTGCGGGCCAATTTTCGGCAAACCTCAACTTTGAACCGTCATTGCTCCCAGACCTCAAAAGCGACTGAAACTTGCATATACATTTCGGAAACGTCCATTCCTTCGGAATGTGAAAATCATCTCACTTTTTTCCTCCGACGAAAAGTTTGCCCCCAGGAATTTTTAGAAGAGGTCAGGTACTCCGTGTCAGTACGTATGTATGTATGTATGTGTGTATGTAGCTAGCTATGTATGTGGCATTGACCTGGACGGCGCACTTTTCAACCGATTTTCTTCAAAATCGGTAGTGACCTTTCTAAAATTGGAACAAATCAGAATCCAGAAGCCCAGTTTCCCCCCTTTAAAATTAAGGGGGGTTACCCCCCCCAAAACTCCCCCAAAAGGTAGAAAAAAAATATTTGCTCAAAATCGGCTCTAATGATTTTGATCAAATTTTGAACGTTGTGAAGCAATTTTTTGTATCAAAAAGTTTTTCTGAACGTATCCAAGCACCCCACCCCCTAAGGGGGGTAGCTTTGAGTGGTTTGCGAAATATGGGTTGTGTGGGCTCAAAATGATCGGGAGTTCGTTCTGAGGCAATATATTTGGTCAAAATGTTTTTTCGCCACCCCCCCCCCCTTATGGGGGGAGTTTGAGTTACTTTCCAAAGTACGTTGTATGGGGTATCAAAATGCTCGGGGAAACGTTCTGAGGCAATTTATTTTGTCAATAAGTTTTTCCGAGCTTCTCCAACCACCTCACCTCGTTTTAGGGGGTAGTTTTGGGTGGTTGCCGAAGTACGTCGTGTGGGGTCTTTAAGTACTCGGGGGAACATTCTGGGGCCATTCCTTTCGTCAAAAAGTTTTTCCGTCTCCAATCATTTAACCAAGGGTTTTTTTTCTGCGATTTTTGGCTCTGACGGCTTCAATTTCCAACCAATAAAAAATTCCTTGAAAATTTTCCTCGGCCGTAATTTTAAACAGGTCCTTTCCAAATTCCATCAAAATCGGATGAACGATTTAGGCTCTGGATGAGGGAACGGTAACCACTCCAGTAACACTCTTTTTTTTACTCAGGGGACCTCCAGGATCATGCAGTAGGTAGGTACTAGTGGGGAGGCATGGCAGTAGCCATACTTGAGTTGTCATTGTAAGCGCACCAATTTCGCATGGTATGATGCCAGCTTTAATCAATGTAGGTACCTAGTGGAACTTACCGTTGTTGGGGACTACATTGGAGAATTGCTGATGTTGCAGCTGCTGCTGCTGCTGCTGGACCTCCACATCCTCCTCCTCATCCTCCTCCTCATCCTCCTGCTCCTCCTCCTCCATCTGCTGCTGGTCCTCCTCATCCTCCCCCTCCTGCTCCTCCTCCTCCATCTGCTGCTGGTCCTCCTCATCCTCCTCCTCCTCCTCACGTTCAACAGGTTGGCGATAATCCAAACAATGACCTTTTCGACAAATGTTAATGTCAAGTAGTTTTCCACAAGAGTACCAAATTTCATGACATGACAATCGGACCGCAAATGTGAATGGCTCCGAAATGATTGATTTTTGTTCCACAACGGCCGTAATTTTGAATCAAATCAATTTTTGTGCAAATGTCAACACACTTAACAATTTTCAATGTTATGGACTGAAAAGTATACCGTCGGTGTTAGTCTGACTAACCAAAAACACGATTTTGAATTAAATTGACGGTTTTTTGGCCATAGTGGCC